>CM053601.1:130323330-130348542 GCA_028646575.1 Pseudocheirus occidentalis | reverse complement strand
ATGCTCCCCCATGACAAAGAGAAAGAAAAGTACCAGCTCTGTACGTTAGAAAGGCACCAGTACTTGAAACTGAACCGCATTCCTATCATTTACCAAGTTAGCAATTCTGTCCAAAAAGGAAATGAGGGTGGCCTGGCAAAACCTGGCATTGATGAAATTATGATAGTCTTTGATAATCAGCTCTTACCTTTCTAGATATAAAACAATTATCTAATGATTTGTTCTTGAATTTTCTTGGGTGTTTTAATGCTTCCTTTTTGTGAAAACCAAAATATTTACCATTTTGCAATCTTGTGGGGTCTCCCTCATTTTCTAGGAGTTTTCAAATATTCTTGACAGTTGCTCAGCAATCAAATCTATGAATTCTTTCAGGACACGAAAATATATTCATATAGGCCAGATGACTTGAATTCATTAAAGGGAGTCAAATGCTGTCTTATTATCTCCTCATTTATCTTAAGAGAGTAATATAGTTGGATCAAGTGGATTTAATAAGGCCAAACACCATCTCAACAGATAGTTATGAATAGTTTACAGAAAAATTGAAAACTGCAAATAATATTGAAGAATAGAACAACTCACTAGTAATAATTGGGATCATTCATAAATATTTACAAATAAAAATAACCCTAAAATTTCACATCACAGCCAGGGAATTTGCAAAGATAGCAAAAATGAGAAAAGTCAATGTTAGAGTGATTTCAGCAAGATGAGTATTCTAGTCTATTGTTGGTAGATTTGTGAATTGGTACAAGAATTCTCTAACACAATTTAGATTATGTGAAAATGACTAAAGTATCCATATCTTTTTATCACGAAATTCCACTACTAGGCATATACTTGAAGGATGCTGATGATAACAAGAATGGTTCCATATATACCTAAATATTTATAGAAAAAAAATTTGAGGTAGCAAATAACTGGAAAAAAATTAATACTTATCATTTGTGGCAATGGCCGAAAAAAGTATGGTAAATGACTTTAACAGAATAACACTTTAACACAGTAACAAAGTGAATGACTTTAATAGAATAACATAATAAGAAATTATGAACATGATAATGTAAGGATTCATTGAAAGTTTTCTATGAACTTATAAAAGTGAAAAAAAACAGAACCAGGAAAACAAGGAATACACCATTATAAATGGAAAGAACAGAAACAATGGCAACATGATGAAAGCTAAATGCCATGAATTAAAAATAATTAGGTTTGACCCCAAATGAAAAAAACATGAGAAGACATTTCTCCCTTTCTTATTTGAAAAGTTGGGGAATCATGGGTCTGAAACACAGCATATAAATAATATCACACTTTTTCAATATGTTGGTTAGTTTTGCTGAATTCCTTTTCTCCCTTTTAAAGTAATTCATTATTACAAGGGACAATATTCTGGGAGGTGGTGAAATTAAGGATGTAATGAAAAAATGCAGGTGAAATAAAAATAAAAATTATAAATAAAATATTTAAAATAATTGAAAGTCTAAAACAGAAGTTTCTAGCCTCTAAGTAAATTAGCTTTTGTATTTATCTTTGCAAAAAATGTGGCTTCCTATTTTTCACTTTAAAAGTCTGCTTAAAAAATTAAACATCATTCTTGAATGTCAAAGAGGCTCTCAGAAACCAACAATCTGATGACATGAGAGCAAATTAATCAGAAATATCCTGATTAAATTTCCATCAAATTATCCATAGTTTGAGCTATGAAAGAAGAAAAAAGTTTGGGGGCAATGATGGCAAGAATTGAAGGGTAAATGACCTTCAGACAGTGTTTGAAAGATGTTGTTTGAGGCTTGACAGAGTTACATATCACAAACAGCATATTCAGTCTCCAGAATGTTGAGTTACAAAAACGAGCATGTCAAAATGGACAACTTTATCTTACAACCAATCAGACCACATTATGGCATCTGAAATATCAACTGTGCCCTCAGAGTGATGGAGTAGCACCTCAAAATTTCTACTCTATCAGAAATATAACTGAAGATGCCTGAAAGTCTTGCTCATCACAGACTCAACTCTTACTAGAATGCTGAAGCTTTGCCACCTAAGGACTTTACTAAGCATTGTTGCAAGGCACCAGACTCTAAAGCGAAAGACAAATGGATTTCTAGGACCCTTACATTGTCTCTCTGAATGTTAATGTACCAGGGGAAAGACAGAAGAAAAAAAAATCTCTCAGCAAAGTGTTTCTTTGGGAAACCTAAACAATGCATCAGCAGCCTCCATGAGGTCAGAAGGTCATACTTTTGCCCTGAACAATTCAAACCACATAAAGGCTCAAAGTTAGCCTTTCTGGATAAATGTGCTAAAAACAGTAACAGCTCTTCCTAATCTACAACTTTCCTGAATACTGCCACAAATTGCATCAGATCTCTTGCTTTCTCTAGCTTTAGCCACTGACTACCACTACCGAAGTTGCTATCCCTAGCCATGGTGCTGATTAATGCAATATTAACAGCACTCAGAAAAAAGAAAAAAAAAGTACTCAGATCTCTGAAATAACTTCCTCTGAGGAGCCAAATGAATAGTGGGAAGGTATAGTCAATCATGCATTTATGGCCACAGTTCCAAATTTTCAATGTTATTAAAACTGATTGTGAATTTTGACTTGGAGTGAAATTGTTCTCTTTGGTGAATTCAGGTTTCTGAAGGGAAATCCTTGGAGCTGGAGATCTCCTGAGAGGTAATGCAGAATAACTGAAAGAGTAATTGTTGCAGTTTAAACTCAGGGACACCAAAAACTGTTGAGGTGGGGTCTCTGCCCACCCTAAAATTATTGTGGTTTCATGACATGTTGCGGTGGAACTGTCTCAAAGAATTCAGTCAGACCACTTCTAATCCAAGTATAGGAATTTATTGAGATTGATGCCTCTCTTAAGTTCCAAGAGGAAACAGCAACTTTAGAGAAAGCAAGATGGATTTTTATATAGTAAAGATGTGATATGTAACAGGAATTTACATAGAATAGAACAATATCATTAACATTAAAAAGACAGGAGGAGTTTGTTAAAGGATTAGGTAATGGAGGAGGGATTTGTTAAGGGATTAGGTAATAGAGGAGGGGTCCCATATATGGTTCGATGGTTAAACATTCTGCTGTTGCCCTGCAACTGCATAGCTATTGTGGTCCTGTCTTGGGCTTAGACAGATGATGTGATTGTGACTGAATACAAGAACACACCTGTTTCTGTGGGAATGAGTCTGGGGGCAGTGACCAGGTAGAGGCAGTAGCTTGGCTCCCATCACATGGACACACCTACTGTTTCTGTGGGAACTAAGAGTTCAGGGACACACCTGTTGTTCCAGTGAGCAGTGAGGCATAGACAAAGAAGTTAGGATATTGGGAGGGGGCGTGGTGTGTAGGTAGGTACAGTAGCCTGCTGTTCAGTGCAGCCAGGTCTATAATGAAGTTAAAATATCGGAGCTGGGAGCAGCTTTATTAGGATTCCATCAGTAATGAACTTGGGGGTCAGAATATTTGAAGTTCAATAAAAACTTCATCAATACCATCTATATGACCTTGGTCAAGTCCCTGGGCTTCTTTGACCTCCCTAGACTTCTTCTTCATCTATAAAATGAAGCAGCTAAACTAGATGATCCATTTCAATCAACATTTATTAAACACTTAATACACGTAAGGCACTGTAATGGTCTCTATTAGCCATTCCAGATCTAAAAGCATATGATCTCATAAAACAAAGAGTCAAGTTATCCCCAAAGATGCTTATAGAGTCTTACAGATGGGCCAACTAAAGGAAAGGTGCTGATGTGTCAGTTCTCTGGGTGGGGGGGAGGGAATAGGGCAGGGGTAGGGGTGGGGAGAGGAGCCTTACTACTGAACTAGGTTGTGATTGCTAGTGTGGAGAAAGAGAAACACAAAATCACTGAAGGTGTGATAAAATAGGGACAACGAAGGAGAAACATTACTGAATGTCAAGTTAAATAAAAACCTAAATTTTTTATGACCTTATAACTTTGTTTCATTCATTTAATTAGCATTTATTAAGGGCCTATTTTGTGTAGAGCACTGTCTCAGGGCAATGACTTAATGGAAGTTAGTAGGATAAAATACAAACTTGTCCACATAACTTTTAAGTCTTTCTACAATATTGTTCCAACCTACCTGGACAGTCTTATTTAGTACACTTTCGCATATGCTGTGCCCCAGTCAGAAAGGATTCTTTGGTTTTTTTACTATTTTCCTAATCTTTCCCATTTCCATGCATTCAAGCAAAACCTTCCCCATAACTGGAATACACTCCCTCCTCATTTCTATCTATGAACAGGTTTTTTTCTCTTTAAGAGCAAGCATGGGTGTTACTTCCTCCATCAGACCTTTCTTCATTTCCCTAAGATGGAAATGATCTTGTGCTCCTCATTTTCCAGGAACATGTTATCTAGAGCTCTCCTTTGCCCTTATTTCCTTCTACCTTGCATTATCCTTATTTGTGTATCTGTCATATCACTTCTATTATATTGGCTATTTCTTGAGGTCAAGGGTGCCATTTTTCCATCTTTATATCTCTAGTGGCTAGTATTCATGTATTTTCTAAATTTAATTGAACAAATGGGTTCTGCCAGAGTTTCTAGATTATTTTTAAATAATGCCACTGTTTTTGCCACTGTTAAAAAACAATGTAGGAACTACTTTCTTAGAAAGTAGTGTGTTTGGTTCCTTAAATAAGAAAAAGAGTGGGCATTTCAGGAAACTCTGAAGATGGTGTTCTGTTTCCTCTTGTAGTTTTAATTTATTAATATTTCTCATTTCTTTGCTCAGCCTCTGACTTTTTTGACTTTTCATAACTTTCCAGTGCTTCAAATTTGCAATTATATGAACCAGAACATGGCAAAACTTGCTAGAATAGGCTTGGACCAGGACTCTGGCAGTGCTCGACAAGAGTCCAACAAAGACAGCTGGCCTATCTGAGTTCACCAGTATTATCAGCCATGCTCTGATACTCCACTAATTCTGGAGAAGAACCAAGCAGAACCAAGGAGTAAGTATCTGCCCTACTGCCTCACCCTTTCTTGCACTGACCAACATTCTAGGACCAAGTATCATCCCCCCATTCTGACTCCCTCTCCCCTAGCCATCCCCACTGAAGAGGTAATCTAGTCAACATTGTAATAAGCCCTGGGACAGAGATGACCTGGCTAAGGATTAGAGGGTGAATACTTCAAACATATCTTACCTCTCTATAACCAACCAACGTCCAGGGCGACTGGCTCTTGACTTGACCATTGTGCAGAATCAAGGATTCAACTTCTGCATTGCTATTGCATGGGTATCTCTCCCCACTACCACTTTCCACATCTTAATCAAAGCTTGATGATCAAATCAACATTATGATTGATTGTTCCTATTAAGAATGGGATCATCTACTGGCTCCCCTCAGAAACTCTGTGATTCAGTGAGCTGCCTAGGCTGAAGCTTTCTCTTCTGACCACCACTTCTTCAAGCTATCCATATTAATTGAATTCTGATCTTCTATGCCTAGCACTTCACTCTACCCTTCCTCTGAATTCTCTAGAGACACCATTCTTAGTACAGATTGCCCTTCGTTTTTATCCTGTGCCTTATCCCTAGCATTACTTTGTTCATTTTTCATGCTTAATTTTCTTAATATGTGCTGATTCTACTCAGTAGAATGCAAGCTCTTTGAGGAAAGAGACTGTTTTCCTTTTTTGCCTTGTTTTCCCAGGACCCAAGATAGTTCCTGGCACATAGTAGGTATTAATAAAGTTGGATTGAATTTAATTGAATGGAAAGTACCAGCACTCAGATAGGAGTCAGAGCACAGGGCAGAGTTCTCAGTCCAAATTAGGATTAAAGGAAAAGACAGAGAATAGAGTTTAGACAATGAGATTGAGAACAATTACCCCACATCAAGCATAAGCAGGTGGAGCCCCAGAACTGTACAATCAGGGCATTATTATGGATCTTATTGCAGGGACATAGAATTTCTTCTCTGATTTGATGAAGGTAATAGTAGGTGGATAATTCTGCAGGTGCTTTTGACTTCCAAAGAAGCAGAGAGTGGGGATTTCTTACATTTCCACTGCTTTCCTCCCACTCTTTCTCAGAGAAGACAGCATATTCCAGAGAAGCAAATTCCTCACTTTACCCTACTTCCACAAATGCCATACTTAGTCTTGCCTTTGTGCCTTTATTTGTGCTATTCTATCTACGTTCAAGTCACAGAATTTTAGAACTGGTAAGTTGAGTTATTGACTCAGAAGTTGTCTCTTCTTAGAGATAGCTAAGTGGCATAGCAAATAGTGTTCTTGACCTAGAGGTACATAGAGCCGAGTTCAAATTCACACTCAAACACTTACTATCTGAGTGACTCTGGACAAGTCACCTAACCTCAGTTTTCTCAGCTGCAAAATGGGGATAATAATAGCACCTACCTCCCAGGGTTGTTGTAAGGATAAAATTAAATATTTATTTTTTCAAAGTGCTTGCCAGATCTTAAAGTTCTATATAAATGCTAGTTCTTATTTCTATTCAATTGGAAATTCCATCTTGTACAAATGTCCTTTCAGAAGAATTAATGGGACATCTGCCTTCTAAAGGCAAAAGAATGAAATGGAATGGGCATCCCAGGATAAATCTTCTGTAGGGAGAAAGATTAGAACTTGGGTACTACCTTACCTTTTGCAGATGAGTGTATCCTGCCTTCAGTTTTCAAGGGAGAACATTTTACTAAGTTCACCCAGCCTCTCTGAATTGCCAACTCCAAAGGAGGGACTCAAGAAGCAGAAAGGAGGAAGCTCTGAACCTGGAATTAGAAGACCTGAGTCCTGTCTCTGCCCCTTACTACCTGTGAGGCATTGACTAAGCCAATAAAGTCATCTGAGTCTCAGTTTCCTCTTATAGAAACTGGAAAAAAAAACCTTACAGTATCTACTACAGAACATTGCTATGACAGAAGCAAATATCACAATAATTCTGTGTGTCAGATAGTGCTCTAGGGAAGAAAGATGTTGTTTTGGGGAAAGTTCTGTCATCATTATTAGAGATGACGTGTCAAACTCCTTCAAGAACCAGGCAGCTCTGACTCTTTAAAGCAAATATTTCTGCATACAGTCCCTGCTAACGTCTCTTGCTTCTGATCAATTCTCTAGGTTCAAGATTCAAGACTCTTTGTATCTACCATCTTCCTCCCTGCTTCTGAAATGCTGATTTGAAGTAAAAAGTATTTATTAAGTGCCTGTAATGTGTGAGACAGTAGGGATACAAAGACAAAAAAGAAGTAATCCCTTCTTTCAAGTAGTTCTATCTCTTTTTTGGAGGTGGTGAGGGAGATAAAAATAGACAGATGAGTAAATATGGAGATTAATGTGAAATAAGGCAAGAACAATCAACTAGAATGCAATGAAAGAGTCTATATTTGTCCTAGAGACAATAAAAATGGAAGATTTTTGAACAGGAAACTTAACATGATCAGACTTATACCTTAGGAAGATTATTTTCACAGCTACGTAGAGGAGGGAATTGGAAAGGAGAGAGTGTTGATGGAGGCAAACACCTGAGGAAGCTATTTCCAAAGTCAAGGCAAAAGGTGATGGATATCTGAGAAAGGTCAGTGGACAAGCAAGTGTAAAGAAAATATGGCTCTATTAGATTTGTATTTCAGCTCTGGTCCCCTGAACCTTTCCCTCTCCTGTTCTTCACAGGTTTCCAGCAAATCACTTTCCTCCTTCTGTAGGGGATTTTTCTCCTCATTAGAAATGAGTGAGGCGAGGTGTGCTATATGATCTCTAACATTCTCTAGAACACAAATCCAATGATCCTTGGATCAGACCTGGTCTTTGCACATTATCAGTTGGTTACCAAGTCCATTCTCCATTGAAGAATTTAATGCAATGAAAACAAACTGCCTTCTGTCATGTCTGCTGTCCTGGTGGAGTCCTTGTATCATAGGCTACATTTAGTAATCTCAACTACAAATGAGTTAGTCTAGTTCGGTTAGACTGGTTCAGAATCTGAAGAAAGACATGGACATCTGCATTGACTATTAATAGCATCCAAACCAGTGGCAGTACCCACACACAGATGTATACACATATATGCAAATGTACACATACACACATAACACAGGATGAAAGGATATATGTTTATCAGTTTCATGACCATAAATGACGTGTTCTGATCCTGAGGTCAAGTCTGAATCTCGTTATAGTCATGAGAACTGAACACTACCCCCTCCTCAACACACACACACACACACACACACACACACACACACACACACCTCAATAAATAAGCCTTGTTTAGAACTGAAGGCCTATTCTGAGTGACTCAAGGAAGTTAGCACATAACGCTGTGTATACTCTGAAGGTTAAGGAAGCCTGAACCTTTTACAGATGCAAACACTGAACACTTTCATAGGCACTAATCATGAATAAGCCAGAAAAAATTAACATAAAGTAGAATTCCCTTATTTGGCAGAAAAGATTTAACATGGTCTGGTTTGCCTACGGAGTCAGCAAGACAAACCTTGTGTTGGCTTTTGAAATTATTAAAGTAAAATATGGCAAAATGGAAGTTATTCCTCACTATCCTTGGTGTCAGGTGCTGTGTATATGAATCCAGTTGTCATTTTGGCTCATCCCTCCTCCTTCTGTAGGATGGGGTTAAATCCTTTCTTGTTGATAAGGATAGGAACTGGAGCTGTGATTTCATTGTTTTCTAACTCCCTGGTGAGAAAACTTCCTCTATCAATACAGTTTGGCACCTTCTCTTCAGCTTATAGTTTTAAAGAGTTGTGGAAATCAATGAGAAATTAAATGTGTTAACTAGGGTCACAGAGTCAGTATGCATAGGAGGCAGTATCTGAACCTAGGTTTTCCTGGCTTCAAAGCCACCTCTGTATCCTTACACAATTATTAGCTGTGTGATCCTGGACAAGTCACTTAACATCTGTTTGCCTCAATTTCCTCAACTGTAAAATGAAGATAACAAAAGCACCTACCTCTCAGGATTGTTGGGAGAATCAAATGAAATAATATTTGTAAAAAAGGTGCTTAGCACAGTGTCTGGTACATAAATATGCTAAAAATGCTTGTCCTCCCCCTCCTGCCCCACCTGCACAGCCACCACTCTTTCCATTAAGCCACATTGCATTTCTTCTTCATGATAACCCATGGTGGGAGAAAGCAACAAGATAGAGAAAGGCAGCTACCATAGCCTTTAACAAAACTTCTTCAGTTATCTTTAAATCCCTTTTGAGAGAACCATCGAATTTTAGAAGTTAATGGAATCTTAGAGGTCCTTTAGTCCTAACTCCTTTTTTTTGTTTGTTTGTTTGTTTTTGTTTTTTTACTAATGAAGTCCCAGTGGCCCAGGAAAGAGATTGCTTTCACTAGCAAATCTGGTAAAAAGACAGAGGACTAGAAATCCAGACCTTGACTTGGTGATCCCTTCCACTCAATGATGTTACAGTCTTTTAAAATGTTTTCAAAAGTTATGCTCTTTTATAACTTAAGCTCTTCTCAAAAAGTGGCACATTGCTTCATAAAGGAGAGCTATTTGATCCCCTTAGAGATGGTTGCTATTTAATGAGAAAGGAGCAGTCAATAACTAAAGTGAATTTGAGTATTCTTTCAAAATACTTTATTTCAGATGTGTGCATCTTTTCAGAAAGAGACAATTTTCAAATTTATGTACTGAAACAAGTTCTACAAATTCACATTAATATGTTCAATTTGTGAATACTAGAACCCTTTATCTGGCATTCAAGGCTCTAAAATATGGCTTTCTATCTTTATCCAACAACATTCCCCTGCAAGTGTCCTATAGTTTTAATAAAACTTGTTGACTAATTACTCCTGATTGTGTGCTGTGCTATCCATACTTCTTTATATACCCAATAATTCTATCTAACTTTCTTCCCTCATTTTTTTCTTTTACCAAGTGTTGTCTCCTCAGTGCTTAGCAAACTACCTGGTCCATAGTAAGCATGTAATGTAATACTTATTGACTGACTAACTAATATCCTATCCATCCCAAAGCCAGATAAAAATATCACCTCCTCCAAAAGACCTTAACTGATCTCCCAAAGTGAAAGTATCCTCTTTCCCTTCTGACCTCAACTTGATCATGCTAAATTATGATTTCCTACATTCTTTCTTCCTTGAGTGGTGGTGTGGATAAGAAATGTCATACCTTTTCTGATCAATGAAGCGCACAAAAATTCTAGGTGACAGATAATTTCACTAACAATTCAGTTCTACTAAATGAATGAGAAAGCACTTAAGAACCAAAGATTGTCTTAATAAATTAATTGAAACTTGTAGAAGAAGAGAGATTACAGAAGGTTTGGTTTTGTTTTTGGTGAGAATGCTGAAACAGTGTGTATGCATCCATAAGATTTTGGTTTTTAATCTATGTAAAGAAATTCAGAATTTTAAAAAATGTCCTAATCAAAAGTGGTAGCAGTAGTGGTAGTAGTGGTGGTGAGGATAGGCAAGATTAAGACACTGTTAATAGTTAAGTATATCGGTAAGGTATCCAGTTATACTTAGGGGATCATATTTATTTAATTTATATTGTAATTTCAAATCTTATTTATTCAGTAGCATTAGCTTATATTTATTCTTTGGAATTTTCATAAAAAATTTAATTTTGTATACATGTTTTGAAAAATCCTGGAACATCAGGGTTTGAAAGGATATCAGATGATATTTAGTCCAGCTTATACTTGATTGAGACCCCTTTCTAGAATGTGATTGGAGTTTCATCCATCTTCTTAAAAACCTCCAGTGAGGGGTAATCTAGTGACCCTTTGAGGCAGCCAATTCCACTTTTGCCTGTTCTTATTTTAAAACACTCTTCCTTTATGTTGAGCTGAAATCTGAACCTGTGGTTCTTTCTTCTCTTCCTCCTACTTCTACACAAGAGCCAAGCAAAATAAGTCCTGTCACATTTACACATTATGTGCTTCCAAATACGTAAACGTAGCTGTTGTATTCCACTTTGGTCTCTTTTTCTCTGCGTTAAACATCCCACTTTAAATCAATATTTGTATAGAAAGATCTGCAGTCCCCTTACCAGTCCCATTCCTTTGGATGTATGCTACCTTTTCTGTATCCTTCCTAAAATGTAATGTCCTGATGCAAACTGATGAGGGCAGAATATGATGCAATGATTATTCTTTCTTACTGGACATAGTCCATGGTATATATTTTGAGTTTGTAATTGTCTAAAATTTCCAAATAATTTTTTCCAGAATAATTCTTTCTAAACATTCCTGACCTTTGCTGAACTTTAGAAGTTCTTTGGCCTGATTATAAAAGTTTATTTTTTAAGGTGCATTACATTTCAAAATACATCTGACGCATTTTTTTCTAGCCTGTGAATAACCTTTTGGATCATGATTCTATCAAATAGAATGTTAATTGTCCCTCCCAGCTTTGTTCTACCTTTAGATTTGACAAATAAGCTCTTCATCAATCAATCAATCAACAAGCATTTGTTAAACATCTTTGTGCCAGCTGTAAAAGAAGCCATTCAGTTGAGTGAGTGATAAAAGTTCAGAAACCAGATCACAAAGGATTGAGGTGTAGAGGAAGTAGAAGTGGGGGGGGTAACAATTGTAGACTTTTTTCTAAGAGTTAGGCTGAGAAATGGAGGAGAGATTGAGGATGATAGTTTACTATGCATTTATCAATTGAAATACCTTTCTCTCCATGAAGTTTTCCTTGAAGCCTGGAAAGAGAAGTGAGTTATCCTTTCTCTGCACTCCTAAAGCAATTTATTCTTCTCTTATGGCACTTAATGTATCTATCACATTGACTTAAAGGGTTAGCTCCCCTTTAATTTTCCACAGAGACCTATGTTTGTAGTGGGCACTTGGAGAGTATTTACTCAAGGCAAATGGTTGTGTACTAATAACATAATAAGAATAATAAAAGGGAGAGAACAGAAAGAGGATGTTTTTCACCATTGGTGAACCAATGCTTATTGTTTAGATCACACAAAAGTTTAGTAGTGTTATTGACTAAAAAAAAATTTGTGAAACTGAGATAATTGACTTGCCCAAGACCCCATAGGAAGTTAATGGTGTGGTTAAAAATAAACCTATTCCTTTCCTACTCTCAAACTAATGTTCTATCCATCATGCTGGTATTCTGACCACAAAAGGCATTCTGCTCATGAAGGAGGTCACACAGAGAGTTTCAGATTTAAAAATATACTCTGTCACTTCTAGCTGCATAGAGTATAAGATTCTGGCATTGGCAGTGGAGTGGACTGTTTTTCTTCAGTCGTTTTTGGTCATACATGACTGAAAATGGGGTCACATCTGACCCCATTTGGGATTTTCTTGGCAAAGATTCTGGGGTGGTTTGCCACTTCTTTCTCCATCTCATTTTATAGATGAGTAACTGAAGCAAACAGGGTTAAGTGACTTGGCCAGGGTTATACAGCTAGTAAGTGTCTGAGGCCAGATTTGAACTTAGAAAGATGAATCTTCCTGACTCCAAGCCCATCAATCTATTGTCTGCATCACTGAGCTGACATCTGTGGGCTGGATGACATCAAAAACCCTTTAAATCACTGAGATTCTGAGTCTATAAAATGAAGAAATTTCCCAGTTTCTTCAAAACATAAAGGGATTAGGTATGGCATTCCTCTTCTGCACCCAGATGGACCCTAGATATGCTGACAACTTGGTAAATGCAATTGACCAAGGCATTAAAATTCTCCCCATCTTCCCTTCTCTCCTCTTTTTCTCCAGTGTCTTACGGCCTAGTAGTGGTATGGCTGGTCAAATTTGAGCCTTATTTTCACAGAAGCACAAAAGCTCAGAGTGGGAACAGTCCTCAGGAAACATCTATTCTGATCTATACCCAAATAGAAATCCCTTTACAAAATACTCAACAATTATCTTTGCCTGAAGACTTTCAGTTGGGAAGGACTGAGGCTTTCTTCAGACTGCTTGTTCCACTACTGAATGGCTCTAATTGGTAGCATGATCATTCCTTACATCAAGGCTAAATTTATCTTCTTTATAATTTCAATTGATTGACCTCAGTTGTGCTTTCTAAGGTCCAGCCTTTCAAATATTCAAAGAAAGCTATCATTACCACACCATTGCCCTTATCTGAAAGTTATCCATTTTATCAATGTTGCTCAGAGCCAAGCACAATATCAAACACCAGTTGTACATTAGTTGTCCAGTTGTTCAGTCATTTTTCACTCATGCCTGACTCTTTGCAACCCCATTTGGATTTGGGGGGGGGGTGGCAGAAATATTGAGTGATTTTTTAGCTCATTTTACAGGTGAGGAAAATGAGGCAAACAGAACTAAGTGACTTGCCCAGGGTCATACAGCTATTAAGTGTTTCAGGCCAGACTTGAACTCAGGAAGATGAGTCTTTCTGATTCCAAGCCTAGTACTCTATCCACTATGGCGCCATCTAGCTGACCCTGTAAACTAGTACTTGGGCAAAATATGTTTTTTTGAATGTCATATCATTCTATTGACTCCTTTTGAACTTGTTGTTCAACTCCCCACCTCCAAGTTGCTTTTCAAGCAAACTGCCATCTAGCTATATCTCCATTGATCATGTTTCTGTTGATTGTTTGGAACCAAGTTTAAAACTCTATTTATCCCTATTAAATCATATCTTATTAGAGCTGCCCTAATAGTCTAGACCAGGGCTTATGATCTTGTTTATATCATGGACTCCTTTGGAAAATTGGTGATACTTATGAACCCCTTCTCAGAATAATGTTTTTAAATGCATAAAATTAAATACATAAGATTGGGAAGGAAAGTTTCCCAATTATCTTGAAAGTTATCAAAAATTATTTTTAATATAAATTCATGAACCACAGATTAAGAACCCATTTTTAGGTGCTAGTTCCACCATGGTGGTCTGGGAGGTCACAGTGGCCCCCCCAGGCTGCTGGTGGCTCATGCCTATAACTGTGAGCAAGGGGTCATGGGGAGCAGTGGCCGCCACTGTGTGGGAGTGACGAGTTGGTCAAGTGCAAGGACCTGAGAATGGGACAATTTTTTTGTTAAGATTATGAAATAAATGATGCCTCTCAAGAACCTGTTAGCTGTAAATTACACAGCTCATGCATCATGCATGTACCTAGCACGCAACATAACTTGTAAGGATTTTAACAGCAAGGAAATCCATTTTACTGTAAATGAAGTTGGTTTTTTCAAGACTATACCTTTCTATAATGGCAATTCCTACCAGTAGTAGTCTCTCCCTTTATTTCTTGACTGGTTAGGAGCAGGCAGGGTTTATCTGGGATACCCTGCCTTAGGTTTGTTAAAGTTTTGCTCTGTAGGATTTTGTGGAATTGCCAGTCTGATCGACTTCATTCTCATTTTGATGCAGATTGTTGGTCTTTCTGATGGCACTAGTTACATTATAGATTATTATGGAAAAAGACTTACAAGACTGGGCATTACCAATGAAACATTTAGAAAAACATAGAATTATCCATAGATATTTATAAAACAGCTCAGTGGTTTTATACCTCCTTGATTTTAAGAGAACTCTAGAGCATGAAATCCCAGGCTTTCTAATCATCCCTTTTTGCACAGCATGACTTGGTTACTTCAATGTGATTTTTACTGGAGATCTTTAAAGATATTTTATTCTGAGATTTGGTTGAGTGGAGACTTTCTCTGAGGTCTCTTGTCTCCCTTAGAGGACTTTATCACCCAGCTACCTGGCTTCCTGTCCTAGCCCAAATGCCTTTTCCATAGGCAAGTTGTAGCTTGTTATTTTTCCTTCTTCAAAATAAAACAATATAGTAGCAACAACAAAAGGAACCCATGTTTTAGCCTATCAAGATAGTTCTGGATCCCTGTTCTGTCATCTGATATATTCATTATTTCTCCTTGCCTTGTCTCACCCCCAAATATCATGAATATGCCCCCATCTTTATCTATTCCATTGATAAAAAGTGTTGAACAACTTAGGATCAAGTACAGATTCCAGGAGACTACTGGAGACCTCTTCCCATGGTTATACTCTAAAACATTAATGACTACTCTGGTATCCCACAAAATTGTTGCAGAATTCTTCCTTATCTCAAACTCAAATACACCTCACAGTAAATATTCATTTGTCCAAGTTCTGGTCTCTTTACAGCCATAGAACAAGTTATATACCACACTGACCTTCAGATCTTCAATCTAGCAACTAGACAACTAATTTGACTTTGTGTCTTGGGCTTTGAGATTACATTCCACAGACAACAAGTATAGTCATTACCCTATCCCTGTCCCCACTAGAAGAGCAAGACATGAGGTCTGAAGGTTTCAAAGGCTTTGAAGACAAGACATTGCCATGCACCCATTTCCCTGATCCACAGAAGACCAGATATCTTTATGATCTGGATATGTAGTGATGATACATTTCTAATACAATTTCTAATACATTTCTAATACTGTAAAAGACAAAGTGGTTTGGTGGTTTAAAAAATATCAGAGTTGGAGGTAGAAGACTTGGGTTTGAGTCACAAATCTTTCACTTATTGTTCATATGACCTTGGGCCAATCAGTTAACCAATCGATTAAAATCATAGATATTTTCATTCATAAAATGAGAATGACGATAGTTAGACTGTCCATTTTAAAGAGTTGTTAGGTAACTCAAGTAAGAATGTACAGATGTAGGAAGGTATCTGTCCTTTTTTTCCCTTCCCATCTGATGCCTGGATGTGTTAAAGTCCTTGTCATCATCTTCTCCTCCTCCTCCCCCTCCGCCTCCATTCCCCCTTTTTTCCCCCTCCTCCTCCTTCTCAAAAGAGCTATAGAGATCCTTAAATTTTTATTCCTTCCATCTAACAGCTTCCCATAGCAGCCGTGAGGTCAGATGAGTAGCAGTTACCCTAAACCATAAAGGATCAGTGCCTTGCACAGATTACTGGCAACACTGAATCAGTAAGGAGTGGACTAGCCCCAAAATACCTCCAAGAGTCATCAATGGCTCAGCAGCATCAGAGGAGTTGCCCTTCTATGTCTCTACGTGTGTCTCCTACATATGGCCATTCTTCTCATAGAGAATATATATATTTGTATGAGGCTGTCACCCAGAATCACAGGGGAAATATTTCATTGCTACTTTTCTTAGTAAGTTATTTCATTAAATACCTTCACTTTAAACTAATTTTGTCTGCTGGTAGACTAATGAAAGTCATTATTTATTAATGGGAGGGGGCATGCCCCATCAAAATTTCCAATTTTGGAATGGATTGATTCCATCATTATGAGATAATCAATTATTCAAAAATCATTTTTAAGCAATTACTCAACACAGAGATATTATATTCTTAGTATATGCCAAGCAGGGTGCTAAAAAAAAGATATCCCAAAGAAAGGAAACAAAATAGTCCTGTGACCCAGGCACTGTGCTAGGTGCTGGGGTAGGACATAAGCAGAATAGTTCCTTCCCTCTAGGGGAGGGGCTTACATTCCATCAAGGGAGATAACATGTACAGAGAGAAATCTAGTGGAAGCTGTTGAGGTCACTAGTGTTGTGAGTAAGGAGAAAAAAAAGATAATATAACGTATCTGATCCCAGAGTTTTACTGAGAAGTCCAAATCATATGAAGACACTTTGAAAAAGTGTAAAGGGTTTGTAAGGGATTCTTCTTCTTTTTTATGTTATTATTTTAGCAAGAACTTCCTTAGATATTCCTTCTGCCTCTCTGAATTACGACTCACAAGTGTAATTTTAATAGTGGGAATTTCTGGACCAAGACAGTATGGCACAAGATTCATAGAAGACCAATGGTAGAACTATTTAGGTAGCAATGGTAACTGACAGTTTGCTTTGCCCATCTCCATTTAAGGAGGGGATATCCTCTGTCCCATTCACCAACATGGGATCATCGAAGGATAAGGGCATATTTTATCTAAGTAGCACTTTGCAGTTTATACATTGCATTAATATGCAATGTATAAAGACTCAGTGGAACATTAAAATAACCTTTACAGATAGGTAGAACAGGGGTCATTATCTCTATTCTACATATGAAGAAATTGACAGCAGTTAAATAATTTACTCCACCTAGTGATAGATACAGAAATGAAACTCTGGTCTCCTGACCCCAACCTGGAATTATTTTGATACACTGAGCTACTTTTATCTAGAAGAAATGGAGGAAAATGTATTTGTGTCTGATCTTTTTAGTTTGTTTGATCCAGACCTGTGAGCTTATCTTGTTGGGCATTTCTTGTATGGAAACTCCCCTTCACTGATGTTAGTCTTCAATATTTCTCTGTCATATTGTCTTAAGTGCCTGAAGCAGGGAGAGATTAAATAACTGGGGCGTCAGAGGAAGGACTTTAACCTGGATCTTTCTGACTCCAAGAATGGATTTCTATCTACTTTGCTGCAGGAAACAAGATGGGGTAGGCCATTGTTTTGCCAGGCATATGCTGCTGAAGGTCCTGAATTATTAAATCAATTGTCTCCTCATTTGGAGGGAGGAACTGCTGTCAGTGGTGAGACAGAGACAGTGCTAAAGCCTCTGTATGACTCCCCTAGTGTAGAATGCCCTCTCCTTCTTAGATGGAATAAAGACTGAAAGCCCATATTGTCTCCACGATGCCTTGATTATCATCACATCCTGCTGTGCACACAGCATTATTCTTATGCCAATGCAGGTGGTGTGTTTTATGGGCTTTCCTGCTGGTATTGACATTTTCCTTTGTGAGGCTCTTTTCTAAGAAACTCTAATTTGGATTTTTGTCTGTCGTCAGCCGTGGGGAGAGTCAGGCCATGTCATGGGCTTATGGAATCATGGAGTGAACAATGCTCAGACATTAATTGCATTTTTCTCTACTGTTTTATCCCTAATGCAGGAGAGTAGATGGTGAGGGTGTGTGTGTGTAACTTCAAGGTAGAAAAGGGCAGCTTCAAACCATTTCTGCTGAGGCTTTCTCATGGGCATCGAAGGATGGACTAAACCTAGAGAGCTGGGTTAGAAACCTGACTCTGCCACTTACTATAATTTCTATAGCTATATTTCTCAGATTAATGATATTAATAACTCAAATTTATGTCGTACTTTAAAGTTTTCAAAGCTCTTTGCATTCATTTATGAAGACTCAAATATATAAGAAAGACATCCAATATTACTGTCTTCATTTTAACAGATGAGGAATATGAGGCTCAGAGAGGTGAAATCACTTGCCCATAGCTAATAAAACTTACTGGGATTTTAGCCCAGACCTTCCCAGATCTAAGCCCACTATTTCATCCCTTAAAGTGACATTGTCTTTTGGTAAACTCTACCATTTGCATCACTTGCTACAGCTTTGTTTCTAGGGCAAGATGCCAATATACATTCATAGTGGAATTTCCTACATTAGGAAGTTCCCTCATTACAATAAAATAACAGACCTAGGCAATAAAGAAATAAATGCAGTAGATAGATAGCTAGATGAATAGACATATATTTGTGTGAGCTGTTGAACATTTGAAAGAAGTGAATACAAAGACCCAAATCAAGACCAGGTCATGTCAAAATAACTTTCCTATTCCTATATTGATATACTGAACTACTAAATGAAAAGAAATCTGTGCATGTAGTTTGCATAGATTTTAGCGAAGCTTAAATATCTTTAAGGTGTACCCTACCATTCTTGGAATAAGATGGAAAGACATGAATTCAGTTTGATGGATTTTTAACTGGTTGCCTGGCTGGACTTAAAGAGTAGTTGTTGAAGGTCTGAAGTCACCATGGCTAAAGGTCTAATGGGCTTTCCCAAAGATCTGTTCTGCTTAACATTTTTTGCTAATGATGTGCATGAAGACATGGATAATATGCTCATTAAATCTACAGACAACATGAAGACAAAAGGAAGAGTTAACACACTGAATGACAGAGATAGGGTCCCAAAGGAATCTGAGAGACCAGAGCATTGAGCTGAATTTAATAAAATGAAATTCATTATTGACAAATTCAAACTTTTGCACTTGGATATAGTAAATCAACTCAATCATGCATGATGAGGAGACATGGCTAGAGAGTAGCCATTCTCAAAAAAATTGGGGGGTTTTGGTGGCCTACAAACTTGATTTGAGTCAGCAGCATGACGAAGCATCCTATGATTTCAG
This sequence comes from Pseudocheirus occidentalis, assembly GCA_028646575.1. Lineage (NCBI taxonomy): Eukaryota > Metazoa > Chordata > Mammalia > Diprotodontia > Pseudocheiridae > Pseudocheirus > Pseudocheirus occidentalis. Next base: position 130,329,435 of record CM053601.1, on the reverse strand, counting down.
GCTACATTAAAAGATACATAGTTTTCAGAAACAGGGAGGCAGTTGTCTCACTGTACTCTCCTTTTATCACACCTCATATGAAGGGTCCAGTTCTGGGCACTGTGGTTTAAGAAGGGCATTGACAAGCTGTGAAGAGCATCCTGAGGAGTACAACCAGAATGCTGAAAAAACATGAATCCAAATCATATAATGACTGGCTGAAGGACCTGGAAATGTTCAGCCTGAAGAAGAGAAACTTCAGCAGCTGTCTTCAAGTATTTTAAGGGCTGTCACATGGAGCAGGAATGACCCTTGTTTCCCATGACCCCAAGAGGGCACAACCAGAAGCAATAGGTGAACATTTCAGAGAGGACAATTAGCCCTGATGTCAGGTAAAAACGAATTACTGATTGGAGTTGTCCAAAAGAGACTTCTTAAAGTCTCCCTAAAAAGACAGAGGCATCCTCTTCTTTGGAGGTCTCCAAGCAGAGACTGGATACCACTTTGGGGACATGTTAGAAGGGGTGTTCTTTTTAGATATAGGTTGGATTAGATGGCCAATAATGGCAGTCAGTTATAGAGTATTCATTAAGTATCTCCTATATACCAGACACTGTGCTATGTATTGGGGATATAAAGAAAGAAAAAAAGATAGTCTTTGCTCTCAAGTAGCTTACATTCTAATAGAGACCTAAAGTCTTTTCCAACTCTAAAATCTTACAGTGATTTATAAAGTATTTAAAAATAGGCTATGAGGTAAATGGTACAAATGTGATTTCTATCTTTAATTCTTTAAGATTATAAGTGGTAGAGATGCAGGCCTAGCAAGAACCTGCCTTGCTAGAGGTAGTTTCTCCATCTGGGAGTTGTCCATATCAATGAAATCACAAGGCCAGTTCCTATTTCTATCTCCATCTATGTTTTAGAGGCCACATAGTGATAGATTTGGGAATCAACGTATTTACTCCTTTCACTTTAACACTATGGTCAAGGGGTCCTGGAGAATTACTGGACCTTAGCCCATGGACAAATGAGGTGACCTGTAGCTTGTATATTTTCCACAGGTCCTTGCCCTGACATCCCAGGCAGCTCTGTCCAGTAACATGACATCATAGGATACTGCCTCATGTGCTTTGGGGACATCATTTAGCCCAGAAGAATGTGAGATATGCTAGCAGTGATGACGGAAACTGCTTCTTCAGGAGGGCAGAAGTCAGTGGTCATGTGTCTATACTTAGATCCATAGGATCTTAGAACATTGGAACTTAGAGGGGCCTTAGCCATCATCTAATACAACCCGTGCCTTGTTACATCTGACCATCAGAGAGAGAAAGTGATTTGCCCAGTGTTACACACGTACTAAGTGACAGACAAGAGACCAGTGATATTGAGAGTAGAATGGGAGTCAGGAGAACTGAATTCTAATCCAATATAATAAAAATGTATCCAGTACCTACTATGTTCTAGGCACTATGCAATGTTTTAGGTTCCAGTTTCCTAATCTATGAAATGAAGGGTTTGGAGTAGATGACCTCTAAGACATATTCAACCCTAAGTTTCTATAAAATGATAAGTTGAATCTTATCCCCATGTCACAGGTGATGGAATTGAGGCAGAGAATGGTTGAGGAACTTTCTGAGGGTCACAACCAGTAAATATCTAAGGTTGGATTTGAATTCAGGTCTTCCTGACCTCATTTTCAGCACTCTATCCAGTGTTGCATCTAAAAGTCTTATTTAAGAGAGCTAAGATATTAATTCCTGAGAACAGATTCATGCTTTAACCTTCCCATAGGCATTTGCATTGGAAGGATGACCCCAGGTGACAGTGTGGGATAATTGAAATTGTCCTGGTTTAGAACCAGCCCTGACTTCATTTAGTGACACTATTTCTTACTATCTGTGGATTCTTGGGCTAGACACTCAAAACTCTCTGAGACTACATTTCCTCCTCTGCAACATGGAGATAACAATACCACTCTTGACTATAGCAGAAGGTAAGATGAGATTATATATATGAAAATGCTTTGAAAACTGTATAACCATAAAACATTGTGAAACTATCAGGAATTATTAGGAAAACACATCAAGCTACACATAATAACTCCTCATTGGTGATGATTTCTGGTGCCCTAAAAGCATGATGAAGAAGGGATTTGATGGAAGAGAATCTTGGAGGACAGTTCAAAACTCATTTTGGCCATTTCCTCTAAATCAAGCTTTTGGATGCAAAGGTGTAATGGAACCAGATTGAATTCACTCTCAAGACTGTTAAACTTTTGGCATGAACATTTACGTCCTTGAAATGGGCAAATCACAGCTTAATTAATTGTTCTATTGCTTGTCTAGACTTAAGAAAGTGATAGAAAATTAAACTGAAAAGTGTGCTCTGAGGACATTTTTTTGGAGAATCAATTGTTAAACACATACTGACACACCACTGCTTTAGCCTTATTATCTTATTCCTTAATTCCAGAAGCTTATTACAATCTTGGAATATTAACTATTTATGTATTATTTCAGAGCTTATGCATACAAAGTTAACAAATGCATTTTCTCACAGGAACTTCTCTGTGAAGAACCATTAGTGAAAATAATATTATTTCTATTCTACAAATGAAGAAACTAAGGTTCACAAAGTGATTCACACCACAAAAGTAGTAGAGAAGTAGTAGAGCATCTATAAGAAGTCAAGGCTAGTCCTAAATCCCAGGCCAGGTATCTTTTCTTAGCACCATAATGTTTTCTGTAATTTCCTCCCTTTCCCATCTTTAGCTCACCTTTGTTAGCTCCATCATTGCACAACCAAGTCTCAAAAGTTAGCCCTATCACCAGTGGGATTGACAGCAAGTGCTTCTTAACCTGAGGTCCATGATTTTAAAAATAATAATAATTTTATTGCAATATGATTGATTTCCTTTTATTGTATCCCTATATTTTTATTTTATTCATTTAAAAATATTATTCATAGATTTTCATAGATTGCCAAGGGAGTCTATGACACCCCAAATAGTCAAGAACCCCTGGAAGGAGATTCAGGAATGTTCTCAGAGCAAATCATTCCTGGTCTCTCCTAAAACACAATTGAAAAAGTAATGGAATCTTGATGGCTCTTCTGCTGAGTTCAGCTGACAAATGGCACCTCTTAGCCTGAGCTCTACTCCCAATCCTCTTGAATCACAAATTGACTTTCCTCTATACCTCCTGAAGTCAATGACCTCTGTCTGCCCCAAGGACATTGTTTCTATAGTGAATTAGAGAATAGGAGGCTTGGTAGTGCATGCAGAGAGACGCTGTACTATAAGATAACAGTGCATGCAGAGGGAAGCTAGATTTTAAGGCAAAAAGCTATGAAAACAGAGAGATTTGTGGCCTCTATGAAATGTATGAGGGCTTGGGGTGCTGTAAAGATGGAATCGTCCTTTCCTTGGGAACATCTTCACAGGCCTGTCATTGGTGAGCAATGCAGAGCAAGATTTAATAGTCAGGGAAATGAGGGAGAGGAAAAAACATTTAAAGAAAGTCTGCATTACAAAATTACATCATGTTATAGAGCTGCAACAGACCTTTGAGACAAAGACGGTGGGGAAATATTGACTCCATCTGACATATGTTTCTCAATAGTACCTGAAATTGCTGGATCCCTAGGAGTGTGAGGTATGGATCTGGTGAATAATAATTATCATTGTGATGGTTGTCATTATTGGGATTTTATTTATATTCATGTCAGCTCTTTACTTAGCTAGATCAGTGATCCCATCCAGTGTTACTCCCTCCACTGCTAGAGAAAATAATTCTCCATGTCTTTTCACTTTCTGGGATTCTCGTTGCTCAGATTTGTACAAATTTACTCGTAAAAAGACCACGCAAAGTACTGGCAACTACCCTTTAGGAGGAAAGGAAGCAAACATTTATTAGGCATCTACCACTGTGCCAAGTACTTTACAAATATTTTCTCATTTAATCCTTAATAATAATACTATTATTACCCCCATTTTAAAGTTGTGGAAACCAGGGCAGGCAGAGGTTAAGTTGGGCAGGGTCACATGGGAAATTCTGAGGCTGGGTATGAATACCCATTGTTATAGCCTCCATCAATGATTGCCCATCTCTACTAGAAGGCCTTCAACGACTTAGGGATAGAAGTAATTATTCAGTATGGCAATTTCATTAATAGACTTTGCTCCAAGGGCTAAAAAATGATGCATCATCTACCTCAGGAGAGGGAGGTCTAAGGTTAGGCAAAGCACGGGGCATATCCGCTGACTAAGCAGTCATAAGATGGTCATAAGATGGTCATCCACTCATGTTGGACAAGAGAGAGTAGTCCAGAGATACAAAAATAAGTTGAGGGACTTTCCATGTAATTGATTCACCTCTGCCACACTGGGCTTGGTCACCATGACAAGAAAAAGCCAGGGTAGAAAGCCTCTAACTAGCCTCCTATGATTAGGCAAGTGAACTTATAACCTGTAGTTCATAGCTGCAGGGCCCAAAATGCAGAACTTATAATCACTCTCCCTACGGAATAATATTAAACTGATTAATATTGATTGGAATAGAGTTGAGGGTCCAAATGAATCATTTCTCATAGCTTTTTTGGCACAATGTTGACTCATATTAAGCATTTTGTCCTTAAAATTCTCCATCTTATGAACTATTGTTTGGTCACAAACCCATATCTCTTGGCCACTTGAATTTTTGAAAATAAGCATAAGACTTAATATTTATCTCCTGCTGGCTTCATTTTATTAGATCAAAATCATTATTCCAGGAATTTTGCAGAGTTTTTGGATCCTGACTCATCACCTACTTATAGCATTATGTCATCTCTAAAGAGTGCTATGTTTTTATCCAAATCATTAATAAAAATGTTGAACAGCATGATGTCAAAGTTTCTGTGGCCTTCCACTATTGATTTCCCTTCAAGATGACAGTGATCCCTTAATCATTACTTTTTCAGTGCAATCGGTTCCAAATCCGTCTTATTAGTCCACATCTCTATTTTGTCCACAAGGATATCCTATGAGGCTTTATCAGATGATTTATTGAAATCCACTATATGTACAAAAATCTCTTTATATACGTGTCTATTATCCCTATCCAGAAAGGAAATGAGGATAAGCTATTATAATCTGTTCTTGAAGAACCCCTGAAACTTCATGATGATTATCATCTTCTCTTCTAATGGCTTACAGAGTATCTTTATAATTCTAATAAGAACTGACATTAAAATTTATTAGCCTATGAGTTGAAAATGTACAATCTTTTTCTTTTTGAAAATTAGGATCACATTTGTCTGACTCTAGTCCTATGACACTTCATAAAGTAGCAAGTTCCCCAGGCTTAGAGGTATTCAAATGAATATGATGGGGATATAGTAGAAGAAAGTCTGGACTCGGGAATCATTTGGACAAGGTCATTTCTGTTTCCAGCTCTGAAATTCTTTAGTTCTATAAAGTTTATCTCTTTCCTGGGGCTGTCCTTCTGAGGCTGTCATGCCTAGAGAAGTGGGTGGTAATGGTAATTAAGATTCTCTCCTGTTCTCTCAGAGAGCAGGGCATTCTGATAAGTAGCATGAAGTTAGAAAACCTAAGTTTTTATCCCAGTCCTGCCAATCGTTATCCATGTGAACTCTGGGTCTCATTTGAGGAATAAAGGAGTTGGTTAAGATCAAGTGTTCTTGAACTGGAGTCTGTGAACTTCATGAAACATATATATATATATATATATATATATATATACATATACATATAACTGTATTTCAATAGAACTTAGTTTATTTGGTAATTCTATGTTTTTTTTTTATTTTCTGCACTTAAAATATCATTCTGGGAAAGGGTCTTTAGGCATCATCAGAATGCCAAAATGGCGCGTTAAACAAAAACAGGTTAAGAACCCCTGGTCTAGATTATCTCTAAAGTCCCTTACAGTTCTAACATCCTATATTCTATGGTCCTTTCCTACTTTTAGCATGGTATGTTCTGTATTCTAAGATCCTTTCCAATTCTAATTTTCTATGTTCCATGTTCCAAAATTCTTTCCAGCTCTGATATTCTTTAACAGGTGTTCAAGACTGGCAGACTCGAGCCTGAGGGCCAAATACAGTCCACCACTTATTTTTATA
>CM053601.1:130295196-130317082 GCA_028646575.1 Pseudocheirus occidentalis | reverse complement strand
CCAGCGTGGAATACTGCACAGGATTAGGAAGGAGAGAAAGAGAAAAATGACACACAGGCACTATTTGGATTATTCTAAGTTTGGCAGTTGTCTGGGGAGCTATTGCCTTTGAAAGTATCACATGACATGAACTCTCCTATGTGAGATTTCTGGAAAGACGTGGACAAGAAATACCCAAGATGGAAAGACATGAACAGGCTCTCTATGTGCTGTTCAAACTGCATCACAGGGAGATCTCAAAGTCACTAAAATAAGATAGTTCTTCAGTCAAAAGAGGCAGACAAGGGACTTGTCTGGACTTCAGTTCTGGACTAAATGCACCATTTTCTTCATCCTGATATGGAGTGCGAATGATGAGTGGGACACATTTGCATACTGCATCATTTCACTCTTTGGTCCATTTTCAAAGCTCAGATGGTATCTAAGGAACAAGTAAAATGCTCATGGAAATGAATCATTGTGCTCTGGAAGCTGGATCAATACTGGATTGTTGAGACTTTCATAAGTTCTAGCTCTTGAGAATGAAACTGCAAATTGGAAAAAAGTCACTTGGGAGTGTTTGGGGAGAGCTGTAGGTCAGGGTATACTATCAAATAGGAGCATACTTTATTCCAGTTTCTTAGGAGATGGACACTTGAGAAGAGTCCACCAAATAGAAGACTTTTGTATCCCTTTTCCAAGAGGGAGGATTCCCCTGACAACTGGAGCAAACTGCAAAGTAGGAGACATTTGTCTTTCATGTCCACTACCTCCCCACTCTAGCATCTCAGTGGTTTCTCAGGTCAGATCCCTAGCTTGTTTAACTACTTCCTGGTTATGCAGGGAACACCAAAGAGGGACCACACTAAGACATAACATGCCATTGTAGAGTGCCAGCAACTATGCTAAACACTTGAAATATGATTTCATTTGATTTTCATAGTAACCCTGGGAGGGAACTACTATTATTAACACCATTTTACAACTGAGAAAACTGAGATAGAGAATGGTTATATGACTTGGTGAAGGCCACATAGCTAGTAAGTGTCTGAGGCTGAATTTGAATTCAGGTCTTTCTGACTCTAGGTCCAGTACTTTGTCTATTGTGCCACCCAGCTGTCTCAAAATGAGTCCATTTAAGAGATGTGACCAGAAAAGGGAAAAAGGGTGGTTGGACCTGTAGTTGAAATGAGGAGGCCTGGCCAGGTGGCACACACCTGTAATCCCTGACACCTGGGAGCAGAAGCTGGTGGTTCCTTTGAGTTCAGGTAGACCTGTAGGGTGTCTGCACTAAATGCATCATTAATATAGTGTGCTCTAGACCACGAAGTTGAGTAAGGAGATGGCAAATCATACCAGGTCAGAAACAGATTGGGTCAAAGCTATGAATTAGTATCCTGATTAGAGCGAGACTAGTCCTTTCCAAGCTACTCTACTTTCAGTCTGATAGAGTTACAGAGACCTAGTCTAAGAAAAAAAAATGGGTGGGGGGAAGGAGGCAAATCAAGAATATGAGTACTCTGCTGTCATTCTTGAAATATTCCATGAACCAGGAAGGACTGCTGTGGTGTTGGATAAATCTGTGGAGGATATCTGGGCAGACACAGACAAGAAAGGCCCAGAACGAAATGTTGTAGGGTTGCAATCTGCACTGATGGAAGGCGAGTCACTACTAATGTTGTCATGGATATATCAATGTTTATATTAATATAATGATATAGTAAGGAATTAAGTGAGATTTAGGAAGAACTTACTCAAAAGTCTGACTGTTACTCTTTTTCATGATGAATGGCATTCAGGGAAATCTTAGCTAAGATGCTTAAGAAAGTGGCATATGTCCTGCCAAGAAACAGGGGGCTAGGGGTGAAAGTTTGGGGTAGAGGGAAGTGAAGAAGGGAGGAATAGATCAGGGAAATAAAGAGTCTGCCTTCTAAGACCCAGTTCTCAGCAGTGACTTGTGATGGAATGAAGCTCTTGGTTTGGGTCCCGAGGCCACCTGCTTCTTAAAAGAAAGAATTTCATTGTGTTCTTCCATGGCAACATTCCCATTTAGGAAACTTTCTTTTCTTGGCAGCACATTGTGGGTACTAAGCAAACATGAAGCAAGCTACATACCAGCAGTGAATTTGAGCCCTGCCAATCTTACGCCCCGAGACGTCCCATGCATGAAGTCTGTGAGATCCTGGTCAAAGTAGAGGAGGTGTCTAGCTCTCCAAACTGGGGAAGCTATAAAATGAGAAACAATCAAGATCTAACATGAAGCTAATCTGTTATTGTCAGTTCTAACGGATCCCAATTTTGATAGTGTTTTACATCTATTGCCTTGCTTGCACCTCAATTACCTTGCATGGGATAGAGTGAAAAAATTATGATCCTCACTTTATAGATGGGTAAACTGAGGCTAAGAGTTTAAGTATAGTGACCTAGTTCACACAGCTGGGAAGTTGTGGAGTGCAAACCAAAATCCAAGTCTTCTGCTTTATCTAAGTCTTATTCTGTATTCAGTGTTGAGAGGAAAAATTATTGATTTTCTTTGCAGCTCATATCCTGGCATGCCAGGTAGATTCATTGAAAAGAACATCAGTTAGGGAAAGCTTCCTGGAGGAGGTAGCATATTAGGAGCTACTTTAAGATTTGGCATACTAATTTTCAGACTATTTTTATTGATGAGTTAGAAACAACATTGTCCTTTAAATTATTTTTTCTTTTCATTGATTAGTGATAAGGAAATTAAAATGACTGTGTTTTTATGTTTTACCTTTTCTTTATCACCGTTTTTTAAAGGCTAGGTCTCACTGAGTCAGAGTGGAGGCACATTGAGCACTCATGGACCTGATTCCAATTCTGATAGACATAGAAGCTTTAACTTCCTCTGCTTTTCTGATGTGGGTGACTTTGCTCCTGATGGCCTTCTGGATGAAAACCTCTTGGGTGCTCATCATCTTTGCACAGGACATAGTACAGATCCCATGTCAACTTTAGTGCTGCTGCAGTTCAGAACTCAGAATTCCAATGAGCTACTAACCTCATCCTCCCTAAGTAGCAGGAATTTCAGTCTCGGGCGTCCATATTGGACAACTCCTTCTCCCCCTCTTCCTCCTCCTGCTTCTTCTCCTCATCCTTCTTCCAATCAAGTTGCCCCAATTCTTCTTTTCAACAAAATATTCTTCAAGTTGAATTTCCTAACAATGAGAATTGTCTTTAAAATTAATTGGGCAATTTTAGGGTCATAGTGAATTCCTTGTCACTACTGATATTCAAGCAGAGTCTGGATATTGTTGAGAGCTTTCATGCTCACAGGTTGGGCTACATTACCTTTGAAGTCCCTTCCAGCTTTGTAATTCTACATTCCTATGCTTCTAGAATATTAAAGATTATGAGAGAGTTTGATACCCTTTGGCCCAGGACTCTCATGTTTAAGGACAACAATGCTGAGGCATGGAAGTCCATGGGAGTTGTTCAACAATTGCATGATGCAGAGACCTCCTCCTTTCCCTTTCTCACATTTAAAAAAAAAAGTGCAAAGAAGAGCATCCAGACATATCCATTGTCTAGCTTCGTGAGAACAGTGCTCTGGATTTAGTGAAAAGTGCCTGACCTTTTACTAAAGATGTTTAGCTACCTAAAAATCTCTCCCCAGATCCTAAGATTATTGAGGCACATAATGTTACCTGGGGAGAACTACGTGCTACAGAATTACCACGAGCTCCTCTCTGTTCCCAGGACACCTGCCTACAAAATGGCGCTAAGCATGGATCACTCTGTCAAGTTAGGGCCCTGGGATGATAAATCTGCCTGAAGGCAAAGTGCTGACATGGGCTCAGTGGAGTCAAATAAGTCAGTCAGTCAACAGGCAGTAATTGAGGCTCTTCTATATCTCCACAGCTCTGCCTAATACTGTGGGAGACAGGAATTGCATTTCTCAAAGAATCTACTAGGTCGTTGGGGGGGGGGGGGGGGATAAGCACACATGGAATAATCAAGAAGCCTGTGACTGCCAAACTGTTTAGTACAGACTGTTAAATGCAAGGGGAGACCATAAAAAGGTCATGGCTGTTTCTTCCTCTATTCAGATATTAAACATTTACTTTGTGAAGAGAGGACTGAGTTAGACATTCTTTCATAGGTGTTACTCTTACTTTTAAAGATAAAGTTCAGGTGCGGCTAGGTGGCAAACACAAAAAACTAGCCGTGTGACCTTGGGCAAGTCACTTAACCCCAACTGCCCTCCAAAAAGCAAAAAAAAAAAAAAGATAAAGTTGATATAATTCATTGCTTAATTTTGATACTAAACTGCACTGAGTGGGCATCCATTTGGAGGTTACTCTCCCTTCAAAAGTTGTAGGATGAGTCAAGTTATGGTGGCCTTGATGGGTTTTTTGGACTGAGCTCCGTGGCACAGTGGACAGAGTGCTGGGCCTGGACTCAGACAGACTCTTTTTTCTGAATTCAAATCTGGCCTCAGACACTAGTTGTGTGACTCTGGGCAAATTACTTAAGCCTGTTTGCCTCAGTTTCCTCATCTGTAAAAAGAGCTGGAGAAAAACCCAAATGGGGACACAGAGAGTCAGACAAGATTGAAATGACTCAATGACAACAACAACAACAATAAAAAAAGAATTGGGAGTTGTGGATTATTGGGGGGGGAGTGACAAAATGTAAGTGTTGCATTAAGAAAGTTAATTTGGCAAAGTTGTAGAGGACAGATTTAAAGGAGAGCCATACCAGTTGGGAAGCTGTTGCAATAACCTTCAATAAGGTGAAGAGGGTCTAGACAAAAAAGTCACTGGGTGGTAGTAACAAAACATTGAAGACCTGAGTTTGAGTCCTGAGTCTGCCATTTATTAGATGTGCAGCTTTGAGTAGATAATTTAACCTTTCTATGCCTCGGTAGGGTCTCTGTGTCATTTTTTTAAATGAGGAGGCTTGACTAGGCTCGGGGTCCTCATAGATCTAACTCATATGATGTTAGGGTGTCAAAAGGAGGTAAAGTCAAGACATTTCAAAAGAGAAATCAACGTGCCAATACCACCAGACAGCCAATGAAGACGCATCATTAGCTCATATCTGTTCACTGGACTCACACCCACAAAATGGTACTCAGCGGATTATGGATCAATATGCAAAGTTCCAGCCTCGGAATAGACAAACATTCAGACTAAAAGGTGCTGATGGCTGCAGAGGGAATGGCTGTGGGCCAAGTGGATGGTGTCTGGGACATCAGCCGCTAGTGTCCTGCTCTGCACTTCAGTAGCTAAATCAATAAATGCCCAGTGGCCAAGAATGAGGCCCTTGCTAGCCCAGAAACCCCACTTCAGAGGCATCAAGGATCTGAAAATTCTTCCACAATAACTGGTTTCCCCACTAGCAGCTTTAGGGCAAAATTGTTGCTCGTGATTTTGCTGCTGCAGTGAGAAGATAAATTTTGCCAACCTTGCTATATATCCATCGTGAATAACAATGAGGAATGGCATAAAAGCACTGTTCAGAGGGGGATGGGGATAGAACTGGAGAATTCCAGAAGATAGCGTCTAAGCAGAAATTTGTGAGAAGGTCCCTTCCAAGCAGCAGTGTATTGCATCATATTATTTTAGAGTTGGATGGGGCCTACAAGGTCACCACTTCATCCTTCTAATTTGTTTTATAGAGGAGGAAACTAAGGGTATTTGGAAGATCATTTGATGTTTTGCATCAGGTAAATCAGAAAGAGAGCTCTCCCCTCTCTTCCTAGAGACTGACCTTCAGGTTCTCAGGAGGATGAGCTATGTCTTCTCTATCCTCCTATCCTTGTGGGAGGGGCCACAATTAAGCAATATGTCAATAAATGTAAGGCATGGCACCTGTGGGATTGGAGAGAAGACTGGCTTCTTTCTAGTCCTGTCTGTCATGACCACTCCTCACACACACATTCCAGTAAGGAGACCTACATGTACTCAGCTCTGTTCACGTTCTGATCCCACTTCATACTCTGGGCATAATAATAATGATTTCTATTTCCATAGTCCTTTCAAGTTTACAAAATGTTTTCTGAACAACAGCCTTGGGAAGAGGTAGCATAGACATGAATTATGCTCACCTTAATGAAACGGGAAGCTAAGATTCAAAGAGATGACATAATTTTCTCAAGATCAAAGGTTAGTAAGTGCTGGGGCCAAGACCTGAACCCAGACCTCTTAGATTAGAATAATAAAATGAATTCTAATGAGTTTAATTGGAAGGTCAATGGTATTATCAATAACAGCACTTCAAGTATAGGATGGAGGAGTAACCAGATAACCAGTCTGTATAAAAAAAATCCCCAAATCCTTCATTCTTTGTATCAATAAATTGTATGATGACAGCTGAATAAACTAATGGTGATTTTCAGTATTGTGACTAAAAATAGAGAGGTGTAAAATAGAGACACTTTATTGACCTTTTGCAAGAATACTCCTTGAGCTTGGCATTTAGTTCTGGGGGCTGCTTTATAAGGAGAATTAATTGAGAAGCTGGAAAATATTCAGAAGTCTCTGAGGATGGTGAAGGGAATGGAAACTGTGTCACTTAAGGATCGGTTGAAGGAACTGGATATTTTTAGCCTAAGGAAGGAAAGGAGGACATGACAGTTTTCATCAAGAATCTGAAGGGTTGTCAAGTGGAAGAAGGATCAGCCTTCTTTTATTTGGTTCCAGAGAATAGACCTTGTACCATGAATTAAAATTATGGAGGTAGTTGATGTCTTGACTGAAGATTTTGTTTCAATAATTAATCTGAAAGTAGAATGAACTGCTTTGAGTGGTTTGTGACTCCTCATTGCTGGAGGTCTCCAAGAAATGGTTCAGTGGCTACTTATCAGGAATGTTCTAGAGAAAATTCCTGTTCCAGTAGAAGGAAGAGTAAATGAGCTTTGAAATCATTTCCAACTTTAATATTCAATGATTTTTGTAACCTGGGTTTCAGTGCTTTTTGTAGTATTCAGTGATTATCCTTGTAGAGAGTGGGAGCATCATTTAGCTTTGGTACTGTTGTTCTCTCAGGCCTCAGGATCTCATCCTTGTTACTGGGTCTCCTTGTTGAGTAGGATCCTGGTTCTTATTACATAGTTTGGAGGGTAGAATGAGAAGGAGATGAGATGAGTGGAAAGATGTCTAGGCCCTTAGAGTATCCGGGGGCTTGCCAAGCTTCCAGATCAATGCCGTCACATCTCCTCCTATCTGACCAAATCTGTCATTTACACTTCCATTACTTACCCTTTCTTACCTGTGTTCATCTTTCAAAATTGATGGATTTTTTAAACCTTGTCCAGTGGTATTCAACAATTCTTCCTTATACCAATTAATCTACTTTCCATGACTTTGTTCTTATCCTGAACTTCAAAATCTACCCATTCAATCTACCATTACCTACCATTCAAGATCTCAGCTTCTCCTGGACTTTCTACCCTATCACAAAGCTATCAAAGAGCTAGTGTGGTGGTAGCTCTATCTCAGATTTGCTTCACAACACTGGACAAGTCAATTTAATTCTGAGAACATCTGTTTCCTTAAAAGGAAAATTGAAATAGTCATTCTTTGTCTGCCTTGTGTGGTGTTAGTGAATCAAATGAGACAATGCATGTAAAAGCTCTTGAGAAAATACAAAGTGATATAATATAAAGGATGGGGTTTTATGAAATGATAGATGAACAGGAAAGCAGTTGGAATATCTGAGAAAATAAAGATACATTTTGCTGTAGGAAAGGCAACACAGACCTTGGAACCAAAAGGTCTAAATCTGCGCTGGCACTGCCCCCTTCTCATCTATGTGGCCTTAGGCAAGTCCCTTTATTTCTCTGACCCTCAGCTTCACCTTCTGCAAAATGGGAATGATAATATTTATCCTATCTAGCCCCCTAGAAGTCGTGAAAAAAAAGAACGCTTTCTAACATGAAAGGACTATATAGTGTTTCCCAAAAGTCTTAGTGCCGTTTTATGCTTAAACAGTTTAACAGTTACTTTGCTCCAAAATGCAGTAAGATTTGGGGACACCCTGTACATGGTGCAAGGACTCACAGAACTATAGCATGAAATATTGAGTGATTACATATAGACTATCTTGGGAGTGACCAAAAATGGAACGATTTTATATTTTGAAAACTTTGTGCTTTTGAAAAATACTAACCAAATTCTAGATCAGGACCACAAAGAATAATAAGCTTCCTAAAAGCAACAGCACATGGTTATTATGCTTAAATGCCAGCCTTCAATATTTACCTTCTCTTTTTTTTTCAGCTCCTATCTTGAAATGATTAAGATCATATCAGGTTTACCAAGGACTGCTTACGTCAATAATGTATCAATGTCACTCCTCCATGGACTGCCTTTCTCATTCACTGACCTTGTCTTCCTTTTGTACTCAAAACAGATTTATGATGGACTATATCTTTCTTAACCCCTGTGCACTCTGCCTTTCAGGCTCCAATCCCCATCCTTATCCATTTTTCCACTTCCTTAACTCAAGCCCTAGCTTTTTATACCTTTCATGTCCTTCTTTCTACTCCTTGATTACTTTCTGCTCTTCCTTATTCACACTGACCTTTTTTTATTCCTTGTGTATTTATTGCTCCGTGGCACTTATAACCCCAAGGCACATCATCATTTATCTGCTCTGTGTCCTTTCTTTCCGATTGAGTTTCCCTGAACACTGCCTTCATTCTCTTAGATTTGACTGCTGTAATGTAACTTTCTTTGCTCCATCCATTCTTCTTATCACCAGCCTGTTACTTAGAGACAGAAGGAACAAGATAACAACATTGCAGATATAAATGGGACCGGAGAAATGGGACTTATAATAAAACTGGGGACAAGAAGGACAGGCATGAACAGGCCACAGCTAGGGCTGTGGGGGTGGCTGGTTGGTGATCAAGATGGAAAAAGTGACTTTCAAAAAAAAAATTCTTTCAAGGCTCTTAGATTAAAGGTGAAAGGAACTTTAAAGGTTATTTAGTCTAATCCCCTCTCACAGATAACAAAACAGGCTCAAAAAAGCCAAGGGACTTGCCCAAAGTCAAAAAGATAATGAGTAGCAGAGACTGGATTTGAACTCAGGTCTTCTGAACCTAAATCTAATGTTCCTTCCAATGCACTACACAGAAATTGATGATTAGGTATAGCTTAGGGGACACAAGTGACTAAGCAAGGTGGTAGGGGATAGGTTCCAGCCACTGGCATAGATGTCCTATCCATTGTAATGACTTGTGGGGGTAGACCCTGCCCTTACCGTTAGTGGTATGTTTGTTATATACCAGGGATGAGGCAAGAGATCTGGGGGCAGGGATATAGAATCAGAAAACTGAATATATATTTAGAGCGAGAAGGATCTTCAGAGGGCAGCTAGTCTAACCCCCTAGCATTCATTGCAGATGAGGAAACTGAGAGCCAGACCTATGATCACATAGAAAATAAGCTCCAAAAAGTACCATTTGAATTTATGTCTCCTGGATCCAGAGCCAGTGCTTTTCCTACTATACCACTGTCTAAGGATTTTTCTCTCCACCCCCCACCTCCACACTATGAAATCTTATAATAAAAGCAAAAATACTCCTCTGAGGAAGATGACTCAGCAGTCTGAATGCAGGCCAGTCTATGAACCAGAACCAGATCACTATCATATTCTGGTAGCAAAATAGGTCTGAGAGGAGAAGAAAGATTCAAAGGTGGTTCCAACTAGCAATTCTGTTACTAGAAATGGGAAAGTTGTTAAGAGCAGCCTGATCTGGAAGAAGGGAAGCTTGGATTTTAGGCATCTTACATTTTAGGGATGGGGAGGGAGGGTTCTACACCGAGAAGCATACCGGATTTGAAGTCAGAAGCCTCAATTTGATCCTAAGTTTTCTCCGTACTACTTGGAGAAATTATTGGATCTCATTGCTAAAGTGAGGAAATATAACTGGATGACCTCTAGGGTCTATGGCAATTCCTGATCTTGTGATCTCATGATTTTAAGATCATAAAGCATGAAAGTAAATATTTCAGCTCTTCCAAAGAGCTCAGAGACAAAGGGAGGGGGCTGAGGAGGGGGAGGAGGGGTGAAGTACAAGTAAAGAAAGAAAGGTCAATTTGAGAGGAGCCTGAGGATTCTGGGCTCAGAGGACGGAATCAAGACAGGCTAGCTCTATAATCCCAAACCAAATGGGACCACTAGATTTGAAGTCATAGGAATGGGTTTCAAATCCTGGTTTTCTACTTACTGCCTGTGTTACCTAGGTCTACTTGTTTTGCTCCCTCTTGAACTTTAGTTTACTTTTGTTTTGTTCTTAGTTTTCTTTTCTCTATAGAAGGAGGGTGTTGAGCTATGTACTGGAGTTCCTTCCAACCTTATATAGAAAGAATAAGGAGAGACCAGGCAGCAGTGATAAGCTGCTAAGGGGAAAGAGGTGGTGGTGAAAAAAAGGAAAGTTCATTAGTCTCCTAAGCCTTTTTTTTTTCAACAATCAAAATCTGCTATTTGCAATGAAGAGAAAAACATTATGGGGGAAGGGAGCTGTTATTAAAAACTATCTCCCCACTAAAGAATTACTCAGTTCTTTTTCACTTTAAGGAAGTTTATAAAGCCCTAGAGATATTTGCTTAAGCAGGGATTTATGATATGCCCTAGGAGCTGAAATAGATTTCTGCCTATCAGTTAGGTGACAGTTGAATCGAAACACAGAGCAGAGAATACTAATGTCATAGAGTTGAGAGATGAGTCAGACAAAAAAGTTCCGAGGGTGAACAAAGAGCAAGCCTGATCTTAGCCTGGCCTCCATTGCCTTCTGATGCAACCTGGCTGAGGGAAAGAGAAATGCATTGCTATTGACTGAAGAGAATTGTAAACCTTTTCTGCAGGGGAAACACTCACCAGTTACAAAACCTCTGATAGATAGAACACAGGGTTGCAGGTAGCCCCCAGCAACTCAGCTAACGACTATAGGTGAGGCACAGTTGGAAAATACAAGAGTTGACTGAAGTAAGGGGATAAATGAACTGTAGCTCTTCTCTGTAGGGGAGAAATATAACCACTGTATTCTCCAGTGGATGATGGAGGTGTATGAAAGAGCTGAATAACAGAATTTAGCAAGTTTTCTCCCTGCAGGGGGAAGGGTTACTAATCACAAAGTATCCTAAGTGGCTATTATGCAGTATATTAGCTAACCCTGAGATTTCTTAAAAAAAAAACAACTGAAGACCACCTGCAATGGAAACATTATATTAAAGAAAGATGAAAATACCTAGGGATAGCCAGAAAGGCATAATGCCTCAGAAGGATCAGTGGACAGAAATGTCCAACGGGAAGCATCAAAAGAAAAAAGAAAAAAAGACATCAGTAGCTCTCTGGTGTTAAAGATATTAATTGCTTCTCATACATATGTTCTCTTCCATCTGCTTGGCTATTTATGTGAGAACCCTGGCCACACATGGTCTCTACATGTAAATGCTCCATTTTTAATTCCCTCACAGGTTCATTTGTCTCACTTAATGTATTTATGAGAGAGTGATCTCAAGGCTTATGGAGAAATGTTCTATTTTTACTTTACTAAGTCATTAAATGCCTTTGTTTTGAACAGTGTTTACTCTAACCATTAATAGGAAACACATTGATGGGGGCTCATGTGCTTTAGTTTAGAAAGGATTTTAGATTCTGTTGGGTGTCAAGGTGACACACTGGATAGAGCATTGGATATGGATTTAGGAAGACCTCATTCCTAATTGTGGGATCTTGGGCAAGTCACTTAACCTCGGTTTGCCTCAGTTTCCTCGTCTATAAAATGGAAATAATAATGGCACCTGGCAGGGTTATTGTTAGAATAGAATGAGACAATAACTTTAAACATTTCACACGATGCCTTACACACTGCAAGCACAATATACATGTAGTTGTTGTCGTCCAAAAAACCACCATCCTTAATGTAAGTCAAGTTCTTAACCTTGGCATTTTCCTTGCCTCCTCACTCCCACTCTACAAATCTAATCACTTGTCAAATCATGCTGTTTCTTCAATGCCTCTGGCAATTGACCTCCTTCTCCCTCACACAGTTCTCTCTTAGTTTAGGCGCTTCATCACCTCTCACCTAGTTTATTGCAACAGTCTCCTAATTGTTCTCACTGCCTGAAATCTTCCACTGCTCCTGCCCATCCCACCCTGCTGCCAAAGTAACTTTCCTTAAGCTCAGATTTGACCATGTGGCTCTTTGCTCAGTCAAAGCCAGTGGTTTGCTATTGCTTCTAGAATAAAATGTAAACTCCTCTATGTAACTTTTAGAGTCCTTTATAACCTGATGCCAAAATATCTTTCCAGCTTCATTAGATATCACTACCTTTCCTGAACTCTGGTCTAACAAAAACGGCTTCTCTTGTCTTCATATGATTCTCTATTTTCCACCCTTGTTCCTGTTCACCAACACACCTACAATGTTCCTGTGTCACACACACCTACAATGCAATCCATCCTTACTTCCTGCTCATAGAAGCCCTCTCTTCTTTTAACACACAGTCTCATCTTTTAGGTAAAGCTTTTCCTGATCTCCTCAATTTCTAGTGGTTTCCCTTCCAAACTACTTTGTTTTATCTGAGTTGTATATATTAGGATTTATTCATTCTGTATTTGTATAAGTGATACATATACATGTATATGTGCATGTATATGTAAACATAAAATATATAGGAACATATGCACATATATGTAAACACATACTATACATATGTATTTGTATGTATACACACAATATACATACATACATACATTCTCCTCCTTGATTAGAATGTAAACTCCTTCTGAGTAGGGATTGTTTGTTCTTTAGACTTGTATCCCCAATACTTTGCACAATGCTTGGAACATAATAAACATTTATTAAATGTTTATTATATTTATCATATTATATTATAAATATACATTTATTTATATATAAATACTTATTTGTACATAAATATAAATTATATACAAATATAAATAAACATTTATTAAATGTTTATAGTTGATTCCGACCTACAAAGTAACTAAAACTGACCATCTCTACCAAGTCTCAAGCCCATTATGTATTCTAGGAAGAGAAAAAGGAAGGGTAGAAACCCTATATATATGGTAAGATTTGCTTTTTTTATGTTAATGTACACCCCTAGTAGTAGCAATATCTTAATTGTAGACTATTTACAAGAAATATAATGTGTTTCTAGACAAACAGAATCTTGATTCAATTGTGAACAAAAAGTTTGCAAAAAGACACTCCCTGGCACCTGCTTTAAACTCATGTGTAATTAGCATACTCCAAAGTGCTTAGCACAGACAGGGTTTTGCTCATATAGTAGGTCCAGACCAAATGTATGATGAATAGAAGAAAGCCATGTAACTCCTAAAAAGTTTATTACGGCAGTTAAAAAGAGTTTACATAGACACAGCACATGGGTGTGAGTTGATTATGGGGAATCATTCTACATTTCTCTCCTGATTTTCCCAGTGGATCCTTCTTTCTCACCCATTCATTGTTTTTTGAGATCATTCCAAAATAATCAACTCACACCCATTCCCTGTGTCTATGTAAACTCTTTTTAACTGCTGTAATAAAGATAAACTTTAGGTGGTACATGTATCATCTTCCCACATAGGAATGAAAAGAGTTTAACCTTATTGAGTCACTTATGATTACTCTTTCATATTTACCTTTTTATGTTTCTTTTGAGTCTTGTGTTTGAATGTCAAATTTTCTATTCAACTATGATCTTTAATCATGAGTTCTTGAAAATTGTTTATTTCATTAAATACCCATTTTGACCCCCGAAGTATTACACTCAGTTTTCCTCTGTATGTTATTCTTGGTTGTAATCCTAGCTTCTTTGCCTTTCAGAACATCATATTTCAAGCTTTCCACTCCTTTAATGTGAAAGCTGCTAAATATTGTGTGAACCTGACTATGACTTCACGATATTTGAATTATTTCTTTCTGAATGCTTGAAGTATTTTCTCTTTGACCTGGAGGGTCTTGACTTTTGTTATAATATACTTAGAATATACTTCATTTTGGGATTTCTTTGAAGAAGTGATCAGTGGATTCTTTCAATTTCTATTTTGCACTCTGGATCTAAGATATCAGGGTAGTTTTCTTTTATATTTGCTTGATATATGATGTCTAGGCTCTGTCTTTGATCATGACTTTCAGGTAAGCTAATAATTCATAAATTACTTCTCCATCTATTTTCCGGGTCAATTGTTTTTCTTATATTTCACATTTTCTTCTATTTTTCATTCTTTTTTCTTTTCTTTATTGTTTCTTAATGTCTCATGAAGTCATAAGCTTCCACTTGCTTAATTCTAATTTTTAAGAAATTTTTCTTCAGTGAGATTTTGCACATTTTTTTCCATTTGGCTAATTCTACTTTTTATGCCTCTTTTACCAAGCTGCTCATTCCCCTTTTATAATTTTCCATCACTTTCGTTTGTTTTTCCCAATTTTTCCTCTATCATTCTTACCTCTTTCTGTAACTTTCATAAATTCTTATTGGGTTTGAGTCCAATTAATATTTTTCTTTGAGTTTTCTTTTGGTAGCTGTTTTCACATTCTTGTCTTCTAAGTTTGTGTCTTGGTCTTCCCTCCAACAATAGTCACTTTTTATAGTCATTCAATTTTTAAAAAAATTTTTCCAATCTATTTCTACACTTTGAACTTTATGTTAAAGTTGGGCCCTATTTACCTGGGCAGGGGAAAGCACTGTCCCAAGATTTAGATTTTATTTTGTGCTATTGTTTTCAGAGCTAGGTCTGCCAGTTTTTGGTGCTTTCAAAGTGGTATGATCCTGGGAGAGGTAGTCACTGTTCCCCTGATTTGTGTGCTGGTATTTACCCGTGAAGGGCCCCTGGTCTCCTGCAACTGCAGATTCTAGCTCCTTTCTTGAACCTAGAACTGTGACCAAAGCCCTTTGTGCTCCCTTGTGACTGACCACCATACTCCTCTCTGTACTAGAACTGCCGCCCAGAACTGTGTATGAGCAATAGAATTGCCAGTCAGCACCGTTTGTACATAGCGCCAACAAAGGATGCCTTGTAATCACTTCCTGATGATTTGTAACCCCGTTACTGTAGCTGGCCTGAGATCTCTCAAAACTGTTTCTATAACCACTATTGCTGCTGCTGCATGTCTGAGATCCAGACAGGTCTCCACCCCAGCATCACAGATTTCTTCTGCCAACCTCTTGAGTTCTCTTGGGCCAGAAAAATGTCTCATCCCAACCTTTTGTTGGCTCCGTTGCTCCAAAATTTGATTTGAGACTTTCAAAGTTGTTCAGAGGAAAATGTTGGGAGGGTTCAGCTAGGTGGCTGCCCTTAATCTGCTGTTTTGTATTCCTTGACCTTGATTAACTTACTTTGGAATATCTGTGAAGAAAATATTTGCTGCAGTAAGCTTCCCCCCAACTTAGACTGAATCATCACAAGTCCTCCAAATAAGAGTTTTCATGAGTAGCAGTTTTAACTTTGAAAAATAATTTCCTTATAACAACTTTGGGAGACAAGTAGTGCAAACATTATCATTCCCATTTACAGATAAAGAAATTGAAAGCCAGAAAGATTTTGTGACTTTCCCATGGTCACAAGGCTTTATTGCAGCAGATCGGAGATGCAAACATGATTCTCTCTTATCTCTGAGTCTAGAGTTGGGGGGGGGGGAACCTGCAGCTATAAGGCCATATGTGACCTTCTAGATTCTTAAGGGCAGTCTTTTGACTGAATCCAAATTTTACAGAACAAAGCCTCAAGGATGCAGGTTCCCCATCCCTGGTCTAAGGCTCTTTTTTTTTTTTTGCTTTTTTTTTTGGAGGGCAGTTGGGGTTAAGTGACTTGCCCAAGGTCACACGGCTAGTTTTTTTGTGTTAAGTGTCTGAGGCCGGATTTGAACTCAGGAACTCCTGATTCCAGGGCTGGTGCTCTATTCACTGCGCCACCTAGCCACCCCTCTAAGGCTCTTTCAATGGAGATGTGGCTTGGTATGATGAAAAGAGTTCTGGGTTTGGAGTCTTAGGATAGATATTGAGTTCAAATCTATACCTGGCTAATGACTAGCCTTATGACTCAGGGAAGTCATTAAACCTTACAATCACTCACTCTTCTCATATATAGAATAAAAGAATTGGACTACATCAACTCTAATGTCTCTTTGAACAGTAAATTTATGTCCTTCTGTACCACACTACTTTTCCTTAATGAAACTACCTACTTCTGGTAGCCATAAGTGCTTGCGAGGACCTAGGAATATAAGGTGTCATTTGATCATCATATTAATATGCAGGGAAGACATGAATATTCTTATTTTACAAATAAGAAAATTGAAACCAAGAATAGTGAATTGAGCCCCCTAAGCTCACATTTCTGAATGGTGGCAAAATTGAGACTACTACTACCCACATCTTCTTATTCTGGAGCCCTCTTGCCTATGCCATAGGATAATAAAAATGTGTTCTAATGGGGTTTTTTGTGAGTTACTTTATTTGGAAAATAAAGACTATTAGAGAAATGGCAAGAGAAGCAATTATTCTTTCAAAAAAAATCACAAATATCCTTCAAAGTGAAGTATTTTAGGAGCTAATAACATTCTCTAATGACACCACAACATTCTTGGAGTTAGGAATTGTTTCTTCTAACCTCTCATTTTATAGATGAGAAAAATACAGTTCATTAAGGATAAACCAAGGTCAAACAGGTAGCAAAGAGATGATCTGGGAGAAGAATTAGCATCCTTTGACATCAAATCCAATGATCTTCACCTACACATCTGTCAATGTGTTTTGACACTTGGCAGGCCCTATGCAACAGGAATGTGGTGGTTTTTATGACTAAAGTTGAATATCTTATCTGTCTCATGAAACTGACCCTCACAATCTGCCTTTCCATGTCTATTGATAAAATATGTTGATATCTCACTTGATGAAATCAGCTTGAAAACATAAGGAAGGGCAGGCAAGGTATCCAAGCAAGATAATGAAAAAGGAGGACTCTATTCATAGACTCCATGATTCAGTGGACGCAGTGCTCATCAACACAATTAAATGCCAAGAATCTGAAACGTCAAGGCCCAAACTCATTTCTTACCATTGCTATGCCCTTTCATATATTAAACAACAAAACAAAACAAAATTCATTTTCTGTTTTGCTCCCAATGTATCCTTTCATGGTCCAATGAAGTGGATTAGTTTCATATATGACACAATGTGACTACTATTATTTTTAGCAGGATGGAAGGGATGACATTTTCTCCTTAAATTCAACCATTCACTACCACTGGGACTATACTTCCTTTATCTTCATTGAATTCTAGGTCTGATGATCAAATCAAAATACAAATTAAGTTGGATAGTGATCAAAAAGACAAATTAGGAATGGAGTTTTGTGAAGGTCCACAGCCCAGAGGGAAACTTCTGTATCTTATCCTTTTGTATGACATGTATTCTATTACTTTGAAAATGAAGGGCAGACTTTTACATCAGAGCCTGGGTAAAAATGACAGTTCCTCATGGGAGCACCATGTGGGCATGTTCAAGAAGTATTTTAGGTAGGGTTGCTTGTGGTTAATACAGTTGTCCAAAATTTAACCGAACTATGCTCTTAGATGAAAAGAGAATTTTCCTTGTCTACTAAAGGATACTGGGCCTCATTTGCCAAGTTTTGGGGAGAACAATTTCTCAAGTTCCAGGGAACGACATAGATTATTTTTAAAAGGATGTGTATAGCTCCTAAAATAGGTCCTAAATAAGTCCTAAAAAGAAAGAACAACAACACCACATAATATAACACATTACACTAAGTGCTTAGCCCAGGGTCACATGGCGAATATGTGGCAGAGACAGAATACGATCTCAAATATCCCTATCTCCATTATTGTTTAAAGCATCACAATAATAATAATAAGTACAAGTACATAAAGCCCGTTAAGTCTCACAAAGTGTTTTAAGTCACTATCTCATCTGGCTTAAAACTGTGCTGCTAATTTATAGATAAAAAAGTTGAAGCTCAGTGAAGGGGAATAAGTATGTGCCAGGCACTGTACTAAATGCTTTATAAACATTAGATCATTTCATGAACAGCCCTGTACAATAAGCACTATTATGATACCCATTTTGCAGTCTAAGAAACTGAGCCACAGATTAAATATTTGCTCATGGCCACATAGTTAGAAACTATCAAAGACAAGATTCAAACCCATGTTTGTCCTAATATCAAGCTCAACCATCTTTTCGTTATATCATTTTGCTTTTGAATTTGGAGTCAGAAAATCTAGTTCTGAGCCCCAGCTTTCCCACCGTTACTGTTGTGGGATCTTGGGCTAGTCTCTGAATGATTTTCCTCTATTACAAAGTTAGGGTAATGATATTTGTACTGACTGTCTTCTGGGACTGTTGCATAAAATGCTTTGTGAAACTGAGTGCTATAACTATTTTATTGTGTTGTGTTGTATATTGGTATACAATTATTTAAACTGGCTTGGTCATTTTGTACAAGTTACAATATTTGGCCTTGATGCCCCAGCAGAGAAATGACTTGGAATCAGGAGATCTGAGTTTTGGTCCTCATTCCAAAATAAAAATAGTTGTGTGACCTTGGGCAAATAACTTTTACTTCCAGGTCTCAGTTTCCCTGGCTTTAAAATAAAATAGTTGGATTAGAAGAATTCCAAGGTCCCTTCTGGCCCTATAATTATATGAGATGTGGATAAAGGATACACAGAAATACGTGTGTATATTACATATATATATAATATGCATGTAGCAAGTACACATATAGTATACATGTTTTAATAAATATAAACAATCTAAGAATTTGAGCATGTATGTGGAGTTATAGTTCACCTCTGTTAGCTGCCTGACTATTGTTTTTCATTTTAACTATAGTGCTGTGGTTTCCTGTTTGTTTTTCTATTTATGCTGCTGGTTGGAGTCCAGAAGTACATACAAGGGAGTGTGTTATAATGAATTAGAGCACAAGATTGGAATAAAAAAGAACCTGGGTTTGCATTCTGAGTTTGATATTTATTAAAAGAGAAACAAGACAGAGTTGGGAAGAAGGGAAAGAACTAAGCATTTAAGGACCTGTTAAATCAAACCTCAGACACTTATTAGCTGTGTGACCCTGGGCAAGTCACTTAACCCTGCTTTCCTCAGTTTCCTCATTTGTAAAATGAGCTGTAGTAGGAAATGGAAAAATCCCTCCAGTATCTTTGCCAAGAAAACCCCAAACAGGGTCGCTAAGAGTCAGACATGACTGAAACAATTCTACAACAACAAAGCATTTTACAAATATTATCTGATTTTATCCTGGTCTTAGGGAACTAGAAGATGACAAGTCTTTTCCATTTGACTGGCTGATTGATTAGCTATATTAACATGGACCCTTTAAATATAGAAAAGGTAAGAAGTCTAAGAAAATGGGGTAGACTAGAAAGAGAAGTTTTTGCCATCCTATGATTGTTTCTTTAGGCCACGTATATGTACCTCAGTGCCTGTTTGAGGTTTTTATATTGGCCCGAACTGCTCTCTCTGAAGGCCTTTTCTTTCATCTCTGTTTCAGAGATAGTCTTTATAGAGGAAAAAAAAGTTAGATATCCATCACAGTGTTTCCTGGTAAGATATCATAGAGCCTTTAATAGAATAAATACTTATGGATCCTGAATCTTTGAGCCTCATCCAAGAGCATGATCAAATAAGCTTTATGAGACAGGCCCTCTCCCAGGTTTATTCAGGTTCATTCAGGGGGTGAACAAAGAACATTGATTGTTTATTGACAAAGGGAACACTTCTGAAAATCAATATTAGAATTTTAAGTGTGAAGGCTGAGATAAAAAAAGTCTGAAAACTCATCTCTGAAATGACAATGGGAAGCAGTTCAAAAAATCTATTTGCAATATACACTTTTGTTTCTAATTTAGTTTTAAAAATGCATGTAGTCAATCACTAACAAATAAGGGCGCAGGAATAAGTTAAACTGATATGGTTTCTGCATCCAAAGAAATACCTGTCAAGACCACAGGAAGATTTCCGTAATGAAATGTCTTCTGAAATTCAAAGGGGCCATTTGTTTGAAAAGCCGAATGATGAGGGTGACTCACTAATGAGATGTGACTTTCTTAGCACATTAGAAATGAAGTTCACTTCTTGGGAAATTGTTGTCATGTGATCTACATTGTGGATTTGCAGCTCTTTAAAAAGGAAGGTGCTTCAAATATTGCCAGGGCCATAAAGGTAATATTTAATTTCAAATTCATGCACTGCCTTCAAATATGTAAGCAAATGGAACAGCATAGGACATCTGGAAAATTACACTAGCAGGAAATGCTCAAAAGCCTGTTGTGGCTGCTCGTTTTGAACTAACAAATAAACATTCATTGAGCTATTAGTAAAAACTCTGAGTATACGTGTGTGCATATGGCAGGGGGAGGATGAGAGCATTCTTTAAATGCTAGTCACATTCCAGGTATCTATCTCATTCCACCTGGCCACATGACATTTGAAGCCAAAATGCAAAGGAAAAAAATGAATTTAGGGCTCAGTAGGGCTCAAAATCTTCATTGTACTCAGCTACTGAGCAGTTCTCATTGATCCTTTTCTACTCACTTCCCCTAAACAAAAACATGCCCCCTGCCATAATGCTGTTTGTTCCCACCTCTGTGTCTTTTCTTAAGTTATCTTTCCATTTGTCCGTCACTCACCCTGTGCTGCTTTCAATCCATATTCTACTCATCCTTTGAGAGTCTACTTAAGTCCCACGTCTTTCATGAAGGTTTTCTCCATGACTCCTGCGCATTCTGAGCTCTTTCTTCTCTAAGTACTTTTATACTTAATTCTTGGACTACATAAGTCACATCCAGCACTCTTTCATCATCCCCTTTCCATCCCCTTCTTCATTCCCCAGTTCCTATCCTTTTAGAGAATCACAAATTCATTGTACCCCGGAATTAGAAGGAAAATGAAACATGAGTTACTGAAAATCTTTTCTTGAATGAACCTAAACTGCACGTGCTTCAGTCAACTCATAGAATGATAGATTGAAAACTGAAAGGGAGTGGAGCAGAGCCAAAATGGCCCACACAGCCACCCTAAATACCCATAAAATACAACTCTAAACAAATTCTAGGGCTCTCAACTCACAAAAATACAGAAAACATATCTCTTGCCAAAGGCAGCTCGGCATGAGGGGCTGCTCGCAGCAGTCTGGGAGCCGAGGCCAGCCTAGCCTGAAACCGAAACTGCGGCCAAGCCCAGGGTAGATGGGAGGAGCCGAGATTCCCAAAACCCAGTGTGAGTCTACTTCAGAGAAGATCTACAGCACCTGGAGCAATCTTCACATCTATCAATCCAGGATTAGAGAACGTCAGTGGAAGTGAAACTTTCAAGCTAAATTTGGGGGAGGAAAAGCAGTTTGGCCAATCTGCCCAAAGGGCAAGGAAGAAGTGGGGGAAAGGCAGGAACTGCTGTAACCAGTGGCTTCCCCCACTGGGATGCTCCAGAGTCCCTGGCCTGCGTAACCTGCAGAGGGGCTGAGTCAATTGATCAGGGCCAAGTGCTCTTGCCTTGAGCAGCCTGGATCCAGATCGTGGTCTTGGGTGGTAGTCCTGGGGTGCACTTTCAGCAAGCCAAAGCTGGGGGACTTGCAACACCCCCCTAATAGCTCCAGCAGCTGGGAAAACCCCAGCAATTTGGAACAGAGCTTTTCCCCCTGGAAGCAGAGTTCCACAAAGCTAAAAAAACCAACCAATTAATTGACTGGCCAACATGAGGAAAAGGAAGCAAAATAAGAACAGCAATGAAACCATAGAATCCTTTTTTGTGGATAAAAAGAATCAAAGCATGGAGCAGGAGGAAGACAACACAGTCAGAACTCCCACACCAAATGCTTCCAAGGCACTTGAAGAATGCCTAGAAGCTATACATCAACT
>CM053601.1:130279611-130294696 GCA_028646575.1 Pseudocheirus occidentalis | reverse complement strand
ATAGATGACAGACAGAGATAGAGATAAAATTATAGATAAAGATATAGATGTAGATATTTCCCCCCTTATAATAATAACTGACCTTATATCCTGCTTTAACTTAGCAAAACATTTTCCATTTTCCTTGATCTTACTTGAGCCTCTTGATGACTAAAGGGATCAGTTCTTCAGTTATTATTATCTCCTTTTTATAGATTTTTTTTACAGATTTATACATACACATATATATATACAAATTTTTACAGATATATATCACATACACATACATATATTCAACACATGCAGAAAACACTGACATCTAATATTGCTCTTTGCTATCAAACTGATGCATGATGATCCCATATTAGGGTAAGCATTGGAAGATCAAATTTGGGGGCAAGGAGAACAAGATGCACTGAGATCCTGCTAGCTAACTAGCTCTATATTTCTCTATTGTGTCTGAAACTCGTATCAACCATTTTTAATGTAGTATTGTTCATGGCATAAAAACTTATCATCTATCAGGTCAATAGCATAATCACTGAACAAATCACAGTCATTTTACTGGACTGATTTTTTTGATAGAATAACAAAATTTCTCAAGAGCCTAACTTTCTCCCAGAGTTGCTTAAGTAGTTGGAATTTCTAGTTGACAATATTGTACTGAAAGAGTACATTTGATTTTCCTAACACATTTTCCATTCAGATTATAAATCTGAGCCTGCAGAATCTGAACCTTCCTTCCAACAGCAGCAAGACCATGTGCAGACACAGCTGTGGAAGTATGCATTTTGAGAAAACATATGTAGTCACAAAACTAGATTTTAGAAGGGCTCATTTAAGCTAAAGTCTAATTAAATACTTCAAAGGTACAGTTTTGGTTCTCTCTTCCACTCTCTATCCATATGTGTGTATGTGTGCATGCACACACACACATATACATATAAATGAGTGCATGACACACACACACACAAATCTCAAAAAGTGACTGAAGAGAATAATTCCTTCAGAATTAGAGTAGAGCAAATTGAAGCAAATGACTTCATGAAAAATCAAGATACTATTAAACAGATCCAAACAAATGAAAAAAATAGAAGGCAATATGAAATATCTCATTGAAAAAAACACTGCCCTGGAAAATAGATTCAGGAAAGATGATCTCATTTTCTGCCAAGTTTCTACCAGTTGCCACTGTGATGCCTAAATGTAACAATTCTACAAAAGTTGTTATGGGATAAAAATTCAGTAAACTTCACATTGCATGAAACTGATTGTTTCTGTGTTTGGGGTATTAGTACCCAAGCCTCACTGGAAGAAATGAAATTAAAAGAAGGTTTGGGAAATGGAAACTCTAAACTTAAAATCTAATCAAGAGGACATTTCTCTGGATGCTAACTGAAACCTGGATTTCTCTCTGAAGACCTCATGGTCTTTTTCATGCTGTGACTCACATGGATGAGAAAAAGGCTAAGCATGCTCCTCTCTTCCCATTACCACTTTTAGAAAATTGTTCTTCCACTGCCATTAAATAATTATCCCTCCTTTGAAGGTGATGCTATCTGACCCCATCTCTGGCCAAGATCTTTGTCATTATCTTCTGCTGACCTCCAGAACATTCTCTTCACCATCTTTATTAATTTTTGTCCCTGGTTTATAACATTGCTTTTTACTCTATTCCCTGCCATCATATGCAGTGTCTTCACTGAAGAACCTTTTAATGCCTTGATGTCTCGGTTCTTCTGCTTCTTCAGTTCTTGTGACCACCATCTCTATCCCAGGTCTCTAGATGTTTTCATACTTTAAATCTCTCTATTACCTCCAATTGTTTGCCATACAATATCTAGACCTATGAAATTCTTTTCTTGGATCCCAGTTGTCTCAACTTTTCTATCTTTTACCACCTTACTCCTATAAAATCATTGTTGTGTCCCTCATTTCTTCTATGCTACTATCTTCTTTCATCCATTCACTTTTATTTTTAATTCATTTTTCTCCTATCATGGTTTTGACCCTATAGAGAGCCACGTCAGCAAGATGCTGTCCTCTGCTCTCAAACTTACTGTCTTTTCATCCTTCTGAGAGACAATTCCAGTGGAAAATATACCAGATTTAGAATCAAGAGAAACTTGGGTTCAAAATCCTGATCTGAAACTTATGTAAGTTGTTTAAAAAAGGGCAGATTTGGCCTTCACTGACTTTGTCTTTAAAATGGGGATGATAATACACAAACTGTCCCGTAAGATTGTTATAGGTAAAGACCATATGTATAAATGGTCTTTCCTCACCTAAAATAATAATATAAAGTCAGCTTTTATCATTATTGTTATGCTGTTCCAACTGCCAATGATTTCCAATCCTGAATCATATCCACTTTCTAACTTTTCTTTTCCTACTCTTAAGGCCATAGAACACTGCAGGAGAAGGTATGAAACCATGCTAAATGGATTCATTATAGATTGATGATGTATAATATCATTGGAGGCCTCACTACTATACAATTGTTCTTTTGTTAATGGTTAATTCCCAATCACATTACCCATAGTAACTATTCCTTACTTCCTCTTTTCTCAAATGTCCAATCCTTTCTTTCTGAGCAGATGCAATTGTCTCTCCTTTAATCTGAAGATTAAATCTTTCCTTCATCAACATTTCAAAACCTCTGCCATTAGCCATTCTCTTTTTTCTTCCATTGGGTGTAAGAGGACAATATGGCCCTTCTATTTGCCACAGCTAACCTTGACCCTTTTCCCACCAACTCTAGAAGCTTGTTGGATTTTAGCATTCTCTCTATATCCTCTTATTTTTACTCTTTTCCTCATTACTAATGCCTTTATTTCTTCTTTAAAATATATTGTGAAGTAGTGAGTTCACTGATAATAGAACTATTCAAATGGAATGTACAAGATCACTTTAGGGATTTTGAAATTCATACTTTGGGTAAAGGAGTCTATGGTACCTTTCAATTGTATGATCCTAATATTACACTCATTTTATGGATAGGAAAAATAAGTCTCTGAAAGATGAATTGACTTGCCTAAAGTTACACATCCAGCCAAGGGCAGAGCCAGAATCCAGACATAAGTCTTTTGATTCCAAGGTTACTGCTATTCCCAGAGGGCCAACAATAACTATCTTTTCAGGCCAACAAAACAGAGTAAATATTGCGCGACTCACAAATGTACATAAAGAATTAAAGAATTGTTCTAAGGTAACTCACCAACTTTAATAAATAAGATAAATAAAATAAGATATGGATGTCTTTCTACTAGGTTTCCAAGGTCTAGAGCCAGCTAGAGTTTTAACTTTAATAGTTCAGTTTTGGAAAAGAAAGTGGTAGTGGAGAAGATGGTCACATGAAAAGCCCAGCCACCTCAATCTCCTTCACCTCGAAGACAAAATCAACCATGCCAAAAGAATCAAAAGATCAATAAGGAAGAGAGAGTAAAAAGAAACTTCTATCAAGTAGTCTTCATTGGAAAGCAAAGGGAAAGAGAGATAGGGAAGTAGAGCAGAAAAGAAAGAAATAAGAATAGGGAAGTGAGGGAAAAGGAAAAAGAGAATCCATGAAATAAAGTGCCATGCAATAATCCTCAAGCTGCTGCCAGCCCATCTGGTCCATTGCTATTAGGAAAGAGGCCAGAGGCTATTACGAAGCACATAGCATCTGCCCCATCCAGGTGGGAAAGGGCCTGGAGTCCACTGTTACTATCCCATCCAGGTGGGTGCTGAGGGGATAGGCCTAGAATCTCCCATCAGCCAGAATTGTCCTCTTGTAGCCAGAGAAGTAAAACCCTGCATGGAGGCTGGCAGGGTTTTGCTTCTGTGAAGGGCCCTGTGCTGAGAGGCCTTACAGTAACACTAATAATTGAGAGCCAAGAAAAGTCCAAAAGAAAAGAAAGAGAAAAGTTAAGCTGACAGCACATTGGCCATCCATCCCCAGTGGATGAAGAAATGGCTGATAATATAAGCGCTTCTAATACAATGAAGTTCAAAGGGTTGGGAGAAGCCCGGGATAAAACTCCAGAGGAAGAGAATAATTTGGCAATAATTACAAGTAGAGCCTCAGAAAAGTGAGTGGATTGACCATAAGACCTCCAAGAGGGAAGGTAAGCCCTGCTCAAAAAACTGAAGGGAAAGGACATTAAGTCAGAGCTCTAGAAAAAGCAGACAGAAGGAAAGACAGAAACTTCAGGTTACTGGTACTTGGCATTACCTAGAATTGTCTTTCTGAGTGGTACCCTCAGGAGAAAGCAGCATAGCCTAAGGAAAGACTAAGATTAGGAATATAAAAATACATTAATGCCACAATGTAGTCTCTTGTGGAAGATGGAACTGAACTTGGAGTCAGGGGACCTGGGTTTGATTTCTAGGTTTGATTTGTTCCCATAGGCAGCATGAAACAACTCAGGGGCAAATGGTTTGTTCTGTCCCTTCTAATAATGTTAATTTAGTTTGCAGGACTCAGTATTCCAGGCACAGTTTATGACAGGTAGAATAATAATTCAGGTTTGCAGAATGGTATGTGTACGTGTGTGTGTGTGTGAGAGAGAGAGAGAGACAGACAGACAGATAGCGACAGAGACAGAGAGACAGAGAGAGACAGAGAGACAGAGACAGAGAGAAAGGAAAGACAGAGAGAGACAGAGAGACTGAGGAGAGAAAGAAAGAGAAGGGAAAGAGAAAAGGAGGAGAGATAGAGACATAGAGCGGCATAGAAATAGAGAGAGGGAAAGGGAGGGCAATGGAGGGAGAAAGGGAATGTTTGCTAACAAGTTGAGAGGGAGGGTATCAAGTTTGGTAGCACCAAGCCATTCTTTGATAAAAGCTCAAGATTCAAGGTAGAGGTGAGGAGAGAGGGTGTTCTATGTACAAGGGAATAATTGGAAAAAGACATAAAAGTAGGAGATGGACTGTCTCTGTATGTGGGCCAGTCTGACTAAAACAGAATTTGTGAGAAGGGGAATTATGTTGAATAAGATTGAAAAGGTAGGTAGGAATCATATTGTCAAGAGTTTAAATGTCAAGAGAGTTTGTATTTTGTCCTAGAGGCAATAGGAAAACATTGATGATGGGTGTGCACAGTGTGCATGTGTGTGCGTGTGTGTGTGTGTGTTTTTGTAGAAAGCACATGGTCAGAACTGTTTCCAGAACAGCAATTTTGTAGTCATTTGGAAGACGGAAAGAGGAAAAAATACAGAACTGGAAGATTATTGTAATAGTCCAAAAATAATTAATGAAGACCTCTACTGGAGTAAGCACAGACCACGTAAGAGAAAAAGAAATGTCATGGAGGCAGGAGTGATAACAACTTGGCACCTATCAGATTTGAAGGGTGAGGGAGAGAGGAGAATTGAACATGACTCCAGGGTGGAACACTTGGCTCCTGGAAGGGTGGTAGTAGCCTCAAACTAAACATGAAAACTTGGAGAAGAGACAGATTTTGGGGAAAATACGGTAAATTTAAAGTACATACTGGATACCAACTTTTCTAAGCCTCACTTTCCTCACCTGTAAAATAAGTATTGCAACATTTCTGCTACTTAGTTCACAAGTCTTCTGTGCGAATCAAAATAAGACTCTGAATATAAAGCACATTGCATACTCTGAAACACTATATAAATGTCAGCTATTATAACATAGAGAAAGCTCTGTGCTAATTAAGAACCCATCAAAATATTTTGAGACTCTGGAAATCATTTGTGAAATTAATTACCTAAATTATGGACAATCACTGAATTAGATCATTAGCACTGGCATTAGTGCCATAATTAACCATTTTTCCTTGCCCTTTACTTGACTCTGTCTATTTAAAAGGCATCATGCTCAGTGAGTCCCAAACTGAACAATCTCTTCCAACTTCTCACTAAACCCAGCCTCCTTCTAACTTTCCTGTTTCTGCCGAGGGCATCGCCATTCTTCCAGACACACAAATTCATGACTTGAGAGTGGTCACTTCCTTTTGCCTGCCAAGTCTTGGGATGTTACCTCTCCAACATTTTTCCTATCTGTCCCCTTCTCTCTTCCTGTATCTGGAACCCTAGTTAAAGCTTCCACTCCTCTGGCCTAGACTCTTACTGTTAAAGATTCTCAATTGGTTTCTCTAAGTCTAAACTCTCCTTTCTTAAGTCTCTCCTCACACAGTTAATAAATTGATATTCCTAAGGTATAGGTCTGACCACATCACTAGCCTGCTCAAGAAGCTTTAGTAACTCCCTATCACCTCTGTCTGGAATTTAAGGCCCTTCATAATCGACTCCAGATGCCACATCTTAGGAAAGATATTGCTGCACAGACTACAGGAAATCCAAAAGAAGCTAACCAGGATAGCACTGGAAACAATATCATGTAGTTTAAATAACTAGACATTTTAAACCTGGAAAAAAATTTGGGTTTCACACTAATTAAAGACCATTTCTGTATACTCTATTCTACAGTCAAATTGTATGCCTTGACCTTCTCTGCACATAGCATTCTATTTCCCACCACCAGGCTTTTGCCCTCTCTGTCCCACACTCCTGGAATGTTCTCATTCTTTATATCTGCCTCTTAGAATTTTATTCCCTTCAAGACTTAGCCTAGGCATCATAGGCTTCAAGAGGACCTTCCTGATTCCCTCAGGGATCCACAATGTCCACATTCCCCCACTCTGGAAAATGTATACATGTGTCTCCCATCAAAGAGAAGCCCTTTGATATCTCTGGTCCTTTGTTGCCTCCTCTGTAAAATGAAGGGACTGAATTATATGGTCCATGAAGACCCTTCCAGTTCTGGCTCTTTGATCTTATGATCTCGCTAAGAAATGAGATGCTTTATGTTTTTTGTTGTTTTGGTGGGGGGAGAGAAGGAAGTTATACTCAGAACAATATGGACAATTAATAGATTGAGTAGAATATGTGCATCATAAAGGATTACATCATAGCATCAATCAATCAATCAGCAAGGATTTATTAAGTGCCTGCTGTGTGTCCAGCACTTTGCCAGGCTTTTGTCCAGAGAAAGAAGAATTGGGTGAGTTGGATAATGTATGTGGGGAGGGGATGGAGGAGGGCAGTAGTTAGTGTAATTCATGTTAATCCATAATAACTTCCTGGAGAACAAAAATTTGTAAAATAGTAAAAACTACAAGACTGGATATATAGGAAACACTCTAGAAATAATTTTGAGAATCTGTTATTTTTTTTTCCAGTCCACTAGTTCTGAGCAACATAAGCCAGTCTCTACATAGAATAAGGGAGGCAAGAGGAGGAACTGAATTTATTTTCTTTCACACTAAAACCAATAAATAAATAAAAGATATATAGATAGATTTATAAATAAGGAGACAGAGAAGGAAGGAAGGAAGGAAGGAAGGAAGGAAGGAAGGAAGGAAGGAAGGAGCAAGGGAGAGAGGAAGGAAAGAATTTTTCCATTTCTATATGACTTCCATTTTTGTAAAGGTCTTACACAGACCACATTTCAATTATTTGCAACCCTTTGAAATAAATACTATAGATATTAGTGTCCCCATTTGCAAAGTGAGGAAAGTGAGGCCCAGGGATGTGAAGTGACTTGCCCAGGGCATCACAACTAATAAAAGACAGAATCAAATTTATAACTGAGATTATTTAACTTCCTTCCCCATTTGCAAAGTGAGGAAAGTGAGGCCCAGGGATGTGAAGTGACTTGCCCAGGGCATCACAGCCAATAAAAGACAGAACCAAATTTATAACTGAGGTTGTTTAACTTCGTTCCCTGTTAAAGAGATCACAAGTAATACCATGTTACCTCTGTTTTACCTGGAAAAGAAAGTCCATGCCCAGAGAAAGTAAAGATGGCATCGTTTGTTTTTGTTTTTGTTTTGTTTTGTATTTTAATTCAATCAGGCTATGTGATGACATAGTGCATATAGTGTTGGACTGGGAGTCAGGAAAATCTAAGTTCAAATCCAGCCTCAAACACTTATTGTGTGAACAAGGTAAGTTTGCCACTTTCATCCTTGGTTTCCTTATATGAAAAACAGGTATAATAATAACACCTACCTTGAGATTGTTGGGAGGATTAAATCTGGTAAATGTATAATGTGCATCATGTATTTAAAATGCATATAAATGCTGACTATTGGTTTTGCTATCCATCGTACACTATATTTTGCTATATATTATAGCTTAGTACTAATTATATTTTGTAAATAAATAGGTTGTAGTTATTCAGCCGTTTCAGTCCTGACTCTTCCTTAGGCTGATCCTTCATGATCCCATTTGGGGTCTTCTTGACAAAGATACTGGAATGGTTTCCCATTTCCTTTTCCAGTTCTTTTTCTAGATGATGAAACTGAGGCAGACAGTTAAGTGACTTGACCAGGGTCACACCACTAGCAAGTATCTGAGGATGGATTTGGACTCAGGTCTTCCAGACTCTAGGTCCAATGCCCTATCCATTGCACCATCTTAACTGCCCCCAGAATTAGGACTGAGCAGTAAAATCATTGTGATACCACAGAATCTCAGAGTTGAGTAAGATCCATAAGACCATCCTTGGCAATATATACCCGAACAAGAATCCCTTCTAATAGCCTTAAGAATTGGCAAATAGCCTCTGTTAGAAGGTCCAGTCGAGTCCAACAAGGATTCATTGAATGTCTACCATGTGCCAGATGCTGTACTAGGTTAGGGAATACAAACTCAAAATGAAAAACAGTCTCTTTCCTCAAAGGGCTTACTGGCTCTCCAGTGGTAGGAGATTCTACCACCTTCAAAGGCAGTGTGTTTCACTATTAAATAAGTCTAAGTGGTGGTAAGTTTTCTTTATATCCAGTCCGGTATTAACTACATGCTTGTTTTATATCTTGATTACCAAGATATCATACTTCCTATAACATGTGTAGGAACATATCTATGCAGTATGAATATGTGTACATGTCGTACAGTTTTTTCTCATCATAAAATGTAAGTTCTTTTAGGACAAGTTTAATTTTTAATTTAATATACATTTACATAGACATATAAAAATTTTATATATGTACAAATAATTGTATATATGCAGATATATTTATTTAATGTTTTGTCTTTCTATTCCCAGTGCCTAGAACATAGTAGGTACTGAATAAATGCTGGTTGATTGATTAATCACAATTTTCATGCATTATTTCTATGCCCTTGGACTAAGTTGAATAAAGAAAATTCCTATTCTATATAACATCCCTTCAAATATTTGTAGAGAATCATCAAATATCCCCCCAAACTTTTCTTCTTCAGGCTTAAAATTCCTTGTTATTTTAACTACATGACATGGTTTTCAGTCCAATCCTGGTTAGACTTTTCTGGATTTTCTCTAGACAGTGTCTCAATACTATCCCTCAGATGTGGTACCTAGAATTGAACGCAACGCTCTACATGTGATCAAACAATGGCAGGGTACGGCTGAATCATCAGCTCCCAAATATTATCATTTACCAAATTTTCATAGAAATTATCATTCATATTTTACCAATGAGGAAACTGAGGATCATAGAGGTTAAACATCACTTGCTCAGGGTCACACAGCTAGTATCAGAGGCAGGAGCCAACCCTGAGCCTTCCTGATTCCAGGACCGACACCCACTAAACCCCCCTGCCTACCATAAAAACAAATATACTGGCTAGGATTATTGAGGTTCTCTTATTTTAGCCTTCTCCATTCAAAATAGTTATTTGTTTAACACACTGTTTAAGTGTTTCCAGTGTTGGAGGTAATGGACAGGTAAGAAGGAATTTGATAGCTACCCTAACATAATTCCTGATGGCCATGGTAGCCCAGTTTTTAAGGATTTCATTAGCAATGTACTTCCCAGACTTGTCGTGTGACACTTGACTTTACCCAGAGTCAGTCACAGGCGCCCCACTACCTGATCCATTTGCCAACTCAGCCTAATTTGGCCTGACATAAATCAGTTCCAATAAAGATATTAGACAAACGAATGAGGATCTTTTTTTATAGACTATAGAGAAGTAAAGCTTATAAAAATAATTTTAAATGAACTGAGCATTACTGGCAATCCCCTGAGACGTGGATATGAAATATGAGTTCCCTAAAATCTCTGTTTGGTCTTTAGTCTTTCCTAAAAGGTTCTATGACTCATTGAAAGTCTCATACCTTTTTTTATCATTACTATTAAAAATTCTGCTTGGCAGGGTTCTGGTTCATTGAGACATAGGCAGAGATATGTAATTGAAATTGATCTGTCCCTCCTTTCTCAGAGCTCTCCTAACACGTGGTTTGTTTCTCCCTGATAAAATTCTGTTTGCTTTTATACCATAACCACCTGTATATATGCCTTGTCTTGCCTTCCTTGCTGCACCCCTGAACAGCTGGATGCCACAATGGATAGAGTGCTGGGTCTTCAGTCGGGAAGATCTCAGTTCAAATGCAGCCTTTGACACTGGTTTTATGACCCTGGGCAAGTAGTTTCCTCAACTATAGAATAGAGATAATAATAGCAGCTAACTCTCAGGGTTGTTGAGAAGATAAAATAAAGTTGTTAAGTGCTCTTTATACCTTAAAAGAGTATCTATCTGCTAGCTATAAAACCAGAATGTGGCATAGCGGATAGCATGCCGTGCTTAAAGTCAAGACCTGGGTTCAAATCCTGCTTCTGCCATTTACTACCTGAATGAACCTAAACTCTGTGTGTTTCAGTCAACTCATAAATTGATGGATTTAAAACTGAAAGGGAACTTAGAAATCATTCACCTCTTCATTTCACAAATAGGAAAACTGAAGCCCAAAGAAGGGAACTGACTTGTCCAAGGTCACATAGGCAGTAATCAGAGGATTTAATTACTAAGTCATAAATGGTTTGTAAGCTGCTTTAGTGGAGAGATTTCTCATTCCAGGACTTCCCTATGCTGACAAAATCAATAGCTCTCTTGTGTATATGTTACATCTACCTCAAAGTGCCTTAACTAATAAGTACTCAATAAAGTTTACTGAATTTGAATTTGGAATTTTTTCACAGGTAAATTACAATCTTCATTACTCACATCCCAATTCACTTCCTTATTATCATTATTATTATTATTATTATTATTATTATTTTGGTTTTGAATTATCTACACCAAGGGAAAATCTTATTTTCATTAGTAATGGGAGAAGAAAGAAGGAGAGGAGGGAGAATGGGTGGGAGCAGCTACTAGATCATGTTATTTCAAAGCAGTTTGGTGTATTCTAGGTGATATTTTCTACTTCTTCCTCTTCCATCTCTCTCTTTTCAGTAGCTTCTGCCTTCAGATATTCTTAGGCTGTCTCATTTTAACAAAATCCTTCATGGAATCATCCTCTTTCTTTTCTAAGCTGAATAGTTGTTTCCTAAATGACAATTTTTCATGTCTCCACTATTCATATGCCTATAACTTTCCAAAAATGACATTTGAAATTTCCCAATCATCTCTCCCAAGTTGGATCCAATGGTTTTCTCTCATTCTCTTCCTCTCAATCTCTCTGCTGTATTTGGCATTGATGGTTACTTCTTTCTTCTTGAAATTCTTCCTTCTTGACTTCTGAGAAACTTCCTATCCCAGATCTCTGAGTTTTCTTTAGTCTGACTTTCTAAATCTCAGTTTCTCCTAAAGGTGGTCCATTCCTTCATCTGGACAATTCAGTATGTCCAGAAGTGTGTTTTTTTCTGACCTGGAGCCTAAATGAAATTCCTTATAAATTATCTCAAATTCCCCTCCATCCCTACCTACCCCTCCCCTCTCTGAAGTGAAATCACTCTGCACCGGTTCAAAGGAGAAGAGAAGTCACAGAAAGATAACGTGTATGATGGTTTTGTAAAATGTAGAGGCAGCCCTAACCCACTTGCTTTCATGAAGGTGGAAGAGAGACTTCATCAATTTTTTATAAATATATACACATAAATACATATACATATATGTACGTGTATAATATTTATAGAGAAAGAGAGGCAAAGAGAGGCAAAGAGAGACAGATAGAGTATGTGTTTTTTTCCTTGAGCCAGTTTTGCAGAGCAGCTTCCTTCCCATGAGATGCTTTTCTAAGTCATTACTCATACTCCAGAACCAAAGGAGAATCTCTCCTCTAAAGTGCAATACCACAGATTTGTACTCTAGGGATAGCTCTGAAAGGAAGTTTTCCTGGGATAGCTTCCCTTGATTATTTCTTTCTTTTCTATCCCTTCAGCCTTCCCAGACTTACTTACTGTTCAGCCCTTCTTTTTCTAAACTCTTTTTACAATTCTTTGATAACTAGGCTAGAAACCTTGACCAAATGAATAAGGCAGGCAGAGTGTCTTGCTTTATTTTTCATTTGTGTTTTATAGGTGTGTGTGTGTGTGTGTGTGTGTGTCTAAGAGACACAGAGACATAGTGGTGGTTTAAAAGGAGGGAGAGAGGTTCCATACTAGACAACATGCTAGACAGTACAGACTCTTTATTTCTTAGAATCTACCCCTCAGAGAGCCAAAGATAACATAGCTGAGCATAGTAAGTCCTCATATGCTTGTTAAATAACCTAATATCTCCCAGTTACCCATAAAAACATCTATGCATTAAAGGATTATTAAGAAACCACATACATGCAAGTCATTTGCTAAATGCTGAGAAGACAAAAAAGTGAAAAAAAAATCCCAGATCCCAGGGAGTTTACAATATAGTAGGGGATAAGTCACTTACATGGAAGAATGGGATACAAATTAAAATGAATATTTAACAGAAGAGACAGTGTAGTACAGTGTATAGAGTACTCTCCTAAGAGTTTGGAAAATCTGGCTTCAAACCTTACCTGGAACACACATTGACTGACCCAGAGTGAATCCCTGATTGAAAGGTACAGCTGCATTTGTAGAGAAAGTTCCTCCCTGGGAGCTGTCCACACTGATGAAATGATAAGTTCAGTTTTTAAAAAATAGGTGAGAATATAAAGTGCCATGACTTTAGGAAATCTTCATTCAAGATTCTCAGCCTCTGATAAGCATTCTTCTCCTGTCAAGTTTCCCATGATTTTTTTTCAACTTTATTCGGAAAGACTTTCAGCAGGAATGACCTTGGTAGAAAGAGTATTGGATTGGTAGTCAAAAGACATGAGCACAAACCCCTGATCTTCCGCTGAGTACCTGTGTAATTTTGGGCAACTCACTTCTCTGTACTTATTTCTTCATTGTTTTTGTACTTCATTCTCAAAGAGCACCAATGGCATCTTGATGTGATGGGTGATACCTTGACTTGTGAGTAAACTGGATTTAAATGAGACAGAGTCATATAAAGTCATCAGCTTCAGTCTTCTTGCAGAGTCATCGGAGTCCAGAGGTGAGACAGTCGGCAATGGTCTATGATGCAATGGATGACCTTGGAGTCTCAGAAGTTTGACCAAGCTCCAAGGGCCCGTAGCACTGTCTTCAGTCACCATCATTGGGACAAATTGTTCTCATCCATACTTTTCACCAGGACAAGTCTTCACATGCTCGGAATCCCCCTCACTCACTGACAGTCACCCTCTACTTGGTTTACATGAAACTGTTTTCTGGAGCCACACTCACAATCTGAGGGGAAGGTGCACACCAAAGATGGATGAGCAGCCCTGAAAAGGGCTCTGCAAGCCCTCATATCAGAGACAGTAGTCCTTCCTCAGCATCCCTTATGCCCTTGTTTCTGTACATATACAGGGAGAAAGTAGACTAGACTATCTCTAGATATCTCCTGATCTAACTCCTATTATGCCAAACTAAACATGTTTAAATCTACTCTGCCACTGTACCTGGATGACCTGTGATTTTCCAGACCAAATAGCCTTTCCATGACCACTGTTCTTTTCATGTTTTCTCTCTTAATAGAATATAAGATCTTTGAGGGAAGAGCATATCTTTGCTTTTGTATTTGGATTCCCAAGTTAGCAGAGATATTGTTTCTGTGCTACAGTATTTGATAAATGCTTTTTATTTATTCAATCATGCAATTTTGTAGAGAGCAAA
Organism: Pseudocheirus occidentalis; assembly: GCA_028646575.1. Lineage (NCBI taxonomy): Eukaryota > Metazoa > Chordata > Mammalia > Diprotodontia > Pseudocheiridae > Pseudocheirus > Pseudocheirus occidentalis. Next base: position 130,280,775 of record CM053601.1, on the reverse strand, counting down.
CTTCTAGCACAGTAGAAGGCTAGATTTGGAGCCTGAGTATATATGGGTTTTCAGTACTGGCTATGCACCTTATTATCTGTGTGACCTTGGACAAATCACTTAACATCACTGAGCCTCAATTTCCTCAACTGAATGTAGGAAGGGGGGCTCTTTGAGCAATGGAACCCCAATTGTATTCCCCAGTCCATTTGATGAGATTATAGGACATCAGATATTTATTGAATAGCACACTTGCATATAAAGAAGTAAGGAAATTTATCTTATGTATTGCATAACTGCACTAGGGCCTTTTCTTTGCCCTTTCATTGATGTGGATCAACAGAGACTGATTATTATTTTTTAAATGGGAAAATCAATCCTGGCCGAGTACAGAAAACTAGGCAAACCACAATAGAAAATTAACAAAAACACTTAATTGAAATGGAACCATAGGATCGTAGATCTGGAGGTAGAAGAGATCTCAAAGGTCATCTAGTCCTACTGCCTAATTTTATAGCTGAGGAAATCAAGGGCAAGAAGGTTAAGTGACTTGCCTAAGGTCACACATATCATAATTATCAGAGACAAGTTTCAAATCCATGTTACTCTGACTCCAGAACTGTTATTTCCATTAAATGGAAAAAAGAAACATTTTCAGTAACTGTTTTTCAAATATATACTCTCTTCTTCCAATGTAGGCAGAAGAAGTTTTCCTCATTTCTCCAGGCTCCTGAAAACTAGGGAAAACATGGAAGAGTTTCAATAGGCACTCATCACTCAGTTCCCTGACCACAACTCTCCATACCATCTGCATTGCCCTTTTCAGGCCTTGGCAGTTTTCCTTAGCTCTGGTGGTTCACCTCATCATAGCTAGAACAAGCTTGATTATCCAAGCCATCTCTGTAACTTGGGACCTTTTGTTGTTTTGATAGAGAAAATCACTCTGTGGAGGCATGAATAAACACTGAAATTGCAAAAGAATTTTTTAAGTTTTTAAACATCTGTAAATTGTAGCTGGTGTATTACAGATACCTTGGTACCAAAAAAAAGTGGTTGGCTGGAGAACATCTCTAATGCCACTCTTTTTTTTCATGATCATGACTGAATCACTATTGTACTCCCTCCACCTCTAATTCTCTCTCTTTCTCTCTCTCTCTCTCTCTCTCTCTCTCTCTCTCTCTCTCT
>CM053601.1:130253613-130272796 GCA_028646575.1 Pseudocheirus occidentalis | reverse complement strand
GATAGGGAGACCCTCCCTGCTCTACCAGAAAATAAGAGAGCAGAGCAGGGGAGGGGCTTTACAGTGGGACTACTGCTGTTTTAGGATTGGGGCAGGGGCAAGATGGGGAGAAAATGTGTAATTCAAAAAGGTAATGAAAATTAATAATGTAAACAAGAAAACAAATAAAAACTAAATTTTAAAAAATAAAAAAATAAAAAAAGAACAGGATATTATCACAGAGCCATAACGACAATGAGAGGATCATAGCCTTTGGGGGATCTCTAGGCCTTGGATTAGGTATTCTCTTCCACTCCCCCCACCTCCCACTGATAACTTAAGGAGACACAAACCAGTGGTATAGAGGTGCTATCTGCTTTGATGCTTCCAGAAAAGCCAAAGACCATAGCCTTCTAGCTAGTATCCCTGACTCAAGTCTCTCCCCACCTCAATCCATCCATCATTTAGCTATCAAATTCCTAAAATCCACATCTGAATATCTCATCATTATCCCCATTAAATTCCAGTGATTTTCTCTCACTTCCAAGAACCAAATATTAAACCCTATATTTGGATTTTAAATCCCTTCATAACTTAGTTCCTTTATACTTTTCCATTCTTCTTATCCCTTATATCTTCCGCATATTCTATGACCCAGTGATACTGAGCATTCCTTGCAAAGACACTTCATCTACCATCTCCATGCATTTTTATTGGATGTCCCTCATGCCTGGAATTCTCTAACTCCTCTTGTGGTTTAACTTAAGAACAAAACTGTTTTTGCCTTTCTTTGCATCCTGAGGACTTAGCTCCATGCTTGGCACATAGTGGGTGCCTAATAAATGCTTGTTGACTTGACTTATTCTCTTGAAAGGTGCTATAAGTATATTCCTAGGAATATGTCTGTCATATTGAAATGGTGGAGGTGAAAGTTAGGAAAAAACATTCAATGCCCTTCTGAATCCCTGCATCTCCTGTCACTGGTTGACTAATCAGTCCAACACTATCATAATATTAAACTTCCCCAATAAAAATCAATCAAGACTATGGTTTGTGAGCACTTCGAATCATAATAAAGGACCACTAAAAGCTAATACGACTTTATCAAAAACAGGTCATGCCTCACTTTCTTTTCCTTTTTTTTTTCTTTTTTTGGACATGGCAACTAGATAGAAGAACAGAAGGAATGCTGGGACCATAATATACTTAGATTTTAGCAAATCATTTGAGAAAGTTTCTCTTGTGATCTTTGTATAAAAGACAGAAATGTAGAGATAAAATGATATTTTTTAGAAAATTGATTGATTTGGAACCAATAAATGAAGAGACTGAAAGATTACTCATGAATAATCCATGTCAGCTTGGAAGGTCTTCACTAAAGGAATGTCCCAGAAATCTATTACTAACTTATCGCAGTTCAGACTTTGTGAATGGCTTGGATAAAAGCACTGATAGCATACATGCTGAATTTTCAAATAATGTAAGGCTAATAAGTATAGTTAGCTTTGAATAACAGAGTCCAGATTCAAACATTTCAACAAGCTAAAATAATGGATAAAATTGAATGAAAAGCAAATTTAGTTTAATCAAAATTAATATTCACAACTAATCAAGGTTATTAATTTAATCAAAATTAATAAAAATAACATAAATGTTTAACACTTGAGTTCCAAAAAAAATCAACTTTGCAAAAGGAGGATGGGTGAGGAATGGTCAACATCAGTTATTTGTTTGTTTTAAATACAAAGGATGAATTGCATTTCAAACTAATAACTCAATGATACTAAATTGAAGCCAAAAAAACATAATTCTCCCCTAGACTATACAAGAGTAAAATATCCAAAATGAGGAATGTAAGTGTTTATTTTATTCTTCCCTGGTCAGTTCTATTCTTCCCATTGGCAGTACTATTCATCTGGGGACATCATACTTTGAGAAATACTATCTGCTGCCCTATCAAATTTGGGACATTTTATTTGTGGAAAGGGCTGGAAAATACAGACAGTTCTGAGAATCTCTGATAAAGTGACCCTGGGGTGCAGGGTGGGGATGGGGATAGTGCTTACTGAAAATAAAGATGGCTGAAGTGACTTGTTTCCCAGCAGCTCACTGATACCATTCAGAAAAGCAAAATGAGGCTGATTTCACAAAACCGGTGTTCGAGGAAATTGATGAAAACTAATAGTTGTCTAACTAAAGTTCAATGGAATCATCATGCTAGGGTTTGTTTAGTACATTAGTATATTTTCTCCACTAATGGATTGGTGATATCTCCCTTTTTTTCTCATTTAAGTGCTATTTAACATTATAAACAGACATGTAGAAAAGAAAGGAAGATCCAGTACTTGCTTGATGAGCTTACACTCAAAATAAAAACAACAAAAATCATATTTATAAGTGCTTTAAGGATGAAAATCACACAGGATGAGATGGTGCAATTCAATTGCAATCTGTACCTTTGGAGGTACATATCTTTGAGATTCTAACTCCCTTGAAGTATTTAAAGCTTAATAATTAATTTCTCGCATTTCTATAGGACTGTCCAGTTTACAGAGCACATTCCTTAAAAGAACCTTTTTTTTAAATAGGTAGTATGGGTCTTATTATTCACATTGTACAAATAGGGAAGCTGAGACTGAGCAGTTAAGTTTCTCAGATAATGTTTATATAGTTTACAATAATGCCCCAGGTCATCTATTTGTCTTATATATGTGTGTGTGTGTACATATATATGTATGTATACATGTGTGTATATACACACATACTTCTCTATATAAATACACACATGTATATATGCATGCATATATACATATACTTATCTGTATAGACACGTGTGTGTTTATGTGTGTGCATGCAATACATGTGTGTATATATGTTAGGGTAGGAGATCATTCAGAGGAGATTCAGACAGCCTAGTTACTTTATATATTATCTTAATTCACACAAGGGAAAGCCCCAGGCTTAAAAGGAAATGGTCTGGGTTCATAATTTTATGTGTGATGGTTCCTGAAGCCAGGAAATGAAGACAAAGGAGAGTTCAGATATGTCATAGGAGCCACCCTCAGACTTAGCACACTCATCTTTGCCAAACTCTCTATCCTGCTTTCTGTCAGGGTTTCCATCACCTCTACAAGGTTCATTTAGGTATCTGAGGACCATAGGTTTTTTTTTAGAAAAGGAACATTTATCACTCAGGGACATTTCATCATTTTCCCATCTGTGATGTCATCATAGGCAGAAAGAGATAAGAACTGGCAGGTAAATCAAATAGAAAATAGAAGCAGCATATAATAGGATAGAGCTGCAATCAATAAGTGTTGTAAATTTGAGAGAGCCCCCAAGTTCTAGTATTTGGAGACTGGTATACAATATTTCCCCCATAATAGCCCTGTATGCCAGGTAAGGCAGATTTTATTATTCTCATTTTTACAGAAGAAGAAATTGAGTGAAAGAAGGTGAGTAACTTTCTCAGGCTCATACAACTAATCAGGATCAAAGCTCAAACTCAGATCTCTGACTTGGAGACTTTTCACAATACAAAGCTCCCTCTGTCAACAAGACAAAGGCCCCAACGGTCGGTTTGATTAAAATCCCCTGAAAACTCACAAGTACTGGAGAACCAAATTAAGCAGCTGTGGTCATTAAATTTTAAGTTCTACTTGGGAATGAACTTTGATTTCTGCTTGAAAACATTCTATTAGAAGCCATTAATTACAACACTTCTTTGAAGGGAAACAGCAAAGATTGTAGGAACATTGGGTTTTAAAACTGAAGGAGACTCTTAGAGATCATCTGGTTCAGTCTCATTATTTTAGAGATGAGGAAATGGAAGTCTGAGGACGCAGTGATCTGCCCAAGGTCAAGAGTGTAATAAGTGGAAAAGTCAGGGATCAAGCCCAGATATAAAGGCCGCTTTCTCTTCTGCTCTGGATTGGAAGAAAGGCAACGTTTAGTCCCTATATCCCATACATTCCTCTTTATCCAGGAGTACTGGGAACAAAGGAGGAGAGTGAGCTGACCACAGGCCATGGGTTATTGTACCTGGCCCATTTTTTACTCTACTTTATTTGGAGTTTTAATCCTAATGGACAATTTTTTTAGAATGTCATTGTGGCATTCATTTTCAGAGGTGTCACCATGGACATATTAACGATATCCTAAAAGGAATTTCTTCTCAGGGACTGGTTAGACATGGAGGCTTCAGACATTCCTTAGAGCTCTTCTCTCCTATATTCTAAGATTCCTTTTAGCTTTAACATCCTTCACTCTACTGGTTTAAATCACTTCCACCTCACTGGGCCTCAGTTTCCTCTTCTGTAGAGTAATCGTCAGAGTGATCATCTAGGCCCTTTTTAGCTCTGACCTATGATTCTAATCCTGTCCCTTTGTTTATCACACTATTAACATACTGTTGAGCAGTGATTTTCATTGTGATTAGAGTCTAAAGTAAGACTATGAGATGAAAATCATCATTACCACCTTTAGAGAACCCTTAAATGGCCCATAAAGTATAATATCTTTAAACAGCACTAGTCAGAAAGGGACTTCTTTAAAAGAGAGCAGCCTACACCACAGAGGATATAAAGCTGAAATGGTTGCTATGGAAACAATTGAATATAAATTAATTTTTTTAATGACACCTAGCCTAAGCTATTGCTCTGGCTAATATGGAAACCAAGATGTCTTTTCAGGAGAAAACAAAAATGGATAAAGACTTAGCTGGCAGGAAAAAAAAATGATGATTGGGAGGGAAATGCTCTTAAAAGATATATACACAGAAATCTGATTATATAAAGGTGCTCATACATAACAGTTTCTTCTTCCTCTGTTACAAGACAAGAAAGGATCCCTCTCTCCCCTCACAAAAAAAAAATCCAATGGAATGCTTCAAGGGTATTTAGACAAACCAAAAATGTTGGGAAGATCACCTAAGGTTGATCCTCTCATGAGCTCCTAGTAGAAGTAAAGACTGTCTATGAGTATGGAAAATATGAATCTCTGGAATCATACCTGTGCCAAGATGTTTGTAATTGCGCTGTAAGAGGCACCTAAAAATTGAGAAATGTCTCTCTATGTCTGCTTGCCTCTGTATGTCTCTCTTTGCCTTTCTCTATCTCTGTCTTTCTCTCTCTGTCTCTTTTTGTCTCTCTGTCTCTATCTCTCTGTCTTTCTGTCTCTTTTTGTCTCTCTGTGTCTATCTCTCTGTCTTATCACTCCCTCCCCTATCCCTATTCCCCATTTATAGTTGAATAGAATCAGTTAAAGGTAGACACAATAGACAGAGTACTGGGGCTGCAGTCCAAAAGACTTGAGTTCAAATCAGGCTTTAGACAAGGGGTGGGGATCCTGCAACCCTGAGGCCACATGTGGTTCTCTAGGACAAGTGTGGCCCTTTGACTGAATCCAAACTTCGCAGAACAAGTTGCCTTAATAAAAGGATTTGTTCTATAAAACTTGAACTCCATCAAAAGGCCACTCCTGAGGACGTAGAAAGCCACAGGTTCCCCACCACAATCTTATACATTTACTCTCTGTGTGACACTGGGCAAGTCATTTAACCTCTTCTTCCTCAGTTTCCTCAACTATAAAATAGTGATATAATGGTGCCTATATCTTAGGCTTGTTGTAAAAATCAAATGAGACAATATTTATAAAAGTTCTTAGCACATAGTAGGCACTTTATAAATGCTTATTCCTTTCCCTTCCTATATATGATATGGTTCCATTGTATTTTTTTTTTTGCTTTTTGGAGGGCAATTGGGATTAAGTGACTTGCCCAAAGTCACATGGCTAGTAAGTGTGTCAAGTGTCTGAGGTCAGATTTGAACTCAGGTCCTCCTGACTCTAGGGCTAGTGCTCTACTAACTGCACCACTTAGCTGCCCCAGTATTTTCTTTTTCTTAAAAAAAATTCATAAAATGGAAAGGGGCTATTTCAATTTTCTATATAAACCTAGTAGATAGTAAATCACTTTGCTCACAGTAGGCACCTAATAAATGTCTGTTCAACTGAATTGACTTAAACTCTATCCCCTCTCAATAAAAGAACAAAAAAACTGATCAGTTCTTGTTACTGATTCGTTGTTGTTTCTTCTTTTTTGATCATTCTCTATAAAAAAGAAAGATATAGTCATTTCACTGTCACTAAGCCATGGACTTGCTCTCATTGAATTCCAGTAGTGAAAGCAATCTTAGAAGTAATCTCTTCCAACTAGTACCTGAGTCATGAGTCTCCATATTTAAAAAAAAAAATCCCTGGCAAATAGGAGATACATAATGCATTCTGTTAAACTGAATCTTGAACAAATATTCATCTAACCTTGTCTTCAAGACCTTCACATTGAGGAACATAATGCTTCTTATGGCGAACCATTCCATTTTTGGACAGCTCCAAGTGTTCCAAATGCTTTCCCTATATTGTGTTCCAAAATATGCCCTCCTGTAACTTCTGTCCATTTATAGGCAGTGTGGTATAGTAGGTGGAGCAGTGATTTTGGAGGATGGAAACCTAGGATCATATTATCTATTTTACTTTGGGAAAATCACTGAACTTTTCTGGGTCTCACTACAAAATGGATGGTAGTGTAATAGATAGTCTTAAGCCTCTAAATATGATCCAGTGATCCTCTTTGGTGGTAAGTCACTTCAGAAGGAATATGAGCTATATCTCATAAGTCATTGATATGTCTGCTCAGGTGAGGATCCTGTAGCCACAACTTACTAGGAAGATCACTCTTTATAGCTTTAGCTGGCCCTATGCATAGGGAAACTAGGTGCCCTTGAAATGTGATTTGCAGAGCATTAAAAGGTCTCTCTAAAGGCCAATCAGTCTAATACAATGCCTGAGATTCTTAATCTTTGCTCTTTGTCTTCCAAAAAGGAGCCATTGTTGCCTGTGAAGGGCAAAACATGATAGGGCTAATTAGCTTATCTGATTGATTAGCCTCCAAGGATCACTGTAGCAGTCTGAAAAAACATTGTAGGAATAAAAATTTTCTAAGGTATAATAAGAAGAGTGGATTTTAGAAACATAGATTAGAAATTGGATTTTTCATAATAGAAACTTTTAGTTACCTTGTATGTCACATGAGTTATCCAATTTGATCATTATAGCCCCAGGAAATGGACAGGGTAAATGGTGCCATCCTTTGCTTCGGCTTTGGCAGCGTTTTCCTGGAGACACTGGGGCAAGAAGCAATCATTGCAGGTGAGTCAACATTTTACCCAGAGTTTTCCAGTGTCAATGATGTCCAACTCATGTGGACTTTCATGAAGAAGGAGGACCATATAGGTTCTATAACACAAAGAGGAAGGTACAATACAGAAGTCATGTCAAGTAGATGTAGCCAATTTATACCTTAAACTCTCTGGGCAGTGAACTGCATAATGGCTGGTGACAAATGACACTGGCTGGTCATTAAATAGTTAGTGCCAATGGAGACAGCAGAACATGGAGTAGGCTAGTGAGCCAAACACCAGGTGGCTAATATCTTCCTTTTTCCCTGGGTAGGTGAGGGATTCTCCAATTACTTTCCAAATATTCAAATCTTGCTCCTTCTCTCTGATAAAGAGGATTAAAGGGGAGAGACACCTGTTCTATTCCCTATTAGCTGTAGGTCCAGGCAGCCAGCATTTCAAATGAACCATTCCCTGATTGTTTATTATCATTTCTTTGCTTTATCAATTTCCTGCTATACTGATTTGGAACCCTCAGTGCCAGAGAATATTCCTTTTGGGATTTGACCCTTTAAGCTCTAGAATTCCCACCCTGGGACAAACATTTCTGATTGGTGACTGCCTCACATAACTCACTATTTCTATCTTACTCCAGCCATGCTTCATCTTTTACTCTGGCAATGCTTTTTTTTGGCCAATTCTGGCATCATAATCAAATCAGTATTACCATTGTTCCTAAAAAGGGTCAATCAATCTACTCTTTTTGTCATGCCTCCATGTCTACTCCTTCATATGTTGTCTCCCCTAATTAGAATTTCTGTACCTTGAGATCAGGGAATTCTTATCTTTTATAGTAGTATCCCAAGCACTTGACATAGTGCTTGATCTAGAGTAAGTGCCTAGTACGTGTTTTTTTCCCTATAAAATTTCATGACCACAAGCCCAAACTGATATAAATAATCATGATAGCTGGGTAGAATTATATAAAAGGCATTTATTAATTAATCATTTTATTGCTATCTTTTGTTTACTCATCCCTTATATTTCCCAATTCTTCATCCAGCGAGCCATCCCATATAATAAAGTATAAAGAAATGAAACAAATTCCAGAAAAGTAAAAAAAAAATCAAGTCTGGTGTTATATATTGTTTTATGCAATATCCCTAGGCCCATGGTCCCTCACTTCTGCAAAGAAATTTTTTTCTTTGTGGCTAAACTTGGTCATTACGGTTTGACAGTATTCAGTTTCAATTGTTTTGCTGTTTTTTATTCCACTTATATTGTTGTATTCATTGTGTACGTTGTCTTCCAGGTCAGCTTATTTCACTTTGCATAACTCTATCCAAGCTTTCCCGTGCTTCTCTATATTCACAATGTTCATAGTTTCCTAACGACTGTAACATTACATCACATTTATATGCCACACTTGGCTTAGCCATTTCACCAGCTGAAGGACATTTATGTTGTTACCAATTGTTTACTATTACTACTGCTAATTATTGCTAAAAGAAAATGTTATAGTTTGTATAGAACCTTTCTTATTGTCATTGACCTAGATACATGTCTAGCAGTGGTATCTCTGATTCAAAAGGTATGCATTTTAAGACCATTTCCTTTGCATAGTTGGAGATTTCTATCTAGAATGGCTTGTATCAGTTTATTCATTAATGTGTCCGTGTTTTCATAACCCTGACAACACTGTCTAATGAAATAGTTCGTCTTCTTTGCCCATTTCTTGAATTCAAGGTAAAAACCTAGAGGCTATTTTGATTTGTCATTATGTTATTAATGATTGGTAGCACAATAATGTCACATTAGACTGTGAACTCCTTAAAAGCAAGAACTATTATTGTTGGGGTTTGGGGTTTTTTTTTAATTTTTTTGCTTTTTTTATCCCCAGTGTTTAGCGCAGTAACTGGCATAGAATAGACACTTAGTCAATGCTATTTGACACATTGACTTCTTTCATGCAATTGTTAATTTTTGACAAGTCTTTCTTTGAGGATATTTCGTTCATATCCTCTCATAATATATCTATTAAAGAATGGCTTTTAATCTTAAATATTTCTATTTGTTGTCTATGTAACTTAGAATTAAGTGAATGAGAGATCGTTTTTTCCTCAGTGAAAGCTGGGGATGGAAAAAAAGGGGAAGGAAAATATAGAAAGTGAGGGAGAATGAAGGTGATAGAATCCTAACTATTCCCTAGACTGTAATCGTGCCTAACTGCACATTCTGGGGATGAAAACCTACCACAAATGGCTTTGAGAAGTTGGTTCCAAGTAGTGTGTTGCATAGCCCTCTCCAAAGTGGTAGGGACTAGTAATTCATGCCTCCTTTGATCTTGCTCATGAGTTCTTCCTGGCGGTGAGACTGGGAATGAAACTGAGGTTCAAAGGAGTTAGTGACTTAACTCAAACCAAAGTCTTTTGCATCACAAATCTTCCATGTTGCTAAGTTTCTTTAAATTCCTGACCTAGACTTAGACTTCTTTTCATTTGTTTTCCCCAAATGTCAGCTTACTCGCTACTATTTTCAATTTTCTGCTGCTGCCCTATTTTAGGCATTTGTCTCCCCATTGAAGTGACTATTAGCTCCCAGCTTGCCTTCTTCATCTCCTATGCAATTATGCAGGCTTTCCCTTCACCCCTGGAACCCACTCCCTCATCCTCATAGCTGCTAGAATAATTCATGTCCTTTAAGGTTCAATCCAAGCATTCCTCCTTCTATGAAGCTTCTCCTGATCTTCATCACCAGACCCCATCAGAAAGTGCTCACTTCCTCATTGACTTTCAGTAGAGTGCTTTGTCTGCATCTATTTTTGGCCTCATATCATCCTACCCTATATGATATTTTGTGTGTATATTTTTTATTCCCTCATTAGATTGTATGATCATTGAGAGCAGGAATAGAGCCATTTAAAATTGTATCCCCTACAGTTGGCATGGTACCATACACAAGTATTTGTTACATTGAATAATGAATTAAACTTATCTTTATAAATTTCATATGTTTCAAAGGAAGCCTTTAATATTATCAAATCCAATACAAACTTAAAACTCAATTCCATGAGATTCAAAATTGGTGAGATGCCTACTACATCCAGAGAACTGTGTTAGTCATTTGGGTGGATAAGAGTTTGTCAGATGCAGAATAAGAAATTGAACAGCCCATGCCTTCAAGAGCCAAAGATTAGTAGGCAGTACAGGATAGTATATAGGGTACTGGATTTAGAATTTGAATAGCAAGGTCTTGTTCCCTTCATTTACTATCTTTGACCTTGGCCAAGTCATTAAATCACTCTGAGCCTTAGTTCCTCATCTGTAAAATGGGGAGATTGTGCTAGATATCCCCTAATATCTTTCCCATCTCTAAATCTAACTACCCTGTAATTCTATACTTATGACTCCTATTACAAGACTGTTACTAACTCATTGTGTGATCTTGGCCATTGAGCCTTACTTTTCTCATATGTAGAAAAAAGGGCCGTATTTGTACTGCCTACCTCTTGGGTCCATTGAAAGCATGGAGATTTATAGACTGAAAAGCCTTATACGAACATAAGTTAGTTGTGGTAGCTGTGGTTTTGGCTGCAGGGGTAATGGTGGAGACAAGACATGTAGACAAATAGCCATAATAAAAAGTGTAATGTGTTTACTGCAAAGGGCCAAGAGAGTTTAAGACTGGACTTTAAAGTTTGCAATAAGTCTCACAACAACTTTGTTAGATATTACAGGGGTTATTACTATCCCCAGTTCTATTGTTGGTACCACAAGTATTCTTAACATGAAAGACGGATATGATGGAATGTTTGTTAGATATGAAATCAGAAGATCTGAATTCAATTCCTGACTCTGTCACTTACTAGCAGTGTAACCTCTGGGACTCAGTTTCCTCACCTGTAAAATGAGGGAGGTTGAAAAAATAGTTTCTAAAATCCCTTATAGCTAAATCAATTATTGTATGATTATTTGTCCACTTTACAGCTAATCCTATTCTCATTTAAGTTTTTATAGATGAGAAAAAACAATACAAGATTTAGAAGGGTTAAGATCCTTCTCCTGCTGATTGTATTAGCCTCCAATTAGCACTAGATAAATAAGAAGGCTACTACTTACATCCCCCATGTAGAGAAGTGAGTGTGATAATTATATCTGCCCATCTACAGAGCTCTATATTCTAAGCCAGAGTGAATTTCTGACATTCTAATCTAATTGGTTAGGGAGCAGCAAATGGAAAAAGAGTGATGACTACTGTGTATTCTGAAAGCATTTGTGGCTGTCGATGAGTATAAAGGAAGCAGCTGAAAGTTTTTATGCTGTCACTTCAGTGAGCTCTTCCATCAAAAGGAAAATCTGGATGCTTTGTGCCTTGGAAAAGAGTCACATTTGGAAGCATTAAAATTAGATGTCATTTGATTGTAGATCATGATTATTTAAAATGCTGGTTGGCTTCCCTCAAAAATGATCATTCACAATGAAATATGGGGAAGAATATCAATGTAGTGAGAGGCTGAGTGAATCCTCAAGCCAAGAAAGCGTTCAGACATCATTCTGGATATACATAAAATTGAGTTGCATTTGTATCCAAAGTGGAGTCTATGTATTCACATTAAGTGTTTGCTGCTGGACAGCTCCAATGAGATGTGTCCAATACTACAGCCATCATCTCACCCTTTCATAGAATCATTATCTCCAGGTCTAGAAGTGATAATAGAATGATCTATTTAGAGCTTTAAGAGACTTTAGGGATCATTTAATTCAATCTTCTCATTGTACAGTTGAGGTAACCTAAGTCCATGGAGGTTAAGGGCCAAGCCCAAGGTTATTCAGGGAATAAGGACAGCAGGGATTCAAACTCAAATTCTCTGATTCTAGATAAAGCCTGTGTTCTTTTATACTGCAATGACTATCCTTGTCCTAGCTCTATCCCTTCTGTGGATTTATTCAGACCCTCATACCTGGAAGTCACTCCCTTGACACTTTTATCTGCTAAAATTCTTATCCTCTAACGCTAAACTGAGGGGTTCTTCCTCCATAAAACTTTCCCTTGTTCACCTCCCCAAGTTATCTGATTCTAGAATACTGCTTCCACATCCCTTTTTTAATGCTAAGAAGACTAAAACCCAAAAGAAATCAAGTTACTTGTTCAAAGTCACACATAGCTAAGACTCATAATCTACGTTGTTTAGGGGTATTTTTTCTAGCATGCTATATTGCCTTTCCTTCCTCTTACAAACTTCCATATTTCTCAAGGCACACTGTCTTCTATCTATACAAGCTCAAAACTTAGAAATCTGTTTTGAACACATCTTATCTCTTATTTTCCACAGTTTATCAATCACTCATTAAGTCCTATTGATCCTACTATTCCCACATGTATATAATGAGCCAGAGAAGAAAGTGGCAAACCATTCTTTTATCTTTGAGAAGAAAACCCAAAATGGGGTCATGAGGAGTTGGACATGAATGAAATGACTGAACAACAACAAGAACAATAACAACTAAATAGATAAAATATGTATATCTTCAAAAGGTCCTAAGCATTGAATATAGTTCTGAGAGGTTGCTAAAACAAATTTTTGGTCAGGCTTGTCTTTTATTACCATTCAAGTTTTTCCAACATAACCAGAAACCTATTCAACCAGCAAATAGGACTGGCTAAAGACTAAGATTCATAGAAATACAGTCAGAGCTGGAAAAAACCCTCAGGATCATCTTTTTTAACTCCTTCTCTTTATAGATGGCAAATAGATGGAAAATGAGGGAAACTCTTGACTTGTTTGGCCACACAATTTAGGAAATAATTAAGATCTAGGTTTACTGACTTTCAGGATTTAAAAAATGTTCTCATTACTTCTTTATTGCTAAGCAATGATAAGCACTTATCAAGGACATACTGTGGGCAGGACGTTATGAGTATGCCACTATATGAGCCGTTTCTCCACTTTGTTAAGTTCACTGATGATCTACTGGACCCTCCCACCATACGTTATTTTCTCAGTGACATTGTTATTAGCCTTAGAAGTATAGTCTCCTCAGATATACTGACCATCAAGGATTCATTTTTAGACTGATGAAGTGAATTAAAATAGTAACTTCTAGACCATAAATTAGAAACCTTGCTCTCCTCTCCTTGAAGAGCAAGGAGAGGTTTCCAGCCCATATGATATTCATTCACAAACAAAATAAACATTAGCAACTTTTATTTTCTTGTAGGATGGCTGGAGGGAAGAAGGGGGAGGGAGATGGTCCACCATCATCTCTAGGATGTGACTCATCCTTACCTCAGTCTTTGAAGGAGTCCGCTACACCACATACACTTCAATTTGATAGTTTCAGATATAGTAGGTCATTCACAGTGCAATCTGTCATTATCTATGTGTCTCATGAATATGTAATTCAATTTTGAAAATCTACTGAGGGTAATCAGATTTTTGCAATTTCCATTATCACCTCTCTGTAACCTAGAGCATAGACTTTCAGAGCTAGCCAAGGTCCAAGAGAACATAGAATTTTTCTAGAGGGGATATGGACATAGAAAATTGGGGGGGGGGAAATAGAATTTTAGAGCTACAAAGATCATACAGATCTGTTAGTCAAACTCCATATTTTGAAGAAGTGGAACAATCAGATGAGAGAAAAGTGTAGAGTTATGTGCAGTGGGTAAAGACGGACAGTAAGGATAGAAGAAGAGTAAAAAACAAAATTTTCTATGAGAATAGGAAAGAAATACAATGAGGTCCTGGACTGATTTCTGTACCTAATGTTAGGTACAGGAGAATTGGATCAAAAATGTCATCTTGGGGCAGCTAGGTGGTGCAGTAGACCAGCCCTGGAGTCAGAAGGACCTGAGTTCAAATTAGGGATCAGATAATTGAGGCACTTACTAGTTGTGTGACCTTGGGCAAGTCACTTAACCCCAACTGCCCTCCAAAAAGCAAAACAAACAAACAAAAAAATGTTATCTCACTGTGATTAGTCATGCTTCATTTGGAGAAAGAAGATATACTGACCCTCAATGGCTCATTTTTAGACTGATGAAGTGAATTAAAATAGTAGCTTCTAGAACATAAATTAGAAACCTTGCTCTCCTCTCCTTTAAGACCAAGGAGAGGTTTCCAACTCTTATGATATTCATTCACAAGCAAAAATAACATTAGCAGCCATTAACACCTGCCCACCTCCAAGGTTCCTTCCCATTCTAGATTTATAATCCTATAATTCTCCGAGTGGAAACAGATATGAACTGATGATCCTGATGGGCAGGACTGCCCATCCTCCAGCGATTTTATTTATTGAGAGTACTATGAACTGTAGAGTTCACTCAGCACCACAATACCAAAATTGAGATATGTTAAGAAATGAAATTAATTTTAAGTTATCTTAATAATAAATGAGATTCAAAAATCCAATTTAGCAAACATTTATAAACTGATGCTGCATGCTGGTTACTGAAAGGGATATAAAGATGAATATGACATAGCTCTTGAACTCCTGTAGTTTTCCACATAGTGATGCAATATGACATGTAGACAGACAAATGTACAATTTTTAAAATGGGTTGCAAATGTGTATGAGAGGCGTAAAATGCCAGGAGAGCTCACCAGAGTGACATTATTTCTGACTGAGAGGACTGGAGAAGGCTTACCTTTGAGGTAGGACTTGAAGGATGGCTGTCATTTCAAATTATCACTAAACTGATTAATTTGTTGAGCAATTGTGAGAGCACAAAAACCTATTAAAATGGGAAAAAGCAATTTTCCAGATGTTTACTAAGTTGAATTTATTAAATTTGATTCTTCTAAGTTGAACAATATTGAATCTGAGTTAAAAGGTGAGTTCTGAAGTTTAAAAGTATGCCATTTCTGTCTGAGAATCTGCTATTCACATGCAATAAGCAAAAATGTCTGAGCAAGCAAGGGATATGTGTGTTTGTGTGTGTTCGTACATGTGTATACTCTCATTTATTGAAGAAATAGTTCTATAAACCTTTGTGAATAAGGGCCAACATTTTATATAAGTTCATGTGATCATTTTTTTTTTCAGATAGTGGATGAATCAGTGTTTTCTCTTAGGACTTCTGTTGATATAAACCGTAGTAGTACCACATTTATGTGAAATGTATCAAAATTACATATTTATTCTCAGAAAATACATATGGGCCCTCGTATAGTTTCCAATAAATGATTGAGCCATACAGTGAATAAAGAAATAGTCAAATATACTGACTTCTTTGCAAGTCACATCTTACTTCCCAGACTGTGCATACCTCATGAGCAAGTACCACACCTCTCTCCTTAAAGTTCCTCCATGTCACTCACCATATGGCCTTACAGGGTGGACCTTAAGTCCATTTATGTCTAGCTATAGGACACACTTGGATAAGACCACCCTCACTCAGTCTCTACACTACCTGAGACAATTTTATCTTAAGATTAAATAAGAAAAGAGACAAGACTCACTTTTAAAGACCCCTCAGGAGTACCTGAAATGAATATTTATCAGTATTAAAGAATTTAAGATGCTTTGGGGACCAATTTCGTGTCTTATTGTACCGTGTGTTGTCATAGAGAAACAAAATCTTAGGTTGGAAGGGACTTTAGAGCTCATTTAGTCTAACTTCTCCCCCCATGTATTCATATTGTATAGAAGGGGATATAAGTTACCCTAAATCCCACAGCTTTTAAGAGACAGACCAATGACTAGAAGCCAGATTTTTGGTTGATTCCCAACCTATAGATCTATTTACCTGTTCTACCTATTTTAAAAGGTCTCTGCCCATCTTGTTCTCTTTCCTCTGTTAGTTCATTAATCTTGGGAGCATTCTGGACAGAGCCCATCTCTCATAATGTACCCTATACAAAGCCTACAGTTCATCAGCTCCATAAAGGCAGCAATCCTGGCTTTTTAGCTAAGCAATGCTTCTCCCCCAGTACTCCAACAGCTTAGCACCTTATTAATAAGTATGTGTTGAATGAATGCATGAAGGACTCGAAGACCAATAGATCTTAAATCACGAGAATCATACCACTTCTTTCTTTCATGATCAGATTTTTTTTTAAAGAATGTATGAATGACAGTGTATCACATTGAAAAGAGCTCTGGACTAACAGTTTGGAAACCTAGAATCTTGTTCTTGCTATCTATTAATTACCTGTGTCCATGAGTAAGATATACTCCTTCTTGGGCAATCAGTTTGATTTTTGTTTGTAAAAGAGGAGATTTGGTCTATATGACCTCTGAGATCACTTCCATCTCTGACAATCTGTGTTCTATGACCTAGGGTCTCAGATTCAATGTACAAATGATCTCTATGGTCCCTTCTAACTATATAAATTATACTTTTAAAATGTTTTTATTCCACACCACCGAGTCATAGCCTCAAAGCTACTAGAATACAATAGAAATCACCAGAGTATTCGGGCCTGGAAAATTTCTGGACTAAAAATGAGTTCCATAATTTGCGAAATGTCTTTTCTCACCCAAAACAAAAGATCTTTATTTTTCAATTCATGACTTCAGATCAGAAGGTCTCATTAAAGAATGAATAGGTAGGGGAGCTGCAAAGTTCACAGAAATATCCTTTTCCAATCAATTATACATCCATGCAACATGAATATGAAAATGCACAGAAGTAAATATTATAGAACCCAAACAGTATTTTACCCCTGTTTCCCAAAGATTGTCAAGAATGAAGCATTTGAATATTTGCCGTAAACATTCTGCAAAATGTCAGCAACATTACTTTTGCAAAACAGTGTCTCGTTGTCAGCTCTTGGTAATCAGTTTAATTTTTATTGAGGAAAAGGCACAATAACAAATCAGCCTTCTTGTGTCCTTTGAATTCTTATGGTTGCAAATGAGGCTTCCAGCCGCGTCAATTTCAGTTTGCAGAGGCACCATGTTGAATCGTTAATTACCTAAGAAGGTACCACATCCTCACTGCCTTCTGCTCCAACAAAATAAATCAGATCAGAACCCGGAGCTGTGATGTAATTTTTTTTTAAATGCCATCTGCTAGGTTCCACTTCAGAACATCCAAAAGCCATTAAAAGAGGAGGGGGAAAGATGTAGGTTTCAGAAGTAATGGAGAGTTGGTCAGACTTATTTGTTCTATCAGTCTACTAGCCTTCACCCTCTCTATCAAGTGAGGAGCTGCATTGGGGTTGTTATTATTACACTTGTTACAACATTAAATTGGAGGTCAGATTAATCATTCAGGATCACACAAGTAAATCTACAGTAATTCTATTCCATCACTGTAGAGACATTTATATTGACGTGTGTGTGTGTGTGTGTGTGTGTGTGTGTGTATAATCTGTAGAGAGATATATTGAAAAGAGCCCAAGACACAAAATCAGAAAAACTAGTTGGAATCTTGGGTCTGCTTTTTGGTATTGGTGTAATCTTGGGAGAGTCCTTTGTTCATGCTGAGTCTTAAATTCAAACAGAAAATCTTCAAAGTCAAAGGATTACAGGTTTAGAAAATCAATAAACATTTATTGAGCATTTATTCTGTGCCAAGCACTAGGCTAGATCAACATAGAAAAAGCAGTCCCTGCCCTCAAGGATCTTCCATTCTAAAGAGAAAGATACCATGAACATGGTATGGGAAATATGGGAATATTTGAGATACATGTAAAGTCAATGGAAAGCAAACTTATAAGAAAAGATATTAGAATCTGAGAATGGGATGGCATGGGATTGGAGAGGGGAGAGGAGACTGGGAAAGGCTCCACATAGAAGATGGCATTTGAATTGAATTTGAAGACAGTAAAGAGACAGAGATAAGGAGGAAGACAATTCCATGATAGATACATAGCCAATATAGAGATACAGAGAAAAGAGATAGTGTCTCCTGTGTGAGAACCAGCAAGTAGATCAGTGCAAATAGAACCCAGAGTTTGTGGAAGGAAGAGATATGTAATAAGATTGCAAGGGTTGGTGTGTGTGTGTGTGTGTGTGTGTGTGTGTGTGTGTGTGTGTGGTAAGTTGTAAGTAATTTCAAATACCAAACAGAATATTTTATATTTGATCTTAGGGATAATAGGGAATCACTGCAGTTTATTAAGGAGTAGAAAAACATAATCAATTCACCTATAAAAAATAATCTTGCAATCCCTAGACTAAAAGATCATCCCTTTTACAGCTGTGTGAAAAATCTATTGGAGTGGAGATAGACTTGAGGCAAGGAGACTAATAAGTCTATTGGATTCAGATGAGAGGTGATAAGGGTCTTCATTAGAATAGTGTCAGTGTGTCTGTAGATAAAGAAATATATACCAGAGAAGTTGTGGAGGTAGAAATGACAAGATTTGGCAAATGATTGTATCCATGAGAATGAAAGAAGGTAAGGAGTCAAGTATGGTGTCAAGATTGAAAACTCTGATATCTGGAGAGTGGTTGGAGGAGAGTGGTTGATGCCTTTGACAGTAGAGAATTTGAAAAATGGGTGACTTTCAGGTAAAAGTTAATGAGATCTCTTTGAAGTATGTTGATTTGGATGCCTATGGGGCATCTTTTTCAAAATGTCCAATCAACAATTGATGATGTTGGACTAAAGCTTAATAGAGAAACCAAGGCTAGATATAAAGATCTAGGAATAATTGTCTTAGGGATGATAATTGAATCCGTGGAAGTTAATGAGATTGTCAAGTGGAATAATATAGGGAAAGAAGAAGGAAGGAAGGAAGGAAGGAAGGAAGGAAGGAAGGAAGGAAGGAAGGAAGGAAGGAAGGAAGGAAGGAAGGAAGTAGTCTAGGACAGAGCTTGAAGGGATATCCAAAATTTGTGTGCAAGACATGGATGAAAATGTTGGCTCACCATCTGTATCACACTACCTGATTATCGACATTTCCAGTATTAGTCTGTTCTTATATACTCTCTTTCTTGGGAACTTCATCAACTCATATGGGTTTCATTTTCATCTCTACAAAGATGATTTAGAAAGACAGATAAATAGACAGATAGACAGACAGACAGATAGATAGATAGACAGACAGACAGACAGACAGACAGACAGACAGA
>CM053601.1:130213339-130253113 GCA_028646575.1 Pseudocheirus occidentalis | reverse complement strand
GAGGGAGGAAGGAAGGAAGGAAGGAAGGAAGGAAGAGAAATATGTATGTATGTATGTATGTATGTATGTATGTATGTATGTATGTATACCTATCCATCCAAAACTGAGTTGCTTATATTTCTGCCTAAATTCTTCCATTTTCCAAGCTTCTCTTTTTTGGTGAAGATGAAAACCTCTATAAGTTCTAAGTTCTCATTCTCACCTCACATGTCTAATCACATAAGACAGCTAGGTTGTGTAGTGGATAGAGCATTGGGCCTAGAGTTAGGAAGACTTGAATTCAAAGCTGTTTCATATGTTTAATAGCTGTGTGACCCTGGGAAGTCACTTAGCCTATTTGCCTCAGTTTCTTCAACTGTAAAATGGGGATAATAATAGCCCTTAACTCACAGGGTTATTGTAAGAATCAAATAAGATAATATCTATAAAGTAATTGGCAGAGGACCTGGAATACAGTAGGTGCTTAATAAATCCACATTACCTTTCAAATCGTTTGCCAAATCTTGCCACTTCTACTTCACCACACCTCTCGCATTTGATTCCTTTGTGCTTCTCATAAAAGGCATTAGTTCAGCTCTTCTTGCCTAAGTTATGGCAACAATCTGCAAAATCTTTCTGACTGCTGGTCCACTTGAATTCCTACTGCCAGTGTGGTTCTCTGTGAATGCAAATTAGACCATGTAACTGCCATGCTCAGTCACTTCAGTGGCTTCCTATTAACATGTGTATATATGTAATATAAAGTTTAATGTCTTCCTCATTAGAATGTGAGGTTCTTAGGAATGGGTATTATTTCATTCTTTGTACTTATATCCTCAGAGCCCAACACAGTTCTGGGAACACATTAGGTACTTAATAAATGCTTGCTGATAGACTGATTGAGCCAGCAAAGACAACTGAGGATGAGCAGTCAGAGAGCTAGGGACAAAATGAAGAGACAGCATCGTCACAAGAATCCAGAGGAGAGGGAGTGTCCAGGAAAAGATCCAGAGTATCAGTGCTGGAATAAATGATGTAGTTCAATCCTATGAGTCATACTAAACTATGGCCTAGAAATGGCCATACAAGTAATTGGTGATAGAATTGGGATTTTAACCTATGTTCTTAGATTTGAAATTGAGCCTTCTTTCCACCATTCTGCACTATTTCTACCTCTAACTCCTAGAACCATTACTATTAGCCTACATTTCAATAGCACTTTATAGCTTAAGAATGATTTATACCTGCCATCTCTTTAGATTCTGATGAAAATTCTGTAGTGTTTTTATTCCATTTTTCAAATGAATGCTCTTAGGAAGTTGTGTCTTTCCCAAAGACACACTATTAATGGGAGAAGTAGGACCCCAAACCCCAAACCAGGCCTTCTGACTCTAACTCCAGTATTTTTTCCCAGTACCACTATGTAAGGACGATGGCAAGATCCAGCTGTATCTAGCCTCCCTGGTTCCAAGCCCATAACTGTCCAAAAGCTGAATCATAGCCAACTTAGAAGGTCACAAGGCTCTCCTCACATGCAGCCATCATGTGGATACCTTTGGCTGCTGAATTATTTATTAAGAAGTCTACATATTAATGTTGGCATTGGTATCTAAGACCTGGTCAGTCTAAGGAAACCAAGAGAAACAATGTGAGGTTAAAAACTTGCAGTGCTTTTCATCACCTGGAAATGCATCATCTTTGCTGAATTTTTCCAGGTCAGAAGAGAATGAATGTTCTGTTGCACAGAGAAGCAACCAAGAGTTAATGGATGTTTCTCCCTCACTAGAAGTCTTTAGGTAAAATCTGGATGAACTTTTTTCATGTATGGTATAAAGGAAATACCTCTTCAGAAATGGGTTATTCCAGATAATCTTTTGAGGTCACTTCAGATTCTGATTCTGTGAAAGCAGTATTTGGTTTGAATCCCTTGAGTACTGAGACCATGTAATAGGTTTTCTTCCTGGCTTCCATGGAGCCTAGCATAGTTCTGTATACATATACATGTTCATTTGTGCATTTATTCATAACATATGTAAAATAGATTGGAAAATTTTATTCAATAAACAAATATTAAGTACTTACTCTCAACAAGGTTCCATTCTAGATGGTGGCGGATGGCAGTATAATATACAAAGTTAAATAAAACAAGGTTTGTTACCTCAAGCAGCTTCCCATAATAGAAAGACAGACAGACAAATAGATAAAGACAGACATCGATAAATAGATAGATAGATAGATAGATAGATAGATAGATAGATAGATAGATAGATGCCAACTATATGTACATGCACATACATGGATAACCAAAAATAGAATGTAAAAAATGCATAAAAATTACAAATAAGAGGAATTGAGAGTTGTCACCCTGGAGATGCTTCCCTTCTTCTGATTGGTGAGTCTCTAGCTTGGACCACTATTTTATAAGGTACCCAAGCCATACTCACTTCACTTCTGAATCCATTCCTCCTCCTCCTTCCCAACAGTCACATTCCCACTGTTGCTTTCCAGATTCCTTTCATGTGCTGACTTCTTCATTCAAATCTAAACCCCATAATAGCAGAGATTTTCTTTTTTCCTTATATTTGTATCAGCAGTGTTTAGCACAAGGCCTGACACATGTTAAGTGCTTGAGATATAATTTATTCATCTATCTAGAAGGAGATTACTGGGGGGTGAGGAATGGAATGCAGTTGGAGAGAAGGAATGAGTCTCAAAAACAGATGCCTGCTCATATTGAATAGTCTGACCAAATGTTAAAAATGCTAGAATTAGAGCTCACAGACCCCATATTCAAGTCCTGCCTCTGACCTTGGGCTGGCAAGTGCCTTCTCCTCTGTAAGCCTCCACTGCCTGATCTATAAAGTGCAGACAATAGTGTTTACAATACTTACCTTAAAGGTTGGTTGTAATGAAATTAGATAATGAGATTAAAATGTCAGGATCAAGTTAAATAATGAGATAAGAGTTCTTTGTAAAATATAAAGTGTTTTGTAAGTCTTAGAGTGGTATATAAATGTGATTTATTATTAACTTATTTAGTCAATTTAATATCTTCTTGAAATCCAGAAGTGAGGTCTCTAATAACACCCATTATTTTTTGGTTTTAATTACAATGACTACCAAAGGTTCACGGTACAGAAAATCAAAACAATTCCCTATAGATAATTCAATTACTAAAGGGCCAATTCCATATTGTGGGTGACTCAGAGCTCTTCGTTTCTCCAGCTGCCTATTTTGGCCAGTTGGTTCCAAATGCAGAAAGAAAAGGTAATATCCTGTTGCTTTTGGCTTTTTCAACTTGTTCTCACTGTTGGCTATACTGCTGGGGAAATCGCTGGAAACCCTGTTGCTGGTATACTCTGAGAGCCAGTTGGAGAGGAAGAGCAGGGTAATAAAATAAGATGGCCTAATTAACCCATTACTATCTCATCCCATATTCCCTGAAGTTTTTGTATTTCACTTTGCATAGCCCTTAAGAATACCACTGCCCCTTAGCCATTACCAAAACATGAGAAGGCATAGGAGAAGGCCTTTTGTATATGACTATATAAATGTTGAGTTATTCATTCTTTATAAATATTTGTCACTTAGTGGATAATCTTTCAGCATGGCCAACCCTTTTTGCCTGGCCTGGGCCATCTCTGACTTGATTTATGTCTTGCCAAGAGACTTTGATGACTCTGGAGGAGAGAGTGAGGTTAATGACTTTGTATAGCTCTGCCCCACTTAAATCCATTTCATCTGCAAGTCAAGATATCTCCTTCCCGATGTCACTGGTCCTCTTCAAGAACAAAGGATGAACAACAACATGCTTACCTAGATTACTAGCTTCTTCTGGACAAGAAATAGGTTCTTTCAGGAAATCTCACAAGTTGTTATAAGAACTTAATAAATATTTAATTCATTTAATTCAGCTTCTTGAACTTCACACCCTAGAGCTCCAAACTCAACATTCTAGAGTCTTGAACCTAATACTCCAGAGCCTCAGACTTAGCATTCTGAAGTCTTCAGCTTGACAGTCTAGAACAATGGTTCTCACCCTTCCTAATGCCGTGACCCTTAAATACTTGTATGTGGGCATATCTGCATGTGGGCAGACCCGCCTGGAGATGAATAGAGAAGTGGTATCTCAGTTCCTAAGACCATAGGAAATATGTGTTTTCCGATGGCCTTAGGTGACCCCTGTGAAAGGGTCGTTTGACCCCCAAAAGGGGTCGTGAACCACAGGTTGAGAACCACTGGTCTAGAATCTTGAATTTGGCATTCTAGAATCTTGGTGTGTCTAGACTGATCCATTTCATTCTTGTTTTATTAGACTGTGAAGGGAGGGTAGACTACAAGAATATTTAAAAGCAGAGACTTAACTCTTAAGGGATCTATAATCTCATGGAGAATTTTATTTTAAACAAGGAAACTACATAGTGCAGTGGATCAAGTACTGAGTTCAAATCTGAGCACAAACACTAGCTCTATGGTGGTGGACAAATCTCTTAGCCTCTATTTGCTTTAGATTTTTCAGCTGTAAAATGAAATAACAATAGCACCTACCTCCCGGAGTTGTTTTAATGATCAAATGATATAATATTTGTAAAGTGCCAGGTACATGGTAAGCATAATAATGCAAGCTGTTATTATTATTATTTTTTATTATATGTGATATACTAATAAAAAACAATATATGATAATATAGTAGCATACTATAATAGTATTCCATATAAAAGAGAAAGAGAATCCTGACTCTAAAATTCACACAGCAGCTGAGATTCAAGCCCTGTGCCCAGGCACTCTAGCTGAAGGCCAGTGCTCTATTTACTGTGTCTTGTCCTATCACTTAAATTCTCCAAGTCTCTGTTTCTCACAGTAGAAAAAGGAAAGTGAGATAATTATGCCTGTTCTAGCTATATCACAGGGTTTTTGTGAGGAATCAGTGAGATAATGAAATAAAAATGATTTCCAAAATATGAAGTAGTTTGTAAATGTAGGATATCGTATTTCCTAAGTTTCAAAATGATACAATGAGGGATCTAGAGGGATTTTTGTAGACCAATATTTTCCATCATAATTTGACCTTGAAATACATGAGATCTGAAATACTACTATGGTGTAATAAAATGAATGCTAACTTTCCGGAGTCAGAAGATTTGGGTTAGATTCCAACCTCTTCAAATTACTGTGACACCTTGGGTAAGTCATTTAATCTCATCAGACCTTTATTTACACATTTCTATGATATGAACAATGATACACTTCCTACCTCAAGCAGCTATTGAAAATAAAAAAAAAATTGTCCTGTAACAACTACAGAAAGGTGACTCATCCCCATTGTTGTTTGGAGCCATTTTCTTACAGCCATTTTTTAAAACAAAAAAGTGCATACCAGAGAAAACTGGAGTCATATATGTTTTCATTTTTTTAATCACTCATGTCCAGAAATAGCCAAGCAAAAGAAAATCAGTCTTTCTTCATGAATAAACAAAACTAATTTGGACCTGGTAGCAGGTGTTGCTGAACTGATAGCCTAGAGGCTGAAAGTTTCTATTTCTAACCCACATAGAACTGAGAAGACAGCAGGATCCACAGCCTGGATCTTCTTCTGGGACATTTCATCCTTGACCTAAAAAGTAGGCCTCTTATAGGAAAGAGGAATTCATTATCCAAAAGACTCTCTAGGCCTCCCTGTGGAATATGCTCTCCTGGAGCCAGAGTCTCCCAAATTCTACTTTGTCTTTGTCATGGTTGGTAGAAGTTTATGCTGAATGTTGTTATGCATTTCCCCAAGAGGCAAGCTATGTCTGCCTTAGCTTATTTCTAAGGTAAGATTTCAGTGGGAAGTGGGGTTTCTTAGATATCTTAATTCAAAGAGAATAGCATGCTGCAGTGATTTCTTTAGCATGAAGACTCTTTCTACTTACGCAGATATCAACCCCTCCATGCAATAATAGTGAGTCTATGGGAGTGAATGAATGAATGAATGAATGAATGAATGAATGAATCTATCAATCTTAGTCTCCAACCTTCTCTGAATTTGGCTAACCAGGTCCTCATATGAGAGCCCCACAGTATTTTTCTAGGCCCATAATCAGATTGGTAGGGACTATCAGAGATTGCCCTTTCTATGCAGGACAGCTGGTAAAGACCTAGGGTCACCTCTACCCTGCAGTGAGAAATACTTCACTAGAAGGATTCAAGGATAAGAAATTATAATAACTTAATATATAATGCTTTTCAGTTTTCATAAAGTTAAGTCCTTTATAGCAAATATAGTATTAAATTTACAGATAAAGCAATTGGAGGCCAAATAGATGAAGGGTTTTGTCCAAGGTTATTGAGCTAGTAAATAGAAGAGTCAGGTCTTCAGACTCTAAGGTCAATGGCCTTTTCATGGTGACACATTATCTCTTAGGAAAGCATTACTGTTGTAAAGTTCCTGATATTAAATAATAATACTAATAACTGAAATTTACCTTATGACTTTTTTTGCTTGCAAAGCATTTTACATATATTTTTGTTTAAACCTTGCAATGGTTCTTCAAGAGAAACATTTATTAGGCTCCTACTATTTATCATGCACAGTACAAAGTGTTAGTGGGGGATTGAAGGTGGGAAAACACAACAGCTCTACAAAGATGTGAAGGGGCTGTTATTTATACTTTCAGAGTGATGCCCAAACCAATTAAATAGCAGACTCCTTAAATTCTAATTACAGGACTTAAAGAAATCTTAATATATGTGTATATGTATATGTATATTACACATGTATATATGTGTGTATATGTGTATGTATATGCATGTATGTGTGTGTATATTTTTTTCCACATCAGTAACTATGGTTTTAGGCTCTCAACAGAATGAAAAAGCCCATTCCCAGCCCTCACCAGTCCTGCTGTCATTCACAGGTTGCAGCAACTTGAAATTCAAAGATTTTCTATCTCCAGGGAATAAAGTCATCTCTGGATAAGATTCCAGGTCACATTGCTATGTGCCTCCTTTTTTAAAGAGTCAGAGACTAAGGAGGAATGTTCCCAATTTGAAAGTGCACCATATGGTGCAATAAAAACAGCCCTAGGTTTGAGTCACAGGTCTTATTTATGAGTCCTGGCTTTGCTACCTATCCTCTGTGTGATTTTGGGCAAATCCCTTAACCTCCCTGGTTCTCAGTGTCTTCCCCTGTAAAATGAAGGTGTTTTAGTGATGATCTCTGAGGTCCCTTACAACTCTAATTCCTATGAACTTGGTTAGACTGAGGAGAATTAAACCCATTAGTGATGTCCAGAGGCCACACCAACCAACCAAATGAAAGTGGGATGATTGACATTAATGCAAGTGGAATCAATGCTGCTAGCAGTTAATAGGACATTAACAAGGAGGTTTACAGATGTTGCACAATGACTCGGGCAAGGTTGTGACAGTATATCTGCTGGAATTCACCCATTGGTGTCAGTTATTGATGAGGTCAAGCACTGAGATGATGCTATCAAGCCTACATTCATCACCCTGGTGACCAAAACAAGAAATACCAGAAGAGGTTCTCAGTGTATGTGGTTCATTGTGCTATAGGTTGGGCATTCAGATTGGCTTCCATCAGGAATGGATAACACAGAGAAACAATGTGAAAGGAGAAAATAGCCTATTCATTGCCCCCTCCTCTCCCCTTTCACTATGCCAGAGAAGGGAGAGGTGGAAGGGGCACTCAGTTTAAAGTCAGAGTAGCTGGATTACAATCCTAACTCCCAGACTCTTCCATCTCCGTGAACTTGAACCTGAAATTCTCTTCTCTGATCATAATCTATTATTTTAACTCTTAGAGTTGGAGACTCAGATCTGGAAGGGATCTCAGAACTCACAAAATCCAACCACCCTGTTTAAGGACCCAGAAGCCCAGGAAGGCTATATGACTTAGTAAACCTTGAAGCAGCATTGAAACCTGATCCCAGAACTTCTGATTCTGTGCTGTTTCCATTCAAAGATACCACAATAGCAAATACAAAACACATAAACCCTTATTTCTCATAAACACATTGCTTAACACAGTGACTGGCACATAAGTCCTCAATAAATGCCTGTTTCCTTCCTTCCTTGTCCTTTCAACACCAAACCAAGGGAAACATTTAATTTTGAAAAGCAAATGGAGATATGGGTAATCCTCAACCCCTCATCATTTTCATCACCTGACTTCCCCCCTTGTATTCTGAAAAAACACAAAAATGTTTAAATTTGACTTATCCCAAATTGATGTTATCTCATTTCAACTGGACCCTGACCACTTTGTGCCAATTCTCTTTTTCTTCCTAGGCTATGATACTCCCACAGAAGTCATTTTAAGCCTTCTCTTTCTTTAAGCCTCCAGTGCCATATCAACTTCACTGACCCCATTGTCATATTGAAAAAAATTTTTTATTGATTTGTTTGTTTACAAGATTCAGCTCCACAATCCCTTGAGTTTCAAATTTTCTCCACTCCCTCCTCCCCCCTCCCCATGGTGGCATGCAATCAAGTATAGGATCTGCAAATACTTTCATGTTGGACATTAGACTGGTTGCATAGAAGGGTTGTAACCCATGGAATGAACAATGGGAAAGAGGAAACAAAACCAAACATGGGAAAGAAAGAGAGCATGTAATTTGCTTCAGTCTGCATTTAAAATCTGTTTTTTCCTAGATCTTTCTCTGAATGTAGACATCTCCTTCTATCCTGAGTCTTTTAGAGCTGTCTTATAACCTTGTGCTGCTGAGAAGAGTCCAGTTTATCAAAATTAGTCATCACATATTCATTGTGTCTGTCATTATGTGCAAATTTCTCCTGATTCTGTTCTTCTCGCTCAGCACCAGTTTCTATAAGTCTCTCCAGGTTATTATGAAGTCCATCTGCTCCTCATTTCTTATAGCACAGTAGTATTCCATTACATTCATATATCACAACTTGTTTAGCCATTCCCCAATTGATGGACATCCCCTTAATTTCCAATTTTTTGCCACAAATTTTGCTAAGAAAATCAAGATTATCCATTATGATCCCTTCTTCCCCTTTTACTCCATACCGTGATAATCATCTATATCTTTAGCTGTCCTTTTATTTCTTTGTTTCAATTTCAGGAAGTGGTGTCCTGACTCCCGGTCAAGACCAGCCCCCTTATCTGTACCCTTGTCTCATCATAACCCTACTCCTCTCAGAACTTTTCTTTCTCATCTTCAATCTTTCCCTTTCTATCCATTCATTTCTTCACGTCTACAAGGATGCTCATATTTCATCTAGCCTTAAAAATCATCACCTAGGCCTGCCCTCCCTTTAAGCTAACATCCTATAGCTTTTCTTTCATTATTAAACTTAGTAAATCAACTCTATTTGCTTCCTTTACTTCCTTATTACTTACGTATTTCTTAATCCCTTGAAATTTGTCTTTCAGTCCCACCAGTTGACTGAAATAGCCTCCCAAATGGTCGCTAATAAATGATCTCTTGATTTTTAAATCTGAAAGCTTTTTTCTCAGTCTTCTTCTCCTTTGGCCTTTTCTCAGCTTTTGACTCAATTGATAAACCTCTCTTCCATCCATAAACTGGATCATTCCTTGTCAGGCTGATGTTGAAGAAATAGAATGAATGGCATGTCCTTTGAGATCTTTCTAACCCTATGAAGTTGTGATTTCCCATAGAGAACAAGTGACTTTGACTCAGAAAAAAGTTATTTAAGATCAAAAGATACATTTTTTGCCTTGGAATCAGGAACACACAAGTTCAAACCTTGCTTCTCACACCAGCTACAGGACCATGGAATTCACTTAAACACTCTGCATCTCAGGTTTTTTTTTTCACTCATAAGATGGAGCTAATAATACTTACTATTATAATAATTACCCCCTGAGTTACTCAGGGGGTAATAATGAGATAATAATAATAATAATAGTAATAATAATAAAGTTTATATAGTACTTGAAGTGCTTTACAAATATTTTACCCTCCCAATCCTCAAAGATAGGCATGACTATATCCCCACTTTACAGATCAGGAAACTTGGGAAGGTGAAGTGACTTCCATAGGGTCACACAGCTAGTTAGTATCTGAAGCTAGATTTGAACTTAGGTCTTATTTTAAAATATGGTGCTGGTAGATAATGTGGTGTAACTGACAGAAGGCTGGTCTTGGAGTCAGGGAGACCTGGGTTTGACACCTGTTTCTGACATATGATAAGAATTTGATCATTAGCCAGTCCCAACCTCTCATTGATTCAGGCAACCCTGAGACTTGTATATTACATAAGAGTTCCAGATAAGTATCAATGGAGAAAGTTCAATTAGAATTCCTGGGAATTCCTTAAATGAAGGAAATCATAGATTAGAAATAAAAGAAAAAGGAAGGAAAAAAGATTCATTCACCAATAGACTTTTGAAATAGTTCTATGACTGATATAAAAAGCTGTGTACTTCCCTCCCCCACTGGTATCCTATTTTTAATAGCCTTTTTTTCTTTCACTTTTCTATAAAGAAGAAAGAATGAAATGAATCCAACTGGTCCCATAAGATGCCCATTGATTTAAATAAGACAGACATTGGCCAAATGGAAAAGTTTCCTTCTTTGAGAACAAGCCCAAGTACATCAGCTTTATAGGCACTAGTAGGAGAATAAATCAATTTAACTCCATGTCGCATCATTCTTTACAGGTCTGTAACAAGGTGTACTTTGTTAGATTTTAATCTGCATACATTTGAGACAGCAGAGCTCTTCAAAATCATCTTTTAATGGCATCGCAATTTATAGACAGTAACTAATTTCAAACTTCATAGCACTTGGCTTTTATGATTATTTCAAATCATTTAAATGCAAATGAATTTCCAGAGAGAGAAAACATCAAATGCCCTTGAGTGGCAACATGTAATAGGACTGTGAGCAGAACTCACAGTGGGGACGTGAAGCTGCCTGATAGGGCTTGATCGTGAGCCTGTACGAAAGTGTTTGCCAAAATCCAATTTACATTTCATTTCACAATATATTCTATTTACCCATTTTGTCACTTTAATATGACTTATTTACTTAATCCCCCTCTAAAATCCAATCTTCTCGTCAGAGTCAATGTGGGATTCCAGTAAGGAAACAAGGTATGCTTATGGATCCTTTCTGGAGAAACACTAGTAATAGTCTCCCAAATGGCTCTTGCTTTCTTATGTCCCTGTGCAGTTAATGATATTACCATATCATGAGGCCAACAATATTTGTGTGTGCCTCAAATCATTTCATTTCTTTCAAGGTAAGAAGTTGGTCGCCTCTGATTGAGTAATATTTCATAGAAGTTCCTGTTTAGAGTATACAAAAATACATAAACCCAGAAGGCTGGAAATGTGTTCAACTCTTAGGAGGCAAATGATGAATCTTTGTGAGCTTAGAGTAAAAGTTGAGCTGATTCATTTGTGGATTTGGAAATTTATGAAGACAACTAGATTCTGGTCCCAGATCTGCCACTGAGTGATTATGCCATAGTTGAGAGAATATTGGATTTTGAGTCAGGGGACCCTTGGTTCAAATCCTGATACTAACTGTATGTCTATTTCTCCTCCCCCATAAAATAGGAATAGCAATATCTCTACTACCAACCTCACAAGGTTGTGCTGAAAGCACTTTGAAAAATTTAAGTGCTCTATAACTGCGAAAAACTTAATCTTGTATTCCAAAGTTGGTTTGTCTTTATTGCCCCTAATTTCTCATCAATAAAATAAGAGGATTAGACTAAGAGACTTTGATTTCTGAGATCCTTTCAAGCTCCAAATCCCATGATCCTATGATTTTGGACAATTCACTTTTCTGCTCTGGGCTTTAGCATCCTCATTAATTAGCCAATAAACATTTATCAAACATCTGCTGTGTTCCAGGAACTCAATCAAGTACCAGGAATACAAAGACAAAAAAATATAATAATCTCTATCCCTCAAGGAACTTCCATTATATCAGAGAGGACAACATAAACACACCAGATATATATTTTGGTCGTGATACAACTGGGAGGGGGTGGGGCAGATTAATCCCTCTAAACACTCTAGCACTGTCTGTAGTCTTCCCTTTCATGAGTGTGTGAGCTTTGCCTTTCCTTGAAACTACACAAGGAACACTGTATTAGGTGTCAGGAGACTTGAGTTCAAGTCCCATTTATGCTGCAAAGAAGTTGAAACAAAACATTTATTGTCTGTGGAACTCATTTCCTTCATCTCTAAAATGAAGGAGGGAGGGGAGAAACTAAATAAATTTTATTATTACATGAGATTATAATCATTTTGAGGATTACATCCTGCACCTATCTCATTACTGAGTTTATAAAATTAGTGTTATGGTTTCATGGAAGGCATGCTAACTTTATGGTCAGAGGACCTCTGTGTATGCATGTGTGTATACACGTGTGTATACACACGTGTATACACACACACACACACACATATATATATATATATTTGATGGAGAAAACTCTTAACCTCTATTAGCTTTAGTTTCTTCATCCATAAGGAACTAATTATTAAAAATAAGTTGTTCTATAATCTCATATATCATCTGGCTGAACACTTCTTTTCACTAATTGGGAAACTAAGAGGGTGAATTATAGTTTTCATCTTTTAAAGCATAAAAGCCTTGGGGCAGCTAGGTGGTGCAGTGAATAGAGCACCAGCCCTGTAGTCAGGAGGACCTGAGTTCAAATTTGGCCTCAGACACTTGATACACTTACTAGCTATGTGACCTTGGGCAAATTACTTGACCCCAACTGCCTTGCCTTCCCCCCTCCAAAATAAAACAAAACATGAAAGCCTCTTAGAGATCTAACTCAATCCTCTCATTTTGCAAATAATCTGCACAAGGTCACAAACCTAGTTTTGATTGTCAGAATGAGAGACCTGGTTGCATAAAGGTTAATCTAAGATTCTTTCACTCTTGGCATATTCTTTAAAGATTATAACGGAGTTAGAAGGGGAAAAAAGTAATCTAGTCTACCTGTGCTTGGACTCCAAATCCAGTGTTCCTTTCATTGTCATGCACTGCATGTTCATTAGTGAGCTAATACAAAGTGGAATAATAAAACCTAGGAACTAGTGGATTTAGTGACTTAGCTGTGATGCCAGGGTTCTAACATTACTCTAACACCAACTCTGCTATACAATCTTGAGCAAGTTATTTCAGCTCCCCAAATGCCAATTTTTTCCTCTGTACAATGAGGAGATTGGAATAGACATTCTCTAAGCCCCCTTTGAGCTCTTAAATTCTATTGATTTCCATTCCTTGATTCTATGATTTATTCTTCTTTTGAAGAAGGGAAGTGAAACATCCTAAACTTTGGAACTGAATATTATGGCATGTGGTACAATGAAATTCTAGCCCTACTATTACAACACAATTATATTTTTACATCAGTTCATGTCAAAAAAATAAAAAAGAGAGCTAGGCTGTGAGCAGAATATATAGACACTGCCCCAGCCTAAACCAGGGAACTCAGAATCCAATTAGACACACTGACATGTGAGGCCAAAATTACAGAAAGAAATGAGTCATATATACTTTAGAGAACAAAGAGGTAACAGATCGTGTTACAGAATATATTTCAAAGCCAAAATTCAAAATCACTGAATATCAAAGCTATAATGGACCATAAAAATGTAAGTCATCACAGAATCGTAAAATGTCAGAGTTAGAAGGCACCTCAGCGTCCATTTAGTTCAACTTATACATGAAAAAGGTCTTCTCTTCATGCTGTCCCATTTTGCAGATCACTTAATCAACAAGTATTTGTAAAACACTTTGTGATAGATGCTGTGGATGTAAACACACAAAAGCAAAACAGTTCTTGTCCTCAAGGGACTTACATTTTAGTTGAGTAGACAGCATGTATAAATGTAACTATCTAATACAGAATATATATAAGTAAATACAAGGCAGCTTTGGGAGGGAGAAACATAGAGGGGCTGTTGGTGATTCCCTGCTAAGAACTACTTAGGCAAATACCTGTCAACTTGATAACAATAGTAAAGAAGTCTGTTTTCCTTCCAGGCCCTCTATCTAGGACATGATAATAAGCCTCCCAAGACATGTAAAGTCAGCTCTCTGCTTCTGGTGACTCAGATGAGTATAAATAACATAGAAAATAACAGAAATAAATAACATAGAAAATAACTATAGAAATCTTGCCTAAAAACCGTGAAGTCTTAGGCAAGAAGCTGAAGACCTTAGGTACAGGTGGTATTTTCCTCATAGCTACTGATTGAAGCTCAGGTCTTTTGAAGGAAAAAAAGCAGATAAGGGAATGATCAGCTAGGTAAGAAAGTAGTGTCAGAGAACAAAATTTCAGATTCTAGATAAGAACTTAAAATTTAGGAATGATGGGCACCTGGCCAGGGATGAAGTACACCTAACAAGGACTGATGAAAATGTACTTTTCTAGAGTCTTGATTTCAAATTTAATCAAAGTGACATTGAAGTAAAATGAGAAGAGAGAAAACTTCATATATGTAGGCATATGCATATATACATACATATATATATGTACGTATGTGTGTATGTATGTAAATACCAAAACAGATCTATCTTGGAAAGTAACCACAGAGTAAGAAGGAATGAACAAAATCCAGGAAAGGAGTAATGTCTATATGCAAATACCAAAGTATGAGAAACAAACAAATTGAAATAGTTCAACAGATTAACACAAGGAGGAAAATTTGTTCTCAATGACATCATTAATCCTTGATGGGATTATGTCCATGACTTGCATAGAGCTCTGGAAAGTTATATGTTATTCAAAAGCAGCAGATAGATGGACTTTGTGCTCAGAGCCATGAAATGGCTCTAAAAGAAAAGTCTCAGAATGCTGGATGGACTAAACATAGAAGAATGACAAGGAGACAAGGATAACAGTTGAACTGGATAAAATATTATGGCTGGGTTGTGGTCTGAACTGTTGGAAAAAAACTCATATTAATGTGATCATGGATTCCTCAGAGGAACAAAGTACCAGATATAGAATGTAAACTTGATATAGCAGTCATGGATGTCAACTAAACAAACATTTCACCAAGCCTTCTCTCTGACCAAAAGTAGTAGCCCCACCATTGACAACCAGTCCTGACTCCAGCCAAATCCTTGAAGACATTATCCAAGGATGATATTCCTTTATAGAATCATACCCCCAACTGACAACCAACTGAATGCCAAAGGACAGGCAAGCTTCAGTGGCATGATACCACAAAGTGTCAAGAGGCAGTATGTGCCACACAAGTCTAGCCACAATTACCGCCTTGACCACCCCCCACCTAAAGATCCTAGGACTTTTCCATCTCACTAACAGCTGAAATCTTCCATATGTATTGTCTCATCTGATTAGAATATGAGCTCCTGAACAGCAGAGCCATTCTAATTTTCTATTTGAAACCTGAGGATTTAGAACAATATTTTGCATACAGTAAGTACTTAATAAACATTTCATTCATTCATAATAATGCCTTGATTTGTCTCAATAATTATTTCATATTTCAAAAGGTGAAGGAAGTATAGGCAGCAGGTGGCACTTGTGAGTAAGACAGCCTGAGTTGTCAAAGACTGAGGCAGAGGACAGGTTTGAACATGTCCCAATGACTTGCCCTCCCACCCCCCTTTGCTTAGATGTAGCTTTCTGAAGTGCTCACTCCCGGTCAGGTACATGACATGCCCTTTCCAACAACCCCCCTCCCCTTTCTTAGAGATATGGCTTTCACTTTTAAGTCCAGGCTGCAAAATGATGGGTGCTAGGGAAAAGGGAAAGTTAAAATGCCTCCTTTAATAGCCTAGAACTCTTAGCAGTTTATGAGATTGTTTCTTGGTGTCTTTGGGTTCCATTTCTTTACCATCCTTATAACACTCTGATACCACCTGAACCCCCCAAATTTTGTCCAAACACCTCTTTTATCCCACCTCACTTAGGAAAAATGTCTCTAACCTATGGAAAGGAGAGTCCATAATCTCTCGGTCTCTATCTTTCCTTGTCTCTCTGTGTGACTCTGTCTTTTTCTTTCTGTCTCTGTCTGTCTGTCTCTCTGTATGTCTCTGTCTTTGTCTGTTTCTGTCTCTGCCCATCTCTGTCTCTGTCTCTTTCTCTGTCTCTCTCTCCCTCCCTCTCTCCCTCCCTACCTGATTCCCTGACTCCCCCTCCCAACCCTTTGGATTTATATTGATGAACCCCTTTAATGACATGTAGTAGCCTTAAAAGCAAAGTAATTATTTAGAGCAATGGCGAACTCTTACTTCACAAGCCCAGAGGGAAGCAAGGAATTTGAAGTCAGTTATTTATTCACTTCAAACTCAGGAAAAACCAAATAGATGAGGAATATTTAATTCATATTACCATGATATGCAATTGGATAATCAACCAATATATTCTTGCAAAAATAATAATAGAACTATAGAATCTTAACATTAGAAGAGATTCTTGAGATCATCTAATGAACATGAGTTTTCTGTATGAAGAAAATGAGAATGGAAGGAAGTCATTTGCTCAAAGTCACACAATGACTTAGTTACAGTGAAAGGATTAGAACCCTGGGCTTTGACTCACTGTCTACTGGTCAGCCTATGTCTTCCTGGTGCCTCCAAAGATCCTGCCTTTATATGTCAAGACATAAATGCAAAGCCAGGCTGCTGGGGCCCCAGCAAGGATCACAGCGATTTCTGAAGAAAGCTTAATAATTTGTAATTTTCAAAGATTCTACTTTTTCATTAGAGGTAAGGTTCTGAGGCTGAGAGACAAATGAGATTCATTAACCTCTTCCACTGCTAATTAACCTCTCCTCCTCCTCCCCTACATACACATACACACAAACACATACACACCTAAACCCCAGCCCCTTGAAGAATGGGCTCTTGAAAAATAAAAGCTCAGATTAATCAAAGCCAAAGTAAATAGGGCTGACCTTTTGTATTTGAATCAACCCAAAGGATAATCAGCGGTGGAGGCAGAATGATTTCCTCAAAAGGATAACCCTCTTCTCTCACGGCAAAATGTGGCTGGAGGGGGAAAGAAAAACTCTGCATACAAATTTTAGGCACAAATGAGTCGAACTGCTCTGTACACTTGACCTTGATAATCTAGGAGACTGAATGGCATAGAAAGTCTCAAGAGTAATACAAGTGAGCCAGAGTGAATGAGGCACCACTCCACAGCATTCAGGAACTTGCCTGTACAGTTTAGCTAAATCCAGAGGGACTGGATGTAATCCAAATGCATACAGAAAAAGCAGACAAAGTGCTGAAGTAGGGATAGCCCTGTCCTGGGAGTCAAAATACTTCAATTCTAATCTAGTCTTGAGGGAGTTTGATGGCAAAGTGGATAAAAGTACTGGGTTCAAAGAGAAGAAAACCTGAGTTCTAAACCTGCCTCAGACACTTGCTATATGGCTATAGTAAAGTAAATTAACTTCTTTGAGTCTCAGTTTCCTGATCTAGAAAATGAAGTTAGAATTGATGGCCTCTAAGGCCCCTTAGGCCTCTAGGGTCTAGATCTATGATTCTATGTTCCAATGAGAAAAAAAATTCTAGTATGACTTTAGATTCGTCATTCCCCCCATACTTATTGCAGTTGCTTGTTCCACAAAATGAGAAGACTGAAAATGATGATGTATAAAAATTCTTTGACCTCTGTCTATAGATCTAACCAATTTTATTAGGTTTTTTCTTCTTCTCCAAACCATCCATATGCAACTAGTACCATGAGATCCCAATAAGTACAAATAGTGAATCCACAGAAGTGATCTCATATATTTCAATTCATGTCATTTGGAATTACAATTATGTAAAACATAGTAATTTGTTCCAGTCCAGTGGAAATATGTCATGTGAATTTAAATAATGTGACTACTTTAGAGGATTCACTATTTGTATCAATCAAGACCATGCTTTTGGCAATCTGGCTTTAGAAAGACCTGGAGTCCATTCTTAACCTCTGGTGCATCGTGCCTGTGCAACTTTAGGCAAGTCATTTAATTGCTCGGTGCCCCAGACCAAAGACTCACCTGTGTCAGGAGAAGCATTGTCCTTGTCAGAAGTTACCAATACCAGGGGAACTAGCCGTGTGACCTTGGGCAAGTCACTTAACCCCTAACTGCCCTCCAAAAAGAAAAAAAGTTACCAATACCAATAAGATCAGAGGGCCGGTACCATAATAAGCAAGCATGTAACTAGTAAAGAGGCAAATTATCTGAAGACATATCAGATATTTCAACTTATGGGGCTTGCACAGATGATGCTTAATAAATATTTGTCAAATTTAAATTTGAACTTAGAAACTAAAACTGAGCAGGAATCAAAGAGGAAGGAATGTCTCAACATCAGGTGTTCATTCCTCTTTCTTTTTCCCTTGGAATAAATGGTTGTTCTCATGTCTTCCCCATCAATTCTTTTTAGTAATTAACTAGTGCAAAACAGTATTCAGTTTATATTCAGTGATGGTGGTTGTATATTTTGCATCATGCATTACAGGTTTGCCACCATTTTGTGTTTTACTAAGCTATCGCACATTAAATTCAGTAATTAAATACAGTCAGTCCTTCAATACTACTGGAATCTGTGATGTGATTGTTATATGTCTTACTGTACGTTTTATTACCTTAAAAACATAGTAGAAATAAGTATGTCAACTTAGTATGATTACATTCCATTGTAAGCTGCTGTTTTGTGATCAAGCTGTTTCGAGTAAATTGTTTTTCTCTAAATTGTTTTTTTAATAAGATAAATGATTATGTGGCATGATGAAGTAAACAACATGTGTGTTCTCAAACAACTGATAAATTTATGAGGACTCTCTGATGAGATGGACCACAAATGGAACAATATTATAAGCAATTTTATCAATAATTTATGTAGTAGCCTACAAACTAAATGATGTGGCAAAAAATTTAGACTAGAAGTCAGTGACTAGAGGTATAAGAAACTCATTGAGGTTCCAATGTTCAGCTTGCTCTTGGGTCACAACTAGGACTGACTCCTGCAGTCCCCACACTTGTGACTCAAGTAGACCATGTCCACTTAAAGACAATGCTCATTGATGGGAAACTCTCCAGATAATCATGTTGGAAGGTGACCCATGGATTCTGGCTGAGCAAAGAGGGAATCTTGTCCTGTGATCAGTATGAAAAAAGCTTTGGGGAACAACTAAGATTCAGGTTGGGTGGTTGTTCTTAAAGGAGGCTTTTGTTGTTCACATTGATTAGTAAAGTCTGATTGCATGCATTAAGAACCATAAATCTGGGGCGGCTAGATGGCGCAATGAATAGAGCACCGGCCCTGGAGTCA
Organism: Pseudocheirus occidentalis; assembly: GCA_028646575.1. Lineage (NCBI taxonomy): Eukaryota > Metazoa > Chordata > Mammalia > Diprotodontia > Pseudocheiridae > Pseudocheirus > Pseudocheirus occidentalis. The sequence continues at coordinate 130,233,857 of CM053601.1, read as the reverse complement.
GGAGTACCTGAGTTCAAATCCGGCCTCAGACACTTAACACAAAAAACTAGCCGTGCGACCTTGGGCAAGTCACTTAACCCCAACTGCCCTCCAAAAAGAAAAAAAAAGAACCATAAATCTAATCAGTGTTTCTGTCATATGAGTAAGCATATGTAATGGGAAATCAGTTATAAGCATACACTGCAAATTAGTCACTCAGAAAGATCACAATAACTCCATGCCTTATAATTTGGTCTTCCCTCAGGAAATGCTATTAATTCCCACCGCTCATTCTCCTGACCAAAAAGAAAACCATTTCCTGGTATCTATGGCTGTTTATCTGGCAGTTCCCCAGGGCATTCTAAAACAGGTTAGCCTTAAGGTTATTCCTTAGATTGAAAAAACACAGACAACCAATGAGCCTGTACTCAAAGTCTTCCTAGCTTGGTAGAACATCCTAGAGTTTAATTTCAAATCTCATAGCCTTTGAGACACAAGAGTCTCCTCTTTCCCTTGATGAGGTCATCAATGAAGGGCATTAAACACAAGAGTTAAAAATTATGAACCATAAAATAATCCATGCTTTATATGCTCCTGTGATCATTCAAAATGAGTTATTTAAAAAAAATTTTCCCTATTGTCGACTGATTTTTTCCTTTTTGTTAGAATCACTATAGACTTTTTTTGAAGCAAAGATGGCTGTACCTACCCAAAAGAAAACCCAATTGGTGGCTTCAGAAAATTGGAGTAGTTCTATGCCCCTTGTTGCTTAGAACCAAAGTCTATTTTGAAAAGTGATTGTGTTCAGTGCAGTTGAATGTACTCTCAGTAATTCACTTGCTCTAAACAAATAAAGAAGAAATTATAGTTCAAGTGATGTCTGACAGACATTTGAAATAAATCCTGAATCTATTGTCACTTGCCATTCATTTAAAAATATCCCTTCTTCCCCATGGTTCAATGTATCCCCAATCATTCTGTATGATGTTATCCTTTCCTTCTTCCTGGTCTTTATCTTAGACAATGGTTCCAACTTCTTTTTATGCTTTTGGACAACAGCAAATGTAATTGTGCTTTCACTTTCTTTGAGTATCATGTCTAAAGGAAAAATCTGCTGTTAGGCTAGTCTCCTGATGAGTGGGGGGGGATAATAAGGAAAGAGAATCAAGTGGCTTTCTATGCTGTAAAATTATATATGTATATATATTTTTTATATCATGTTATATTCATACACACATATATGCATATGTATATTTCAGTTTGCATACACATATATGTATATGTGTACATGTATGTGTGTATGCATATATATATATGTATGTGCATGTGTGCATGTATACATAGTCCGGAGTGTGTTTATAAATCACTTTGGTGGCTGAAAGGATGGAGTCAGGAAAAACTTTAGGCAGACCCAGGAGCAGGCTATTCCAATAATCCAAGCATAAGGTGATAAGGCCTACACCAGAGTAATTAAATCCATGTGAGTTTATGAGATCACCAAGTGAAATTAGATGGAGGAAACAGAGAAGAGGGCCTAGGACAGAACCCTGAGGGACACCTACAGTTAGAGGGTGTGATCTGAAGGGGCATCTAGCAAAGGAGATTGAGGAGTGGTCAGAGGCAAACCAATAAGGAGAGGGTGGCATCTCAAAAATCTAGAGAGAATATCAAGGAGGGAGAATGCTCCACAGCATCAAAATTGTGCAGAGAAGTCAAGGAGAATGGGGATTGAGAAAAGATCATGGGATTTTTGCAAGTGAGAGAGCAGTTTTGGCAGAATGATAAGGTTGGGAGCCAGATCGTAAGGGAAAGAGAAGAGTGAGAAGAGAAAAAGAGGAAACTATACATAGCAGTACAATGTTGGGCATAGCCTAGATTGCCTGGAGCAGAATTGTAGCAGTGCGTCACTGTATTTACTATGCTCCGTAGCTAAAGAAAGCTCTAGTCTAAGGGGTCCTGCCATAGATTCCATATTCAATTACCTATACTGAAATATTCACTATTAATTATTTGGCATATATGAATGCAGAGGATACTGAATTGCCAAAACAATCTTCCTAAAATACAGGTCATACAATGCCCTTTCTCTGCTAAAGAATCTTTCACTGCTCCCTATTGCCTTACAAACTTTTCAGCTTATCATTTCCAACCTTTCTCTGTCTGGCTCCAACCTATATTTCTAGACATTTTCCACTCCTCTCCTTTATCAATTCTGTATTCCAGTCAAACTGGCTTACTTGCTATTCCTTGAACATAACATTCCATAACCTGCCTCTTGCACAGCTTCCCTCACCACCATCACCACCCAAGTCCCAATGTCTTCATTTCTACTTCTTAGAATCCTTAGGTTCAGGGCAGCTAGGTGGCACAGTGAATAGAGCACTGACCCTGGAGTCAGGAGGACCTGAGTTCAAATCAGATCTAACTGTGTGACCTTGGGCAAGTCACTTATCCCTAATTCCCTTGACTTTCCCTTCAAAAAAAAATAATCCTTAGGTTCCTTTATAGTTCAACTCAGATATCACTTCCTTATCAACCCCATGATTATCTCTTGGTTGTTAGTGACTTCTCCCTCCTGAAATTATCATGCATATGTTCATTCCTAGTCCCCTTATCCTATCACCAATTATGCCCAACAAAACCTCAGCCTTACATCATTCCCATCACTTGTCTCCTTTGCTCCTACCTGCATGCTGATGAATGAAGGTGGAGAAAATCATGCAACTATCCTGACTGAGCCTGTTATGTTAATATTATTTATATGTTATGTCATGTTATGTCATGTCATATGTCATGTTATGTTATGATGTGATGTGGTGTTGTGTTGTTATGTCATGTCACATTATGTCATGTCATGTTATGTTATTTAACCTCAACTGGACTCTCTTTGCTGCTAGACACTCCTACTATATCTCTGTTATCAACTCACTATTGTGCTCTCCACAGCGACTCTTCCAAACTTTTTCATTCCTTCTCAAATATCCTCACTCTCTCAGCTGAGAACCTCATCTCATATTTTACAAGAAAACAAATGATGCCATTTGCCATGAACTCCCTTTATCACTCATCTCCTATCACTCAGTACCTTCTACCACTCTCCTCCTTCATCCCTTTCTCACAAGATTCAGTGACGTTTCTCCTTACCCAGGTTAACCCTTCTACTTGTTTAAGTGATCCCATTCTATTCCATCTCCTCTAACAGTCTGACACCTCTGCCATGCCCACTTATTCTCACTTATTTTCAGTCTCTCCCTCTCTAGAGGTTCATTTTCTACTTCCTATAAACATGCCCATGTCTCCCCATCCTGAAAAAAAACTCTCATGTGATCCATTCAACTGTGCTAAGTATCATTCTATGTATCTTCTGCCGTTCATAGATTAACTCGTCCAAAAGATGATCTGAAGTAAGTGAATTATTTTTGGCAAATACCAAAGACACAGGATGCCAAGGAAAGGAACTGGAGGCCAAACGTACGGTCTGCATCAAAAAAATGAATCAGTAACAGAGGTCAGTCAAATTAAAGGAATAGGTAAAAAGCCATGGACTAGGGCTAGGCAGATTCAGATGCCAGGAAAACAAATAAGAAACCAGCTTTTAAGAGTCCAAGGACATCTTTCATATGTAACATCTTACTAACATATTTATCTTTTTTAATTGAGGGTAGGGAGTTCAACCTTACTTTCTCTGCATCCTTATTTTAACTTAACTTAAGCTGGACAGCTCCCTACCAAAACTAGTCTGACTTTAAGTTCAAGTGGCCATCTCTAAAAAGCAGTGGAAATCTCTCAACCCTGAGAATCATGATTCTCTAATAATAACATACAACAAGGGAGCTCACATTCAGCACTTTAAAATGTATTACACACTCTGCATATGTTGTCTTACTGAATAATTTTATAACAATTCTGGGAGATAATCATCATCCCAAATAACATCATCCCCATTTTAGAGCTGAGGAACTTGAACATCAGATAGTTTAAATAACTTGCCCAAAGCCTCCATAGTAGTGGCTGGGATGGGACATGAACCCCACCCAGCTCTTTCTTCAGAGTCTAATGATCTTTAATGATTCTAGGATCCAAAGTCAAGTGTTTCTGAAAGCCAATAATGGTTATTATGATAATGACATCTTAAATATATAGTAATGGCTACCTATTCCCATTTTAGGTGCTGAGTAATGTATTCCTCTGGACTATTTAAATTTTTGGAGGCTTTTCCTTAGGCATACCCTTTTGAATCATCTCTTCACTTCTAATAATTTGTTGCTTCATTTAAAAATAATCAGAAATAGTGAGATAACCAGCACCTTTTTTTCCTTTAGAAATAGGTCACTCTTCTTTAACAATGTCACTAGGCTCAGGTAAACTAGCCTTTTCTGAATGTTCAAAGATTTGTCAAAGTAATCATCCATAGTTGATGATTTGACCAGATAAAATATGAGACCTTCCCTCTTCTCCCTTCAAACTTCTCTTCCATTGACATTCTATTCAATTAAACCTGTTCCATTCTGTGCTATAAACATTTAGTGACTGCTAGTTGTGTTCTAATTTCTGTGCTTGATAGTGAGGGATGTTTCCACCCTACCCTTTAAAAGTAAAATTAAATGTGGGTCTGTCAGAATTACCACTCAGGCTTTTTCAGTAGCAAAAAAAAAAATAGTAGCCCTCAGAGCTATTTTTAGAAAGCCTTATAGCTGTTTTGGGGGTTATCCTCTGGGGCCTCCTGGACAGGTAATCTCCATCCGAAAATTGTGATTTGTGGCTAACTGTGCTTAATCCTTGGGGAAAGATGTAAGTATGGCTGGTGAGTGGAAGTGACACAATTGGGGATCAAGTTATTAAAAGTAAATAATTCTTCTCTGGGGTAAGGCCTGCCATTCTCTTGCAATACAAGAGGACCATATAGGTATTAAATTCACCAGACCTATGGAAGTTGATTTCACTGGATTTTTCTTGTACGGTCAAAACAGAATCCCTTTCATGTCAGGTCTCACCTTTCTTGCTTCAGCTTTGAGCTGTGTCTATTGTTTGAGGACCAAACTGGCTAAGTTCATAGAGGCGCATGACCTGGTTGGTCACATTATGTTGATTTCTCTCCTGTGGAAACTCTTAGACCATGTACTACTTTCAGAGGAGTAGCAATCTTCATCATCTATGGAGAGAGTGTCCATACTGATGTAATCACTGAGCTATGAAGGAATGTTCTTGCTATAGAGTTTTACAGGCAGTTTTCAGAGGAAAAAAAATCAAAGTTATCGATACATGACAAAATGCTCTAAATCAGCACTGATTTTAAATTGTTGTTGTTTTTCAGTCATTTTTCAGTCATGTCTGAATCTTTCAGATCCCATTTGGAATTATCTTGGAAAAGATACTGTAGCAGTTTGCCACATTTTCCACGTGAGGAAACTAAGGCAAACAGGTTTAACTGGCTTGTCCAGGGTCACACAGCTAGTAAGTGTCTGAGACCAGATTCCAGCTCAGGAAGATGAGTCTTCCTGTCTTCAGGCCCAGCACTCTATCCATTGCACCAACAATCAATGCCAATTAAAACTGCTCTGAGATATTGCCTCACTCCTAACAGATTAGCTACCAGGACAGAAAGGGAAATAGACAAATGGTATGGAATGTTGAAAAATAGAAACACTAATGCACTGTTGGTGGAATTGTGAACTGGTCCAACCATTCTGTGGAACAAAAGAATCATGCCCAAAGGTTATAAAACTATGCAGACTCTTTGACCCAGAAACATCACTACTGGGTCTGTATCTCAAAAAGAACAAAGAAAAATGGAAGGGACTTATATGTACAAGAAATATTTCTAACATCTCTTCTGTGGTGGCAAAAAACTGAAAATTGAAGGAATGCCCATCAGTTTGGGAAGGGCTACTCAAGTTGTAGTATATGACTGTGATGGAATGGTATTATATTATAAGAAATGATGAGCAAAATGGTTTCAGAAAAACCTGGGAAGACATTACTATACATTATTGTACACGATAATAGCAATATTATAAGGATGATCTACTATAAATGACTTAGCCACTCTGATCAAGACCATGGTCCAAGACAATTCCAAAGTACTCAAGATGAAAAAAATGCTTTCTACATCGAGAGAGAGAGAGAGAGAGAGAGAGAGAGAGAGAGAGAGAGAGAGAGAGAGAAAGAGAGAGAGGGATAGGGAAAGGGAAAGGGAAAGGGAGAGAGAAAGGGAGAGAGCTGATGAACAGAGAGCAGATTGAAACATACCTTTTTCAGTTTATCTCCTTTTTTTTCAACATGGTTAATATGGAAATGTGTTTTGCATGACTATATGTTTAATCGATATCATATTGCTTGCCTTCTCAACAGATTGGGGGAGAGGCTGGAGGGAGGGAAAGAATTTGGAACTCAAAATTTAAAAAAAAAGAGTGCTAAAAATAAATTTTTATAAAAAGAAAGTGAGAAACTGCTAATAATTCAGGTTAAAACTAAAAGTATATCTGAGTATCTCCCCCCCACCCCAGAAGCCTGGTTGTTAAACCTTCACCAGCACAACTGTGTATACAGATAATTCAGCAGAGGTTGGACAAGCACTTGGGGATGTTATAGAAGGAATTCACACAGTGAGTAGGTATAGATGACCTCTAAAGCCCCTTTAATCCCTGAAACTCTGCTATGATTCTATGAGTCTATATCACACCTGACCAGGACAAATATCTCTGGGGTGTTAGTCTGAATCACAAGGAAACCAATTTCTTACAGAAAATCAAGCTTTCCCCAAGGGAACCAGAAAGTGCTAGAAGAAAAAAGAAGAGTCATAGATTCCCCACTGCTATTCAAGTTCCCTCCAAGCTATACTCACTTTTCTGATCACAAAGTCTGAAGGAAAGAAATGAAAAAGGACAAAACTCAGCACTTAGATTGAAACAGCTGATCTCTGGGTATCCCAGCACTTTATGATTATTATTTTTCCTAATAGAACATCAAAGGGAAGGGATGATGTGGTATTCTGTAAATGAGGATGGTGTCACTGGCTTTGAGGATGAGAAGGGGGCAGGCAGGCCAGAAGCTGAGAAAGAAGCCCATGTAATAGGCCTTTTAAAATAGTGGTTGGAACTCAGAGCATAAAAAATGCTTCTGCCTGTGTTCACAGGGACCCTTTAAAAAAAAAGGAAACAACAAGATTGCCCTGGCTGGTACAAAATGGCTGCAAAGCAGGCAGTTTTAGGATCCCAATCAAAATCAAAATAGGTGGTAGACCAAAGAGCAGTTGGCATATGTATGGTCAGTCAATAAGCATTTATTAAGTAAGCCCTTGCTATGTGTCAGGCATTGTGCTAAGCACCAGGTATACAATGATGGGCAAAAACACAATTCCTGCCCTCCAAGATCTCATTCTATTGGTGAATTACAAGTAGAGCGTAGCAAGCAGGTTACTCATGATGACTTCAGTGAAGGATGGGAATGGGCTTTGAGGATTGCTAACTTGGAATTCGAAGACCTGATTTCCAATTGTGAGTACCACAATTCCCATATATCCATGGGCAAGTCCCTTACCTTCTCAGCCTTGGTTTCCTCATTTGTCACATGGTGATGATGGAGCATGCATTATCTAGGCCACAGGGATGCTGTAGGGAGAGTGCTTATAAAATGTGCTTTCATTACTCACAATGCTTTTACTGGAGTATAGGTCGGTAATGCTATTTACCTTGACAAAAACATTTCATTCTTATCTTTGAGTTCTGAGACCAGAGGGTTAGGCAAGGCTTGATAAATGGAAAAGGCAGCATATGCCAGCAGGCAAAAACTGGGGAACTGTTATGAAAGCTGGCTCCCCTCTGGCTAATATACTTCCAAACTTCACTGTGAGAAAATGAGGCCAATGAACAGGGAAAACTTTAGATGCGTCTCTCAAAGACAAAATGAAACAAACAAAATAACCCATGACAACCTTGTCAAGCCTTCATTACTGAATAGGCTGTGTTTCCTATGAAACCCTTTGAGAGAAAATAAAGGCATCACATGGCTTCAGCTGCTGTTAATATTTGCTGAATCTTAAATATATATGTATATATAAATGCAGGCAGGCAGGCTCCTAGTGTTTTGGAAATGACATCCAGTTTGTCATCATCACTGGTGGAAATGTAACCATTTTTGACCTTCTTTTCATCCCAAGTAGATGGCATGTGACGCCTGAAGGGTTTACTAGGGGAAATAAATAATGTAAAAATGAATACAGCCAAGGTAAGGGGAATCCTAGCGTGGGAACTCTTTCCACCTGAAGCAAAATGCAGCCTATCTATGACTTAGTAGGGCCTTAGGAGCATCGATTTAAAGGGGGAGGAGAGATTTGAGGTCACCTACAAAGGTAGATTTTTTATAGATAAGGAAGTTTGCCCAAGGTCACATGGTTAGTAATTGTCAGAACCAGGATTCAAGCACAGATAAATTCACAGGAAATACTGAGTCGGATAAAGGTTTAGTGACTTGTCCAGAGTCCTACTCCTGGTAAACAGAGATCAGATATGAACATAGGTCTTCCTAACTACAAGCCCAGCATTCTTGCCACTTTGATACACTTTAGCTAAGGGGTTAGTATTTAAATGAAATTGTTTTATAAACACAATAAAATAACATGCACACTTTGATGAATTTGGAGTCCTTCCTTTTCAGTTTCACACAGCTGCAGATTCTTCAGAGCAAATCAACAAAACCAGCTTGGAGAACACTGGCAACTTTTTTTTTTTAGTCTATACAGAGAAAATGCAAATCAACACAAAGAGCATTGATAAAGAGATCTATTCCTCTCCCATTGAAAGTGCCTTATCACAGTAAGAACTTGACCTTTTTGTGGCTTTGAGCCCAATCATTCAGTTCAATATGTTTATCTTGGGTTCTATAAATACATTTTTACCATTTGGGAAATGTAGAAGCACTGCATGGGTGTAATTACTGTTTTTACAAGAAAATGTGCCTATTAATGTGAACAAAACTGAAACAAAACATTAAAAGATTTTTGATGTTGAGGCATCTGTGGCCAGTCCAGCCCATCTGATACTGAGAAAGACTATTCCCTTTTAAAAATTCAACAGACATTTATTAACCTGCTACTGTGTACGGAGCAGAGAGTTGAGCACTGGGGGGAGAGTGGTAGAAAGACATAGTCCTTGCTCCTGTGGATCTTATAGTGTATTAGGAGAAACCAACACATACATAAATGTAATGCAAAATAATGCATATGTAGAAGAGAGGCAAACATCAGGTCCAAAACGAAATCCAAGAAGGGAAATGGTCATTTTTGATGAGTGGTATGGCAGGGCAGGGGCAGGTGATGGGATTCATTTTTTTAAAATAAGATGGGTAGAAATGCAGAGTGTGGGGTTTGGGGTGAATGATGTTTCAGTTATAGAGAATAGCGTGAGCCACATCTGAGAGGTAGAAAGAAAGAACAAAGACTTTGACTTGTTTTGTTTGGGTCCAGAGGACAGAAGTACATGGAGTAGAAGCTTTCAAGAAGCAAATTTAAGACTGGTGTTGGGGAAAACTCCAAAGACAAAGAAGAAACAAACCCTACCCTCAAGGAGCTTGCATTCACCCTTGCATTAGGGAAGATATGGACACATAAGTATATAAAAATGCAAAATAATTTTCATGAGGAAAGAATAGAATTTGGAGGGGGATCTCTAAAGGTGTCATTTAGGAGGTAGCATTTGAAAGAAATGAATAAAGCTTGAATTGAAAAGCAATTTTAAAAAAATAGAGGAGATGCTTAATTGCATTTCAGACATGAGATACAGCCTATGCAAAGGCACAGTGATGAGAAATGGATTATTATGCATAAAGAAGAGAAAGAAGGACTATTTGACTGGGCCAAAGTGTGTGTGAAGAAAATTAGTGATTTTTTTATTAAACTGGAAGTAAGTAAGCTGGAACCAGGCTATGAACTACATAAAATAATATGGAATAGGGGTTTCTCTAGTATAGTTAATCAAACTTGACTAGTCTTTGGCTAATAATAAGGAGGGAAAACATTGTCAGTGTCTTTTATTTACCTATATAGCCCATCCCTCTGACCAGTTAAAACAGATAAGAATTATCCCCATTTCAATACCATCACCATCACCCCTATTCCAAAGGAAAATTTTTTGTAATTTTCCTGAGCAATTGGTGCCAAATTGGTGATCAAGAATGTTCTCCTCCTAGGAAATTCCTTTCTCATATAAAACTTAGATCTCTTAGGTATCAGTCTCAACCTACCTGATCTATTTTCTTCAGCATGCATTTGGTTTAGAGATTGGAAAAGAAATTTATTTAAAATTGGGTTATCTTGGCTTTTTTCCATAAAGCAAACACTAGGTTATTATTGTTTGTAATGAAAATTCTTGTCAAGTCCAAACTAAAGTCACATGTTTATTAAGGAAATTCTAAATTGGCACACAGAATACCATCACTGGAGGGGAACTCAAAAGTCATTTAGTTCAGTCTACAAATGAAAAGAGATCCCCTTTCTAATGATTACCCTTATTATATTTCATTTCATTAGATTTGGTCCTTCCTTCTAATATCACAATGTCTTTATGGATCCTGATACTGTCATCCAATAAATATATTAACTGTTTATTTTTTCCTCCAGATTACTTTTAAGTCTTGCACAAATTTGACTAGCATCTATGATCTTCAACAAGTAAATTAACCACTCTGAACCTCAATTTCCCTCATCTGAAAGATGAGGTCGTTGAACTAGATGACCTCCAAGATCTTTTTTCCATCTCTAAAATTATGATGCTGTATCATCCTTGTCAGTGATAGAAAACATAAAATGTTTGAGACAATAGCACCAAGGACAGATGCCTGGTTCACTTCCTGAGAGACTCCCTCCCTAATGACATCTGTCTAGTAGTCAATTACACTTGAAATGCATACATTCAACCATTTCAGAACCTTGTCCATATCTTTTTATCTTATCGACAGGAATCCATGAGCATTTTTTAAGGCTTTTCTTCTTAACTTTCTTCAGTGTGGCTTCTGACTTCATCTTTCAACTGACACTAGTTTCTCCAAAGTAATGGCTGATCTTTTAATTGCCAATTTTCTTAATGCTAATCTTTCTACAAGCTTTGACATCGGCAAAGACATCCTCTTCTATGTTCTATCCTGAGGTACCATGTGATTAAAAAAGGATCAGAACCAAGTATCATCCTGTGTAGCTTGAAGGGGATAGGACCAGTAGAAGCCAAAAATAAAAGACCTCTGAAATGGTCAGTCTGTCACTGTTTCCTAATAGTAGTCAGGGGATGGAGCTGAAGTTGACCAGCAGGCAGAGTAAAGATCTACCAGGATTAACAAGGAAAGCTCTTTTTCAAAACCAAGAGCATGAATTTTTAGGGACCAGATCAAGGAATTCGAAGTTGATCAAACTGAGGATTAAATCAAACAGTGGGATGTCTGAGTCTTCTCACCTCCTACTTGAGGCCCTTCCTGAACACCTCTGTAACTAATACCTCCTTTGAAAAATGGTTTTATTTCTTTATATATGCACACACATATGTGTGTTTATGTATGTATGTATTCCTCCCAAAATAAAGTTTAGACCCCTCGAAAGTGGAGATTTTTTTGTCTTAATATCTATCTCCAAGATCTGGCAAATTCCCAGGACATAGCAGGTGCCTAATAAATGCTTGTTAATTAATTGACTGAAACAGGATTGGGCACACAATGAATTAGAGGGAAGGAAGCTGAGATGTGGTGCCACGTAAGAGAGTTGGGAACAACATCTTTGGCTGTCACAGCTGCCTTTTTGGCAAATTTCCCTTGAAACCTAGATCTTCTTGTCTCTTAGAAGGGTTTAACCAGACTAGGCCCTTATAATTTTCTAGATACTGACATATTTAAACCAAGCAAGAATGTCAGAGAAAAATTATTGTAAAAAGACTAAATAAATAGTTTTAAAGGTCTACACACTTAGTTATAACATAGCCATCATTTGTTCACTACCAAGCTTAGAGAATTTCATTCAAATCATGAAGACCGAGTTCAAATTCTCCCTCATATACTTACTAGCTGGGTGATTCTGAGCAAGCCATGTAATCTCTCTCCAACTCAGTTTCCACACCATAAAATGTGTATAAAACAGTAACTACTTCAAATGGTGTTTTTGAGAATAAAATGAGATGACTTATGTAAAGGACTTTGTAAAATTTAAATTGCCATTATTATTAGCATGATACAGGGGGAATGTGCTGGCTTTAGAACTCTCTGATCTTTGTTTGAATCCAGCTTTTAGTGTTTAATATTGTATGACCTTATGCAAGCCATTTAATGTCTCTGGGCCTCACTTTTCACATCTATAAAGAGAGTTGTGCTGTTTGACCTCTGGTTTAAAATCTGTGACCAGGTAAAGATGTACTTTAGGCAATTTTAGGAGACAGAAGATCACTTTCAGCCAGGAGAGTCAGGAAAAGTTTTTGAGAGCTGAGGCTTGAAGGAAAAGGTAATTGGTGATAGGAAGAATAGAGAAGAGAGTGCATTCTGGGCATAAGAGATGGGCAGAATAAATACACAAAGGCAGGGGGAGGTACACTGATTTCAGGGAAGAGTTAGTAGTCCAGTTTGGCTGGAATATAGCATTTATGATGGGAAACAGTGAAATAATACGGAAAGGTAGACTCCAGTCAATTTTGGAGGACATTAAATGTCAGGCTATGGAGTCTGTACATTTTTCTACAGGCAATTGCAGGAATAAAGTAAATAGGTGGCAGATGCAAGGTTCAAATGCTTTTATGCTTCCCACAGGGAAAAATTCAAACTGCTGTCCTTTGGACTTCAGGGAATTTGAGAAATGAAAATAATAGCAGAATGGTAGAGAGAAAAGAGCATAGGACTGGGGAATAATAAATCTGGTTTCTGCCCTAGCTCTCCTACAACCTTGCTGTATGTCCTTGTCAAGAGACATCACTTCAAGCCCAGAAAGCATCCCCCAAGGAAAATGTTAGTTGGCAGTTGATTATTATTAGTTCACATCAATATAAGCTGTTATTAAATCTATTTATGATGAGCATAAGCAGGTTGCATCACATTACAGGTGATGGAGCAAGCAAAGGAAAAGGAGGCAAAGCTGGCTGTGTGTCAAGAATGAAAGGCAATAGATGGATAATGCATTTGGTCCATAGAGACAGTTTGGTGCAAAGAAAAGAACACTGGACCTAGGGTCTGGACACCTGCCTTTGAGATCCACAAACACTTATTGGCTATGGCATTAGGGAAAAATGAACCTCTCTGAGCCTCAGGCTCTTCTTCTGTAAAATGGGAATAATATACTACTTGCAGGTCCTTACAATAAAGCACTTAATAAGCTATTCAGTGCTATATAAATGAGAAGCATCATTATCATTCTTTTCCCTTCTTCTACTGTCTCTGCATAATGCGGGTGGAGACCTTTGGTCATCAAGGCCTACAATGTAAAAGCAATAACTAAAAGTAGCGCACTAAAAAGGCCCCAGTGCAGGTCTGATATATGAGGACTGGCCTCATGAAGCTCAGCAAGTCTCATCCCCAGGTCAGCCAGAGACTGATGAATTTTCCAGGTGCAACAACTTTTGGAAGCATTGTGGGAAAGCATGGATGAGATTCACACAGGTTGCCATCTATATAAGTGGAAGGAACTTCCACAACCATGGATCCAAGGCATCAAAGTTTAATAGTACCTATTTGTGAAGGTTATATCATGAGAAAGGGGGAAAAATGGAATAGAATCTGAGTGAAGACTAAGTTTTTCCTATCTCTCTTCATTCAAGTGCTTTCCCTCTGTTGTTTATTTCCTTTTTATCCTTTATATATCTTGTTTGTATATATTTGTTTGCATGTCATCTCCCCATTGTGAGCTCCTTGAGAGCAGGCACTGTCTTTTGTCTTTCTTTGTATTACCAGCACTTAACAGAGGGTCTAACAAACAGTAGCCACTTAGGAAATGCTGATCTCATTATTGTATGCCGGTGAAACCTGGACAGTCTACCAGAACCACCCCAGGAAACTGAATTGAATTGTCTTAGAACAGTAGTTCTCAACCTTCCTAAGGCCACTACCCTTATACTAGAGATGGATAGAGGAGCGATTGTCACTGTTCCTAAGACCATCAGAAATATGTGTTTTCCAATGGTCTTAGGCGACACCTGTGACCCCTGTGAAAGGGTCCTTTGACCTCCAAATGCAATCCACAGGTTGGGGACTGCTGTCTTAGAAACATCCTGAAGATGACCTAGCAGGATAAGGTACTAGACAATGAGGTCCTTTCTTGAGCTAAACTGCCAAGCATTCAAATTCTATAGCACAGGGCTCAGCTCTGATTGGCTGGTCATATTGTTCAAACACCAAATGTATGCTTGTCTAAAAGACTACTTTATAGAGAATTCACACAAAGAAAGTGCTCACATGGAGGTTGGAAGAAGTGAGACAAGGACAGTCTCAAAGTCTCTCTAAAGAACTTTGAAATTGATTGCATGGCATGGGAGACATTGGCAAAGGGCCACCCAGCATGCCATGTCCACATCAAAGAGATACTATGCTCTATGAGCAAAGCAGAATTGCAGTAGCTCTAAAGAAACATGAGATGCACAAATTTAGAGACATCTCTACCCAAGCATTCATATGACTCTCTATGTCTCTACCTGTGGTAGCACATTCTGAGCTCATATTGATCTGATCAATCACAATCGGACACACTGTACCTTGACTCCAGTATACTGATGTCACTTTGGTCCTCTTTGAGAACAAAAAACAACCAATAAATGCTTATTGACACTAAATGACAAATCAGTAAATGTAATAATGCCCACTTACCTGGCAGTCTTACACAAACCTCAACCATCCAGAACATAACTGAAACAAGAAGAAAGGCCTCTGGATAGCACAAAAATAATTGTTACGAAGTCCATGCACTTTATTCTAAAGGAGAGTGTTATAGAGTATAATGTAGAATTTGAAGATCTTCCCTGCCCCTTAATAGGCCAAATATAATTACATGGAGCCTGTGGTGGGAAGAGTTTGCTGAACAGGTGGAGCAGGAAATGATTCAAAGCAGTTAAATGGAAGGGAGGAAAGGACATAGGCATGGAGACAGCTAGCATTATAAGTATTTGTTTGTGGGAAGGCCCCAGCAGGGGCAAGACTTTGGGATGGTGTTGCTCTCTACAGTGCTATTATGTATGGATTTCTTTGTTGCTATGATGAATTCAGTTTTCTGGTGTTGGTATTTGGCTTTCTGGTATCTGAATTAATATTTTGCTTCTGTCTTCTATATGGAGAGTCCATTATATTTTGAAATTCAGAACTATGCTGGCTTATTCATAGTCTCCATTGTTGCTGTGAATATTGCCTTGATGATTAATAGAATCCTTGGTACCTTCTGTCTTTGGTAATGTCATGAGCTTGATTATGGGCATCAACACTTTACGTGATAATGCAGAGTTTATAGCCGATCTCTTCTGACTTTCTGAATGGGGGTAAAGGCAATAGTAGAGATTGATCCTTACACACTTATCTTGACAGCAAAGGGATGGCCCTCAGTGGATCAGGGATTTCTATGATGATTACAAGGAGTTAGGACCTTGTTCGAGAAATGTGATTTTTGAAGAGTCTTGCGATAGAAGTAGCCTGAATAGATAATCTGCTTCCTGGTGAGGAAGACCTGCGTTAGGTCTAGCCTCAGATATATGCAAGCTGTTTGATGTTAGAACAATCACTTAATATCTTAATCTCCTCAGTCACCTCTTTAAAACTATAAATTGAGCTATAAGTTTATATGTTTCATGTAAGTTTATAAGTGTAAAACTGTAAGTTGAAAAATAGTTACAGATCTGCATTGGCAGAGGGAGTTCCCCACCAAGAGCTCCCTAAACTGTAAAACACAAGTGGATTGGAAAGATCTTTCTTTCCACTTAATGAGTTCAGACTCCCTTTCCCAGTAGAGCTTTTAGTTCAGTTGTTACCTCATCTCTAAAGAGGCAAAATGAAGAGGACTTACGACTGAGTACAAGAGCTGGTTTAACCAGAAAGAACAAACAGGGCTTCCGGAGTTTTGTAATTGACCTTAGTTCTTCATTCTCCCTCTTGTCTGCAGGGTACTGAGGGACCACGTGCCTGGCTTCTCTGTTTCTTTCTTCCTCTCCTTTCTGCAGAGCCCTGAACCTCCATTGCTCCTGGCCTTGATTATTCTCCTTGGTCTGCTTTATCCTGGAGCCACTCTGTAGCCGTTCATTCTCTCTTGTTGAAATAGAAGTTGAGTGTCATGTCTAGACAGATTGCCACAATGTTCTAGAGAGATATTGATTAAAGCCCGCTATAATTCCTTTCTCATGATAATTTTGTGATTTATGTGTTTAGGGTTCTTGTTAAATATCCTAATCTTTTATTACATACAAATAATTATTGATTCATTTTTCTAATGATGAGCTAACGATTCCTCTAATGGTCCAGGTCCTTATAGTTCAACTTATGTTGGATCATATATTAATACACTATTTCCTCTTATGTTGAGCACTGCACAAATATTTCTTATTCTCTGTGTCTTTGTGTCTATGCCTCTCTCTATTTCTTACACAAACACACATACACACACAAACGCATGTTCACAAATATGCATTCATGCAGAGAATAATCTCTATAATAGGGGGACTGATTTGGCACATATTTAAATCAGATTCATTACTGCACTCAGAATTTTTTATGCTAATGGTGACTGTCAAATATTTCTCTCTAGAACAAAATTGTGTAGTTATTTGAAGGGCTCACCTTGGAAGATGCCGAAATATCCCATGAGTCTTGACACCCCAGTATATTTAAAGGTATAACAGACTACAGATGGTAGAATTTGATGGGGATGGGTGAATTTTGCTCCTGTTCTCCCATCTTTTCAATAGAGGACAGCTTTCATCAGTCAGGAACATGTGAGAAGATAAGGTAACTGAATGGACAAGATTCTTTATTTGTTCTCCCTTGACAACCTTGAGTTCTTCCTAGGTTACTGTGGAGAGCAGATTAGAAGCAAACACACTGACAGTAGTGAGAACTTGACAGTTGACAGCTGTTACAATCAAGGAGGTAAGACAATTGATCTGTGGGACAGGAAGGCAGCAGCTGTTGCCAATAGCCCTAACAAGGGTATTAGCCTTCCTCCCACTCTAAGGTGACTCAGAGCCAGTTTAAGTAAGAACAGCCAGTTCAATCTTCTGGACCAGTGTTTTCTAAGTGGAATGTGTGGACCAATGACAGATGATGAGAGATGTATTCATTTAGTCATTCACAAACATCAAATGTATACATACGTGTGTTACATATGCACCTGCAAATATATGAATACATAGCATGTTGCACTGGGTTTGAGGACAGAGAAACTCAATTTTAGATAAAATAGTTTCCCTCTATTCATGGAACTTATAGGTTAGAGATCCAGGCAACACCTCTTTTGAGGAGAGTGCCCAGAAGTCTGGTTATTTGAGGGATTTTGCCTATGTAGCTGTTTTTGCATTCTCCTATGTTGTTTGTACCCTTTTGGAGAGTATTATAAGTTGTACTGTGAGCAGCCTGAGGTCTTAGTCACAGCATATACCAAAAAGTTAGACAATAACAACTCTATGTTACAATTAATGGGAACTATATCCTTGGTAATATCTTTCCCAATTCTTGTGTGTGTTGATACAGAGCACAAGTGATATTTGGCAAGCTAGATGTGGTAGAATAGGACAAGCACCAAATAGAAAGACTGAGTAACCCTATACATGGCAATAGTTCCTAAGGAAATCACTTTGTCATAACTCAGCATAAAAATAACTGTTCATGATAGATGAACCTGAGTCAACAAAAAAGTTTAAACTATGTTTAATATTCACCATGGTCACCATGGACAAGGAACTAAAAGAACCCTTTGATTCTCTAAGATTTTGAGTGTATCCTTTATGGGAGACTTACAGGTTTGGTATTGTTTTTTCAGTATCAAAGAAATAACAAAAATGTACATGTCCATCAGCTGAGGAAATGGTTTAATCAGTAATGTTAAATGAGTGGAATGGGATATTTCTGTGCCATAAGAAAGTATGGATACAATTAATGCAGAAAAGCATGAGACAACTTATGTAAACTGACGCAGAATGAAGTAAGCAGAACCAAGAAAACAATTTATGCATTGACTATAACAATGTAAATTGGAAGAATCAATTGAAATATAATACCAAGAAATTGTAGTAACTAAGTCTGGTCTCAAAAAAGAGATTGTAGTATCATAGGTTTTGCACTAAAAGGGGCTTCATATACTAAGAACTAATAAGAAATTAGGGGGGAAATACATAAGATCATAAAATTTTGGAAAGGAACTCAAAAATAATCTAGTCCCATCCATATGCTAAAGTTCACGAATTGTACTTATAACAGAGCCCTTTGGATCTTCACTCAAAGTCTATTTGCTCTTTTCTTCTGCATGGTTTTGACAGCTGAGCTGGATTCCCAGAGCATAGCAGAATAGAAGGGGCAGCTTGCTGCAATGACTATAGTATTTTGTATGGAGCCAAGGACCTGAGAATGGTACCCGGTACTGCTAATTTAGAGCAGTGTGAGTCTTAAGCAAATCATTTGCTCTTCCTTAGCCTTGGCTTTATTTTCTATACAATGAAGAGGTTGGACCAGATGATCTCTAGATCTAGGTCTAAATAAATAGAACATATTAGGAGGAAGAAGAGTTAATAAAAGTAGATGCAATGAAAAGAAGCATTAAAAAACAGATGGCAATGACGAAGAAAGCAGAAAAAACTAGTCTATAAAAACTCCCAAAATCCAGAAGCCTATGGGAATTTGGGGGCCAATGATCCTAAAAGCCTCAGTAAAGCCTGAAATTTTCAGGTTCTACCATGATGTAAGCTTTTCACATCAATTTTTAAAAACTTTCTCTAGTATAAAGTTTTAAACATTAAAGTTGTCCATTTAATTAATTTAAAATTTATGTATGTATATATATGGGGGGAGACTTTTCCCTTAGGTTGTAGTGGCTGCTATTCTCTCAGAACCTGGCATTTTGTTACCCAGCCACCTCTGGAAAATAAGAAAGGTAAAAAACTTATCCTGGTCTTTTGAATACAAGGTTCAAAAGAAGATACATACAGAAGACGTTGGTGTTCCAGTGGTCATTTCTCAACAGAGATCTCAAGAAATAACCAAATACCAAAAACCCATCATCATTTCCTCCATTGGAGAAATTATGGTTTTGACTGGATTAATTATTCTGCTACTTGCTGCTGCTAGCTACGTTTCTGAACAACTCTTGGTGGAATTGAGAAGGTTTTGCTTTGGCCTCTCTCTTATAGCTCCTGGAATTGTAATGATGATTCTCAGATGAAATGGACTCATTGAGGCCTTTCAGAGTTTCCAAGCAGTATAAAACCCAAGTTTCTACCATAACATAACATTTTGATATCAATTTAAAAAACTTTATTCAGCATTAAGTTTTAAACAGTAATATTGTCCATCTTAAAAATACTTTGTTTTTTTCAATAACCCAGTATGATAACTGATGCTTATGAAAATGCTTTTATCCAGAAAATGTTAAATTGTCTTCATCCTGCTCTGTTTAATAAAGCAGAGAATTTTGCAATGTATTTTAGAAATGTTTATTTAGAGTTTATTGAATGGCAGTATGGATATGACATGGTTAGACCTGTGCTTGGGAGATCACTTCGACAGCTGAGGCAGAAGAAGCAACCAGATGGCTATTGCAATAGTTCAGGCATGGGGTTATGATGATTTGCATCAGTGGGGGGTGGGAGGAGCAAAGTAGAGAAGGAGCCATTACAAAAGATGATGGAAGCAAAAGGAATTGGTGACAGATTGGATTGGGAGCAATGAAGAATATGTAATAGAGGATGGTATCTTTCACAATCCAGGTTGCAAGTCTAAGTCACTGAGGATAATGGCATCCTCAAGAGTAATAGGGAAGTTGAACTAGAAAAAATAGTGGCAAAATTCATTTGGAAGAACAAAAAGTCCAGAATATCAAGGCAATTAATGAAAAGAAATGTTAGGAAAGGTGGCCTAGCCATACCAGATTTTAATCTCTATTATAAAGCAGCGGTCCTAAAAACTGGTACTGGCTAAGGAATAGAGTAGTGGATCAATGGAATAGATTGGGTACAAAAGACTCAGTAGTCAATGACTATAGTAATATCCTGTTTGATAAGCCCAAAGACCCCAATTTCGTGGTTAAGAATTCACTATTTGACAAAAACTTCTGGGAAAATTGAAATATGGCATTATCTAATGCCATACACCAAAGTCAAATCTAAATGGATGCATGATCTAGATATAAAGGCTGATACTGTAAATAATCTGGAGAAGCAAGGAATAGTTTACCTGTCAGATTTATGGAGTAGGGAAGACTTTATGACCAAAGAAGAGTTGGAGAGCATTATAAAATGCAAAATAGATCATCTTGATTACATCAAATTGAAAAGTTTCTGTACAAACAAAGCCAATGTAACCAAGATTAAGAGGGAAGTGGGAAATTGGGAAAGAATATTTA
>CM053601.1:130184275-130212839 GCA_028646575.1 Pseudocheirus occidentalis | reverse complement strand
GCATGCTATCATTCTTTTCTATGTTTGGCTTTTATTTCTCTTTTCTCACTGTTCACTCCATTGGCTATAACACTTATACAACCAGACTATAGTACAATGTGAAAGACTTTGCAGATCCTATACAGGATTGTATGCCACCATGGCAGGGGTGGGGGGTGGGGAGGAAGGGGAGAAAAATCTGAAACTCAAGTGACTCTGGAACTGAACCTTGTAAACTAAAAGTAAACAAACAAGTCAATAAAATAAAATTTAAAAAAGAGTAATAGGGAAGTAGGGAGGAAGGAAGGGTTGGGATTTGGAAGGGAAGCGTTTGGGGAGGGGGAGTGTGAGTAATGAGTTCAGTTTTAAATGAATTTAAAATGTCTAAAAGACATCCAGTTTGAGAAGTATATACACAGGTAAAGATTCAAGACTAGAGATCAGGAAAGCTAAAACATCACTGGAAAAACGTTGGTGTTAGAGGTAGGTAGGTGACACAGCGAATAGAACACCAGCCCTGGAGTCAGGAGGACCCAAGTTCAAATCTGGACTCAGACACTTAACAGTCACTGGCTGTGTGGTCTTGGGCAGGTCACATAACCCCAATTGTCTTGCCTTCCCCCCTCCAAAAATAAAAGAAAGAAAAACATCGACGTTTATTTTTAATGGTATGGTCAAGTGTAGCCTATATCAAATTGCTTGTCTTCTCATTAAGAGGAGAAAGTAGGGAGGAAGGGAGCCAATTTAGAATTCAATTTTTTAAGTGAATCTATAAAATTGTTTTTACATATAATTAGGGAAAAATAAAATAGTAAAGATACTTTTTTAAATTTTATAAAAGGTATGGGACTTTATTTCAAGAAGTTCAGGGTTATCAAAAAAAAAAACAACTTTGAGGACAATCCAATCTACTCTGCTTGTCCTATTCACTTCTATGCCCAACTCATGACCAGTTTTCAGTGAATGTCCAAAAAATATAAACCAGTAGACAAACTTTATTGATTGTCCATTTGACAACTTGGACAATAGTCACTATTCACCCACTTCATGTTGGATGCTTTTCCCCCAATGTGGATGGGGGAAGCCAAACACTTTTAAATGACTCTGGAACTCATCTGCCTATGTTGTAGGGGCTTGATAAGAACAAGACAATGTCATCTGTATACAGGAACAGCTGGAAGACTTCATCTATGCATCTTCTTCATGAAAATAGTAAATATCATTAGCAAGGATGTGTTCTACCCCAGTTGATATTAGTAATTAGAGTTTTCTCTATCTTTAAAGATATCTTACATAATTTGGAGATATCCTGTTGAATGAGTACTATATAAATGTTAGGTATTATTTTTGGCACTGAAAGGCATAAGCTTTACTTCTCAGGCAAAGTTAGAATTCAATTCAATTCAATAAACATTTATTAAAGGCCTCTTATGTACCAGGAACTGTGCTTTGTGTTTGGGACACAAATAAGAAAAAGAAAGATGATCTCTGTCCCCAGGAAGCTTGCAATCTAATGGAGGGAAGACAATACACTATGGAAACTGGAAAGGGAAAGGGACGTCATGTACACAGTGTGTGAGGGCATCTTGTTCACTGGAGTTGAAACCAAGCAGAGGTGCAGATGGAAAACAGAGAGTAAGCTGGAAAGTAAAAAATCTTCCCCTCTATAAAGGAAAGTTATGGGAAAAGGTTTGTGTCCTATCCTTTAGTCCTCTGAGAACTTTCAGAAAGGTGAAACAATGAAAAAATACTGCCAATAAGTAGCAAAAAAAAAAAAAAGCACAAATCCAACTCAACTGATTCTACTTTTATCATATCATCCCCCTTAGCACAGATTGATACTATTTTTAGAAAATTTAATGATTTTTTAATTGTCAGATGTAGGTAAGCTTTATCCTTCCAACTAATGGAGAACACAGGCCAGGGATTCCCTCTTAGATAGAATATTTGCTGAATGTTTATATTGCAATTTTTTTTCTTTTTGGAAGGGAGAAGGCAGGGCAATTGGGATTAAGTGACTTGCCCAAGGTCACATGGCTCATAGGTGCATCAAGTATCTGAGGCCGGATTTGAACTCAGGTCCTCCTGACTCCAGGGGCAGTGCTGTAGTCACTGTGCCACCTAGCCATTCCCTATATTGCAAATTATAAATTCTTAATAGAAACCTGAGTCACAAAACCAACAAAGACCTCCAGAGGTCTCTACATCCTATCAATCAAAACTGTCCAACAGTAGAATCAGATGCTTTGGACCATAATAGATTTCCTTGTGACTTGAGGTCTTTGAGCAGAGGATGGAGGACATGTTCCAGTTGTGTCCAAGAGAAGCAGTTATGGAGCTGGTGGATGGAGTGCTGGACTTGAGTTACCTGAATTGGAGTATCACCTCAGAGACTTACTAGTTATGTGACGTAGGTAAGTTATGCTACTTAATTTTCTGCTTCAATATTCTCATTTGTCAAGTGGGGCTAATAATAGCACGTACCTCACAGGATTGTTAGAAGGATCAAATGAGATAAAATATTTAAAGTATTTGAAGTGCTATATATTTTTTATAGCTGGCTGCTTTTTTTTTAAAGAAGATCACTGAAACAAGTTCTGTAGCATGGTGCTCTGGGGTCCCTTGCAAATTAAGAATCTGTGACTCTTCTTGGTTTTTATGTAAGACTGAAATGCCATTATGCAGTGTGCCCCAAATTTTTTTTTTGCTTTTTTTTTGGAGGAGGGAAGGTAGGGCACTTGGGGTTAAGTGACTTGCCCAAGGTCACACAGCTAGATTTTGTGTGTGTGTGTGTGTGTGTGTGTGTGTGTGTTAAGAGTCTGAGACCAGATTTGAATGCAGGTTCTCCTGACTTTAGGGCTGGTGCTCTATTCACTGTGCCACCTACCCACCCATGAATTTTTTTTATATGAGGAAACCCAAAGGCTCAGCTTGAGCCTGTGTTCTAATACCCAGCTTTGCCTATACTGTGTAGGCCCTATAGGATTAGGAAAACAAGACAGAGCTGTAGGATTATACTAACAAGACAAATACAAGAGAATGCTACAGAGGGGTAGGATCATATGTTGGGGGCTAGACTGCGGAGGGTATGGAGAAATTACTTTGAGGCAGAAAACCTGGGTTTGGGATCTAACTCACATTAGTTTTCAGACTTAGGGAAAATTATCTATGTCTGAGCCTCAGTTTCCTCATATTTAAAATGAGAGAACTGTAGTATAATCTCCAAGGTTCTTCAAACCAAAATTTTATGTCATGAGTGAGGTTGTTTCTATGTTCTGAAGTTCCTTCTAGCCCTGCTGTTCCATACTGTAATCTTAGTCCGATGTGCAAATTAATTAATCTAGGCCTGGACTGAGTGGACAGTGAGACTAACTGAGATAACAGATCTTGTGTTTTTATGCCCAGCATGACAGCAAAGAGTTCCAAAAAAGAAAGAATTTGCATTTTAATTCTGGCTTTGTCATTTCCTATGGGATTCAATTTTCCTTTCCTTAGAAATGGAGATGAATGTGTATAAAAATATTGATAGCAGCAATTTTTGTGGTGGCTAAGAA
This sequence comes from Pseudocheirus occidentalis, assembly GCA_028646575.1. Classification (NCBI taxonomy): domain Eukaryota; kingdom Metazoa; phylum Chordata; class Mammalia; order Diprotodontia; family Pseudocheiridae; genus Pseudocheirus; species Pseudocheirus occidentalis. The sequence goes on along the minus strand of CM053601.1, from coordinate 130,209,306 downwards.
CTGGAAATCAAAGGAATGTCTATCAATTGAGGCATTACTAAACAAGCATATGATTGCTAAACAAGTATATGATTGTGATAGAATATTATTGTGCTATAAGAAAAAATAAGCAGGATGATTTCAGGAAAATCTAGAAAGATTTACATGAACTGATGCATACTGAAGTGAATAGAACCAGGAGAACATTGTATAAGTAACAGCGATACTGTTTGATGAAGAACTATGAATGACTTAACTTTTCTCAGCATTACAATGATATAAGGCAATACCAAATGACTAATGATGAAGCATACCATCCACCTCCAGAAAAAGAACTGATATTGATTGAATATAGACTGAAACATGCCATTTTCACTTCGTTTCATTTTTTCTTTTGTTCAAGTCATCTTGTACAAAATTACTATTATAGAAGTGTTTTACATAATTGCTCATATATAACCTATATCAATTGCTTATAGTCTCAGTGAGGGGAGAGTGGGAGAGAAGGATAAAATTTGGAACTTAAAACTTTAAATAAAAATGTTAAATAAAATTGGCCAAAAAATAAAGGAAGTTGAGTGACACCTATCTATCTTACCCACTGACATTGTTTTACATTCTATATAAAGCACTCTGAAGGCAGAGGGTTAACTTTAATTAGTAGTAACAAATGTCTGAAGAGGTTGTTATGATTCTAAATACTTTGGTAATAAAAAAGTTTACAGTCACTCTAAACATTATGCATTTCTCTCTCTCTCTCTGTCTGTGTGTGTGTGTGTGTGTCTGTGTGTGTCTGTGTGTGTCTCTCTCTGTCTCTGTCTCTCTCTCTATCCCTCTCCCTCTCTCTCTGTCTCTCTCTCTTTGTCTCTGTCTGTCTCTGCTCTTTTCTACTGTTGTTTTAAATTTATTCTCTAATAGTTCATTTATAATAGTAAATTACTTGCAATACAGGTATGCCCCTTTACAAAGAAGGTAGAAAAAAGGAGAGAAAGAAAAGTAGTAGGAGACTGAATAGAGAGTTGAAAGGAGATGAAAAAGAAGAAAAGAAAAAATGTAGAAAGGGATCTTGGAAGGTTAAAATAAGAACCGGCGCACTGGGGACAGAGATGGAAAAAGAGGTGGGAAAAAGAAGAAAGGAAGAAAAGACAGCAGGAAAGATGAAAGAGAGAAAAAAAGAAAAAGGAATGAAAAGGAAGAGAGGATGAAGAAAAGAGGAATTGGTAGAAAAGGTAAATGAGGGAAGGAAAACAAAACGGTGGGGAAAGAGAAGGAAGAAGAAGGAAGGGGAGACAGGTTTGAAGCAGAGAATGAGAGAAAAAGAGAGAAGCATAAGCAAGAGGGAGGAGGGAAAGAGGTGGGAGTGAGGGGTGGAGGGAAAGAGAGGAAATGCTGAGTTCATCAAACATGCATTATTGATGCTGTTCCCACTTCACTTCCTCATCAGGATTCATTGTTAATGATGTGTGGATTTTTGCTTTAAATTTACCATGTTGCCTGCATAGATTGAGCTTGACTCAGGGTATTACATGAGATTGCTACCAAATGCCAGCTCCAAATCTTCCTGATGCCATTTACAGCAACAAGGTTTACTGCTCTGTGCCTGTCAGTCACAGAAAGCAGCCTTCGAAGGCTATTTACCAACAGCTCTGATGTCTGAGGGGATTATTTCTTAAAAGAGGAAGAAAAAAATAAACAAACCAGAAAATAGAAGAAAACCCCATGTTGTGGTTCATAAAGTTGAAAAACATCATGGTGGGGTTGGGGGAAGGGGAGCAGGGAGATCTCCCCACTCACCATAAACATTCTGAGTTGCCATTCCTTGTTCTAATGATTATGTGGATGGGTGCTTTTGAGGCCTGTTTCCAGATGTACAGTAACCGAGCACTAAAATTTGTAAACTCTGGTGGGGAGAGGCAGGGTCCCTTGGTCTACTTCACCTTGAAGCAAAGAGAATGGGAGGAGGGAAGCAAAGAGAATGGGAGGAGGGAAGCAAAGAGAATGGGAGGAGGGAAGCAAAGAGAATGGAAGGAGGGGGTCTGTATTAGTTAAAAGAACTGATAGCTTCAGCTAAATCTCTTGGTTATAACTTTCTGATGCATTAAGTATTACTCTTTGCTTTGATTCTCCCCAGTAAAAGCCCAAAACCATTCTTCAGTTTTCCCACAAACCTGCCCCACCACTTCTGCTTAAAGAAGAGAGAATAAGAACCCCTTCATAGGACAGGGAACATATCCAAAAGATATATACTAAAATCGAGATTTATTAATGGCATTGGAAATAATTGTGGATGCACAGGTCAGACTCCTTTGCATGGTTATAGAAATAATTAAAACTATATGAAAAACAATAACAAATAGCCCTGTTCTGTGACTATCTGCTAATTAGCATCAGGCCAATCATCTAAAAGGAAGAGAAATGCTTACCAAAGATTTTTATCATAATGATGGGGAGATGTAATGGATAAGCCAGGTTAAAGAGGGATTCCCTGTGAATGGCAAGATTTTCCAAATGTTCTGTTTGTTGATGACGTAGTCCTGATTATAGAACTTCTTAGAAGAGCTCTGTTATCACTAAAAGGCATTAGACATTCATGCACACTAGAAAGACCAAGGGGATTAAGAATGTCTACTGCCAAGATTTCACCAGATATTTGGGTAGAATATTTATGCAGTTTGTCCAACAGTATATCTATCTGGGACATATGCCTATGGACAAATAAATTGGGCTCAGGATCAAACAGAAAGAGAATGGCATGACCTGCTTTTATGAAATTGCAAAGAACTTTTATTGAACACCTTGCCATGAAAGCAAAGACCCACGATCAACTGAGATTTTAACCCAGGTCTTCTGCCAGTGGAAAAACACTTAGAGTCAGATCTTTTGAGTTCATAAAGATATTTCAAGGCACCCCTGTGCTAGCCCTGGGCTCAGAACAGGACTCAGTTATCTAGTTAGCTAGGAATGGGCTCAGAACTGTATGCCAACTCCAATGACCATACCTGCTTTGGAGTCATAGTTCCAAGGTATTAGAGGCCCTAGGAAACATATTAGCTATGAATGAAAAGGATCCAAGGTCATTCTTAGGTAAGAACCAGGGTGCAGACCAAGACAGACAGTAACCCTGGATCACACAACACCTTGGAAAACTCCCAAACCCCCAGAACAAGCTCTGATAACTCAGTGTGTAAAAGTCTGAAGTTTAGGATGGTGCTTCCCACTCCAGGGAGCAGAGTCCAACTTTAACATAAAATTCAAGCAAGAAACAGTCTGAAGAAATGAATAAACAACAAAAGAAGAACCTGACCACAAAAAGCAACTATAGTGACAGGGAACATCAAGACGCAAACACAGAAAAAGACAAAATGTCTAGACAGTTACAAGTGAAAACTAAAGGCAATGTGTGCACGGCGCGCGCGTGTATCTGTGTGTGTGTGTATGTGAATTCAACACATGTCCAATAAGACTATCTGGAAGACCTAAAAATTATTTTAAAAATAAAATAAGAGCAGTAAGAGAAAAATTGAGGAAAAAGATGAAAGGGATGCAAGAAAATTATAAAAAAGAATCAACAACTGGTTAAGAGGCAAAAAAAAAAAAACCTGAAGAAAATAACACCTTAGAGAACAAAATTGGCCAGGTGGTATAAGACAAAATTTCACTGAAGAAAATACCTCCTTAAAAAGTAGAATTATATGAATCACAAAAGAGGTACAAAAGCTCACTGAAGAAAATAGCTACTTAAAAATTAGAATTGCACAAGTGAAAACTAGTGACTCTGTGAAACATTAAGAACCAATAAAACAAAGTCCAAAGAACAAAAAAAGAAGAAAATTGACATCAGAAAAACAACAGACCTAGAAAATAAATCAAGGAGAGATAATTTAAGAATTATTGGACTGCTTGAATGTCACCACCAAAGACAGAACCTCCATATCATGTTTCAAGAAATTATAAAAGAAAACTGCCCTGATAATTTAGAATAAGAGGGTAAATAGAAATTGAAACAATTCAGTGATCACCTACATAGAGATCCAAAAATTAAAATTCCTAGAAATATTATAACCAAATTATAGACCTCTTATCAGAGAGAAAGTACTTCAAGAAGTCAAAAAGAAATCACACAAATACCAGAGAGCCATGGACAGAATTATACAAGATTTAGCAACTACAAAACTAAAGAAAGGCATGGAGGGCTTAGAATATGATATTCTAGTAGGCAAAGGATCTATGATTACAACCAAGAATGACCTACCCAGCAAAACTAAGTATAATCCTTCAAAGAGGGAAAAAAAAGATATTCAATGAAATAAAGGGCTTTCAAGCATTCCTGATGAAAAGACTAGAAATTAATAGAAATGTTAGTTTTCAAATAAAGAAATATAAACACATAAACCAGAATGATAAATCATAAGGGACTGAGTTAAACCATTTTTATCCCTATAATGGAAGCTGATACCTGTAACTTTAAGAATTTATTCATTATTAAGGGAGTTAGAAAGACTGACTTAGACAGAGACCATGGTAGTGAGTTGGTTATGTTGGGATGATCTCAAAAAATGGATAGGTAGGAAAGAGGAAATCACTGGGAAAAGAGGGAAGGGACAGGAATAATGGGGAAATGGTCTCATACAAAAGAGATATATAAAGAAGAAATTTTATTGTAGAGGGGGAAACGATGGGAACAGGGGGGAAATACTTTAACTTCACTCTCATCTCGATTGGTTCAAAGAGGGAAGAACACATACATATTTGGGCATAGAAATCTCTCTTATCCAATAAGGAAGTAGGATAGGGAATAAAAGGGAGAATGTATTAAGGGAGACAGTGGTCAGAAGCAAAACAAACTTTTGAGGAGGTAAGAGACAGACAGAGACAGAAACAGGGATATGGTAAATAGAAAAAAATAGATTGGAGGGAAATGCATAGTTAGTAATTATAACAGTGAATTTGAATGGGATTAATTTGCCCATAAGAAGGATTGGAAACTGGACTCCAACGATATGTTATTCACAAGATATACACAGAGTTGAAATAAGGGGATAAAATAGAATTTATTATGCTTCGACTGACATAGAAAAGGCAAAGTTGGAGACAACAATCATAATCTTAGACAAAGTAAAAGTAAAAATAGACCTAACTAAAATCCAGGGCGGCTAGGTGGCTCAGTGAATAGAGCGCCGACCCTGGAGTCAGGAGTACCTGAGTTCAAATCCAGCTTCAGACACTTAACTCAAAAAACTAGCCGTGTGACTTTGGGCAAGTCACTTAACCCCAAATGCCCTCCAAAAAGAAAAAAAAAAGAGATAATCCAGAAAACTATATCTTACTAAAAGGTACTATAAACAAGGAAGTAATATCAATATTAAACAAAATATGCACCAAATTGCACAGCATCCAAATTCTTAAAGGAAAAGTCAAATGAATTAAAGGAAGAAATAGACAACAAAACTATACTTGTGGGGTGCCTCAACTTTACCCTTTCAAAAATAGAAAAATATGACCATAAATAGTTAATAAAATAATATATATATATTTATTTTTTCCTCAGCTATGTACAGCACCTTCACATGAAAAAATTATTAAATATTAAGGCATTAAAAGTCTCACAAACAAATGCAGAAAAGCAAAATATTAAATGCATCCTTTTTAGACCATAAGACAATAAAATAACATTCAATAAAGGACTGTGGAAGTATAAATTAGATATTAATTAGAAACCAAGTAATCTAATCCTAAAGAATGATTGAGTCAAAGAACAAATCATAGAAACTATCAATAGTTTCATTAAAGATAATGAAAACAGTAAGAAAACAACAAAATTTGTAGAAGGCAACCAAAGCAGCACTTAAGGGAAAGTTTATTCTATAAATATATGAATGAACAAAAAAGAGAAAGAACAGATAAGTGAAGTGGGTATGCAACTAAAAAAAGCAAACTGGAAAAAGAACAAATTAAAAATCTTTAATTAAACATCAAAATGTAAATCTTAGAAATACAAGGAAAGGTTAATAAAATTGAAAGTAAAATTTAAAAATGGAAACAATAAAACTAGGAATTAGTTTTATTTTAAAAAAATAAAAGAGATAAACCATGGACTAATTTGTTTCAAAAGGAAAAAAGAAAACCAAATTACCAGTATTAAAAATGAAAAGGATGAATGCACTACCAATGAAGATGGAATTAAAACAATTATTGGGTTATTTTGCCTAATTATATGCCAGTAAAACTGACAAGCTAAGTGAAATGGATGATTATTTACAAACATAGCTTGCACAGATAAATAGAAAAGGAAATAAACTACTTTAATAACTTTATTTTTAAAAAGAAATTGAACAAGTCATCAATGATCATCCTATGAAAAGAACTCAGGACAAGATGAATTTACAAGTGAACTCTACAAAACAGTTAAGGAATAATTAACTCCAATACCATATAAACTATTTGAAAAAAATAGGTAAAGAAAGAGTCCTGCCAAAATCTTTCATGACAAAAATATAGTTTTGATACCTAAGCCAGGGAGAGAAAAACAGAGGAAGGAAATTAAATTTCTTCCCAGTTTTTTCCCATCTGTCAATTCAAAATCCTTCCAGGAATTGGAGAGGAGATTAACAATGTTCCCCAATCCCACACAGGCTTTTTCAGGAAATTTCTCTCCTCCTTTACCTAAACTGCCCTAGACTTACTTTGAGGAGACCTCAGTTCTACTCCTCTCTTCACCACTAACTCATTACAAGACTCCCTGTGATCCTTTCATTTCCATGAACCTCAATTACCTCATCTGTAAATAATTGGGCTTTAGCTCTAACGTTTTATGTTCTAACATCCCACCTATTTGTAGCATTCTTTCTACTAAAGGCACTTCCATTTCTGATTTTCAATGTTCTAAGGTCCATTTTTGTTCTATCCTACTATTAATGTTCTAAGTCATTCCAAGTTCTAGCATCCTATATTGTAAGATATCTTTCAGTTCTAAGGCTTCTTTAAGCTCATTCTATGTTCCATACTCGAACGTCCCTTTCAGCTCTAATATTTTCTAATTTTTTTATAACTCATAATTAATCACCCACAAGTTGTTTGGATTTCTTGTTTTAAGTAGTGTGATTAGATGGAAAGAATAATAGTAATCTGAGAATCAAGACCTATGAGCTCTGGTCCTGCATCTGCCATCTGAGTCATGGAACAAATAATTTCATCTTTTTAGCCTTGATGCCCTCCTCTATACTGACGCATTTGGACCATGTGAACTCTAGGTGCTCTTCCTACTTGAAGATTATTCACCAAACCATTAAATCAGGGGGACATAAAGGTTAAGGGCAAATTAGCACATTATTCCACTTCTCTGAATCCCATCAAATCCTTTTTTTTTTAAATCAGTGACAAATAAAAGAAGTTCATTTATCTACCAATGAGTCCTGCCTGATTTCACTTAGTTACCACTACCTTCTTTCATTTGAGTCTTGGTAATTCGTGTGATTGAATACTATTAATTTAGCTGGAAGGAACCTTAAAGGTCCTTTAATCTATACTTATTCCCTATTTTTCCAAATGAAGAAGCTAACACTTTAAGAGATAAACTGATTTACTCAAGGTCAATTGTAAGTTGTAGCCATAATTCAAACCCACATCCTCTGACTCCAAATCTCGTGTTTTGAGGGTGTTTCTTTTTGTTTAGTTTTTCCCCCTGCTCTGCTCTGCTCTGTTTTGCTATGTCCCTCTGCCTAGAATTGCTTTGCACATTCTGTTGAGATGCTGCTTGGTACTGCTCCGTGGAAGACAGATGATATTGTCCCAGTATGTTTTCTCGCTCTCTCAGCCTGGCAGCTTTTTTTCCGGAGAGCTGGCTGGTTGTTTATCTCAAGGTTCAGGCATTCTTTCTCAGGGTTCATATGGTTGTATTTCCATTTCCAAAGCTGTCATAGCTTTCACTGCCAACACAAAATTTTAAAATAAGACTTTTTTTAAAAGCCACCATCAGTAAACCAGAAATGGAGGCCTACTGATACAGATTTCTTAAAATTTCCAGGTGGTTTTTAAGAAACCTCTTAAGCTCTGAATTCCTTAAAAGAACCCAACCTAAAAATAGTCTTTCTTATGCCCATTTGGAGTGAATTATATTTATTTATTTGTTTGTTTGTTTTTCAGAGCACCTGAATAAGAGGCTAACTTGAATCTCCCTGGATCGGTGAACAGATATTGGTCACCATCACTCCTCAGCAAAATTGTAACATCAACAGCTCTTCATAAGAATCAGTCTCTCCTTTTTCTGCCATTTCACTTAGCTAGCTTACTCTGCCTCTTCCGAGAGGCAGATAGATACCTTCAGAGCTCTCTCTTCTCCCTTAACAAAATCTATTTTTGGAAAAGGGATCAAGATCAGTTGCATACCCTAGATCAGAGGTCCTTAACCTTGGATCTATGAACTTGTTATTAATATATATTTTGATGGTTATATTTCTACATAATTTATTTGTAATTCTCCTTATTCATTTAAAATCCTACTTTATTCTACTTTATTCATTTAAAAACATTATTCTAAGAAGGAGCCCATTGGTTTCACCAGATTGGCAAAGGAGTTCATGACATGAAAAAGTGCTACCAGAAATCCTCCTTGCAAGCTAGTCAACTACTGGATTATTTCTGATGGGAAAAATATATGAAACTCCTGACTGAGCAAGAATATTGCCTCAATATCAGTTTCACCTGAGGGAGTTCTGCTTATTGACACATGTGTATCTACCTGTCCCAGGTTCTTGACTTATCACTTGCTCTGACCTCCAATACCTGCACTCTGTTTCTTTGGCAAACACCACCATCTTTGGTGGCTCTACCTTTTTCCAGTGTCAGATGAAAGTGTTGGATTGATATTGAACATCCTGTCTATATTTAAATCCTATGGGCTAAAGTTCTGGTTCTGATTCTTCTCAGTTGTGTGAGTCTGGGAAAATCATTTACCTTATCTGTGCCTGAGCTTTCTTATAAATGGTGATGATATTTGAGAAAACCTCTCTTACAGGATGGAGCTGGAGAGATCATTTTATAAACCTTTACAATTTATAAACCTAATATGGAAATGGAGGAAGAACTAACACAGGGCAAAAAATGTCTTTGTCTCATTTGTCAACAGCATCGGGATAGGTAGAGATGATCCTTCTTCCTGTGTGAAGGAAGTGAACACTTCCGTATTTCCTGGCCAAAGTGAGTGTCAAGGCAGTACCCTCTCCTGGAGTCTACTGGAAGCTTGGGTACAACCAGCTCATGGAACCCTGTGGGTTATAGGTCATACAAAAATTTTTTTAAACAATTTTAGTTTGAATTTAAACAAAATAAGCATTTCCATAACATAATAGAATAAAAAATAGATAATTGTACATGAAACCACAAATCTATTATGTAGTATTTGCTTTTCCTTTTAAACGTAAATAAGTTGTACGTGCTGAATTTGCAGCTTCATGTGCAATCTTTTTCTTGCTTATACTGTGTTATAGAAATGCTTGTTTTATTCTATAAACTAAAAAAATAAACAAATAAAAGTAGAAAAGTTATAAATAAAAAAACCAATTGTGTATTGAGTACAAGGTTAGACCCTGTATTAGACTTAGGGGAAGGGGAAATTTTACTTTGATATTACAAGAATAAGTGGATGACAACCCCTTTACACCTTAAGTGTATTGTCTTTGTGAGTTGCTGGGACCTTTGTCTCTTAAAAACAAAAACAAAAAGTATCTGCAAGTTGCTAACCTTCTAGGGTTGAACTTTCTTCTGTTTCTCCAGGCTTTTTCCCAGCCAAGAGATAAATAGGGCATTACTTGGCTTGTTCTCAAAACCTTTCCAGCTTCGTCTCTACTGGTCTAAGCCTCTGAACAAGCAAAGAATCACCTTCACACCAAGATGAGAGAAAGATTCCATTGAATAGTAGGAACATAGAGATGTATGTATAAAAGGTTGCACAATGGATAGAACTCTGGGTCCAGAGACCAGAGTTCAAATCTGGCCTCAGACACTTATCAGCTATGCGACCCTGGGCAAGTTAATTAACGCCTGTTTGCCTCCGTTTCCCCATTTACAAAATGGTGACAATAATAGCACTTCCCTCCCAGGGTTGTTGTGAGGATTGAAAGAGATAATAATTGGCATACAGTTGATGCTCTACTAATGGTAATTACCATTATTATTATCTTTACCCTTGAGAAGCTACTGGTCAGGTCTAGTCCACCTATAATTACAAATCTGCAAGACAAGTTCCCAATGTCTTTCTTTTCCCCTTGCATCTAATATAAGTTCTCCTGTCCTGTTTGAGAATAAAGCATACCATTCTCCATCATTTCCCTGAATTCCTTTCACTATGTAAGCCTACTCTTTTTTGTTCTGGGAGCTGTCAAAACAGCCACTCACATTATAATGGCACCCAGAGTTTCCGTTGGAGGCTGTGTTTGTAGAACTGACAAGTTCAAATACTGCTCCCTGGAGATGAAAGAAAATCTTCACAAAAGGAGAAGAATAAATGCTGTGATATTGCCTAGTTATCCAAAATGTGTTAATATTGATAGAAGGCTGAGTGTTATAAATCAGATCTGGGAGGAGAAATCACACAAGTGTCTTGTTCGGTGAAATTAAGAGTCATAAAATGAACTGTGCAGAGCAGAACTAGGGTGAGGCCAACAGGACGGTCTAGAGGAGTGGACCAGCCTTTCAATATTTCTATTGTATCACTTCACATATACATCCCTATTTAATAGATGAAGAAACTGAGGCTGAAAAGCAGGGGAGGATAACCTTCTAAGCTTCATAGAGGCAAAGTGAGGTCTAGAACCTACGGTTTACAGTTTCCCTTCAATTATGTTGGCCACAATACCACACTGCCTAATTCAAATTTAAAAATCATTACATTAAATTCATCGATTATTGAGTCATTGAGTGAATCATAAAATGTTAAGTCTTAAAGGAACTTTGGAGACCATTCATGGCACAACCACCACCCCATTTGACATATCAAGTTGAAAAACCAAAATGTTTAGTGACTTCACCAAGTCAAGAAGTAAATTAGAAGAAGATCTGTACTGTATCCAGCACAGTTGTATGGCCTAGCTACCAACTGAATAAAAAAGAGAGACAGTGATGTATTCAATAGTCTGATTATTGCAGAACCATTTCATACAGAGACAAAGATACAATGAACTTACAAAGTTTATATTCCCTTAGCAGAAATTCTTAAGTAACCAGAATGCAAGGACCCTCCTTTGGTTTTGACCACTTCCTACCCAGCCCAAGGCTAATAATTCATTAAGACTTCATCCTAGAACCGAGTCCAGAGGCACAAATAAACCAGGAGTCACAAACAAGACTTGCTAATTAACTACCCTGAATTTTCTTTAGTTATTCATAGGACCAATGAAAGCATCCATCCAAAAAGGTCATACTTTCTTGCATATCTGTCTACTGATCTCATACAAGAGGGGAGCATTTCCTAAATGGGGTCAGGGGACCGCTGAAAGTCTGGTCTACTACAGACCTGAAATTGGAATGTGAGATTTCTGAATCTTAGCACCATGTAATTTCCATTATACATGATGTGTCCCAGAAGGCTTCACACAGACAATTAAGACGTCTGGGACACTCTGTCTAATGCATAGAGGAATCCATGTAAAAGAGAAAGAAGACTGGACTTTGCAGTCAGGAAGACCTGACTTTGAATCATTTCTCTGATACTTACTGAGTTGCACAACGTCCTTGAGCTTTGCTTTACTCCTCTGTAAAATGGAAACAACATTTACCTCACAGAACTGTTATAAGGATCAAATGAGAAAATACAAAGATATGTTTATATAATTTATTTACATATGTTATGTTTATCCCTACCATGCTCTTTCTCTATATGTGATATATGTCAGTGATAAAAGTGTGTATTTTATGTATATATTATTTTACCTATAGTGCAATATATCTCGGATAAGTGTGTACATACATGTGTATTTATATGCACATACATATGTATGTATATATGTGTGCATACATATATATGTATATGTGTGTGTATGTATATACCTACATTATCATTTTCAGAGGGCTTAGCAGTACAAAGAATTAGCTAAAGTGTTAATGCTTGTACAAGTCCACAACAAAGTTTTTCTCCATGGTTTGTTTCTTTAAAAGATTAGAAGAGGAGGTACTTAACCTTTAGTAGAATCAAAGCTCTTTAAAGAAAAGGATAGTTTTGATTTTTTCCCCTTGATCTCCAACACCTAGAATACTGCGTCTCAGGGGTGTTTGTTTAATAAAATTTGTCGAACTGAAATTAGAGTGCAAAAAATGAAGTGATTAAAATATCTATACTTTTTGATCCAGAAATCCTACTGCTAGGCATATCACCCAAGGAAGTACTTGATAAAAAGGTTTCATATAAACCAAAATATATGAGTGCTCTTTTTGTGGAAGGAAAGAAATGGAAACAGAGTAGATATCTGTCCATTAGTGAGTGGCTAATTAAATTGTGGTACTTGAATGTGATGGAATATTACTGTGCTATTAAGACATTAATATGACAAAGACAGAAAAGCATGGAAAGATTTATGTGAACTGATGCAAAATAGAGTAGGCAGAGGCAGGACAACAATAAACACAATGACTACAACAATGTAAATGGAAAGTCTAACTACAACAAAACAACAGAAACTGAATGCTTCAAAATTATAAAGATCAAGTTTTCCCTGAAAGAAAAGATACGAGAAGATGCCTCTGTTCTCTCCCTTGCAAAGATTGGAGTCTAACAGTATGGAATGTTGCATATAATGTCAGGTGTTTTTTTTTTCTATATGACCAGTTTTTATGAATTTTTTTTTTCTTGTTCCTCGTCTGTTTTTTTTTTCTTTCAAATTCTGTGTTATAAGGGATGTCTTTCTGGGAGGAGCGGTGGGAAAAAAGTGATACATGCAGAGGTTTATTGGTAAATATTTAAGAGCTGGCTGTCCAGGGGGAAAATAAGCACAGAAGTTACACTTTTTTTTTCATTTCACTTTTATTTGCACTCTAATGTCATATTTACTCCCGTGCCATAAGCTTCTATTTCTTCAGTTTCTTCTGGGATATCTTTTTTCTTTTGAGCAACCTCCTCTTCTGGTTTAGGAACAATTTGTTCCTTTTCAGTAAGAATCATCTCAATATGGCAAGGAAAACTCATGTAAGGGTTGATTCAACCATGAGCCCTGTAAGTACACCGTCACATTTTGGGAGACTTGTTACCTTGATATGCTCAATGACAAGAGAATCCACATCCAAATCCTTTAGTTCTGTGTTACTCTCTTCATTTTTAAGCATATGCAACAAGAATTCAGCACTCTTTTTGGGCCACCGACCCTGTGTCCAACCCCATTGCTTAGCCTGGTCACATCTGCCAACTCCACCATTATATCCATGGAAGGGAACACATTGTTTCTTCAATGTGACATCTTTCAAATACTTGGTAACTTTTCGGATATGCATGCCCTTGATAGCCTGGGCTGTTTCGAGGGTGTTCTTGAAATTGACCCAAAGATTTAAACCCCTTGACTTGCATGATTTTGTGGGGTTCTCTGGATCAAGAGAGTACCTCACCATTTTAAATGATTACCTAGCACGGCTCAAGGGAAAAAAGCTAGAAGTTACACTTTTAAATTTAAACTGTTTTAGTAACATTTTCTCCATTATTTTGAGTGTCAACAGTAAATCAAGCCCTGATTTATAACAATTACCAGTTTTTAATGTGTGAGTGTTCACTGAAAATTTAACCTGAACTAAAGCCTAAACAAACTAATTCCAGCCCAATCCTGTGTTATATGGGGGAAATATAAAAGATATAAAAACAAGAAAAATATATCAGTAATCTATCTTTTATAAGAAATATCATTCTATAGCAAAGTAGGTCATCACATTTTGGATGGTTTTCCTTGAATTTGTGTTTCTTTCTGACTTATTCAGAAAAGCAATATCACTTTGGGAATTCTGAATGATTTAATACTTTCCTCTTTAAAGAAACTAATGCATTCACCATAGGGGTGGGGATAGAGGAGGGCACATCCTAAGTAAGCCAGAAACGTGGATGATCAATGAGATCATCAAACTGTTCTATGGAAAGATGGCTATAGATGACTAACAATTGAGAGCTTTAGGGCCCTAAAAGTACTCAAACTGAGTCAATTTATAAATGTATAATGACAGAGGCCTAGAGAATAGAAATGATTTATTCAGATGTTTTATCTCCCAGTAGCACATTTTTCATTAATTAATATATAATCTTGGGTTCAAAATTGGATTATTTGCATAAAACTCTCCTCATTATTGAAAGGATGCTGACTCCACCCTGTGTGCCAGCAAGGTGGAGAGTTGACCTTACAGCTTGGGAGAAGTAAGACCTTCCTTCTTGCTTCCTGTTTTGAGAAGCGCAAAACAAGTTGCCAGAATCTCTCTGGAAAAAAAAGACATTTACTGACTCCTCTAGTTTCTGCCTCTTCCTGAAGTTTTTTCTTCTTTTTCTCTCTTGGTTTCCCTCTAAAATTTGTCTGGAGTCCCATGACATGTCCTCTTTGGAATCAGGAAGAAAAAAAAAGGCTTGCTTCTCCCATATGAATAAAAGAACCAGAGAAAAAATAGTACAGCTGGGAGAGTACTTTGAATAGCCAAGACAGGATGTGAGACACAGAAGTCACTTAGGAATCATCTATGCAGGCAGTCCCTCACTGTGCCAGCCAGTGGTATGGATGGAACCCGGCCCTAAGAACAATTCCTGGCACATAGAAAGAAGGCACTTAAGAAATGCTGATTGGCTGGCAGAAACTAGACCCTCTCTCTCAACACTTACTATGCTGTGCTACAGCATTTGTTCTCTCTATCACTCTCTCCAATACATGTGAATATACATACATGTATATACATAGACACACATATGTGATGTGTGTTGTATATATGTATGTTTGTGTATATACGCATATATTTGTATGTGTTTGAATGTGTGTATATGTATATATACATAAACACATTTTCATTGAGAGACAGTGATACAGTGGTGTCCTCTTGGATTCCCAGGGCTGTAAAATGAGAAACATTTCAAATCACACATTTAAAAAGCAAACTACTGAAAACCAAATACTTCTATTTTCTTGAAGTCACTGGCTTGACCTTTAAATCTGCATGCTTCTCCTCCACAGTGTTCTCCTGGCTGGTTAGCAGGGCTCTATTAAAGATGCAAGCCTCAGATTAGAACCAGAGAGTACGGAATGCCTGTCATTGATGAAAGTTAATTTTTGCAGCCTTATTTTTTTACATATGAATGTACTCCTGTCAGTGAAAAGGCTCCTAATGAATCAACACTCTTGCTATATTCTCACTAATGAGCCAGCTGAAAAAGAAGGCTCAAAATCCTGTGGGCTCTTTTAATGCACAACTTGTTTCTTTCATTAATAGTCAAAATTCTCAGTTGGAAATCACATAAAAACAATAACCATAGTAATACCTCTACAGAGCCTGGATGATTTTTAAAAGTGTTTTTTTTTATGTCCTATGTTACATTCCTTTAAAAAAATTCTAAAGCAGGGCTTGTCAACTAGTGTCCATGATTTTGAATGGGGAAAACATAAATCTTTATTTCAACATAATTGATTTCCTTTTATTCTGATGCATCCATAGGGTTCCCCAGACTGTCAAAGGGAATCTATCTCTCTCACACACACACACACACACACACACACACACACACACACACACACGGTCTAAAAAGGTTCTTTTTCTAGAGTCACCCTGCCTCAAAAGTCCTATCTTCATTTTAATAGTTTACAAGATGAGCAATGGGTACAAACAGTTGATGTAATGTACCATAAAAATGTTCGTGGTATAGCTATAAAACATTTTACATTCACCATGTCATTTCATCTTCGCAATAGCTTTGTGATAGTACATTCATGATGAACTCTAATACTAAATACAGTACAAGAGTTCTCCTTATGCTGCCTGGAAAAGAATCTTAGTGAAATAATTTGGTGGTAAGGGAGGGAGAGCCATTCAAGGGTCAAAAAGCACAACTCAAGAGTTTCGGTATTCTTGGGCTATTTTTGTACTAGCTTGACTTACCCAAAGAATTTGAGTCCTGTGGAGAATTTAGAAAGCAATTTTTGATAAAGAAGTCAGGTCAAAGGAAATCTTTGGAGAAGATGTGTAACTCTGCAGAGTTCCCCAGGAGAGCCAATCCCTGGATTCAAATTGAAATTGCTGATTTCTACTTGTGTGACCTTGGGCAAGTCACTTAACTTCTCCAGCACCACTTGTTCATCTGTAAAATGAGGGAACTAAACTAGATAATCTCTAAGGTGCCATCTAGCTCTTTAAAAAAAATCTGAGCACAATGCAACTACCACAGTCCAGGAAATGTTGACAGCTCCTATCCCATCT
The DNA here is from genome assembly GCA_028646575.1 of Pseudocheirus occidentalis. Classification (NCBI taxonomy): domain Eukaryota; kingdom Metazoa; phylum Chordata; class Mammalia; order Diprotodontia; family Pseudocheiridae; genus Pseudocheirus; species Pseudocheirus occidentalis. The sequence goes on along the minus strand of CM053601.1, from coordinate 130,192,914 downwards.
TTGGCTATGATAGAATGATGATAATCACTTGTGATCTCTCTTCCTCTCCCTCTCTCTCTCTCCCCTTTCTCTCCCTCTTTCTATTCTGTGTTCTAAAACTGATTAAAAGTAAAAAGATGCATCCTTAAAAACTTAGTTTAAAAACAATGAAATGAATATGCATGAGGTCCTTTGGACCACAGTGTGGGAACACACTTTATAATTACTACTTTTTTTTTTTTTACAATTTATTTCAGTTACCATTTAGGAGTAAATTGTGTTTGCTTCAGCATGCCAGATCACTGTAGCCCTAGGCTTTGGTTTACTGAATACTGAGAATGGAATTCCTGCTGCAGACAGATTTTAGAATGTCCCATATTTAGAAATTTGGCATCTATTTCTTTAAGCTCTTCAGTTTCTCCTTGAAAGCTCTTATTTCAATCAACAAGCATTTAAGTTCTTATCATGGACACTCATTAGGTTAGGTGCTGAGGATACAAGCCAAAAGTCAAACAGTCTCTGCCCTCAGGAAGCTCATATTCTTATTTCTGCCTATAGACTTTGCAACTCCCTAGAACTGAACAACTCACTTTCACACAAATATATTTCATGCTTACCCACATCTGTGAATTTCTTCCCAATGATCCTCATGCCTCCCTCTTCTCCCTTCCAACATTACTCATGCTTTAAGACCCAGTCTGGATATTACCTTTTCCATAAGACCACCCCAGGGCTGGACTCTCCTTTCATCTGTTCTCACAGAAGTTAAGATTCCTTTTATGTATTTGACATATAATTTTTTTATTTATTTGTTGAATAATTGATAGCAAAGACATTTCACAATCAAGAAAAGGCTACTAAAGCAACATACTGAGTTTAGTTGAGGGAGCAGGGACTGTGGCTGGATGCCTAGATAATTGTGGGGAAAGAGGGGCAGTATGAATTCTAAGACACTGCTACGGAGTTTGGAGGAGAACAGACTGGACCAAAAATTAGCTCCTGAAGCTCCATTGCTTGGATGCTACTGAAGAACTACACGTAACAGCAGCTCCCTTTAATTTCTCCATCCCTAGAGAAAGTCCTGATTGCCCTTCCCTTGTTAAAGTTCTGAATGGCAGTTACGATAGATATTTAGATAACACTTTATAACTATAAGAGCTGCAGCCAGGTGGTACAGTGGATAGAGCTGGGCCTACAGTCAGGAAGACTCAGCTTTCTGAGTCAGGGTCACAAGCTATGTGACCCTGGGCAAGTCATTTAACCCTGTTTCCCTCAGTCTCCTTATTTGTAAAACAAACTGGAGAAGGAAATGGCAGGCCACTTCAATACCTTCGCCAAGAAAACCCTAAATGGGGTCACAGAAAAGTTAGACGTGACTGAAAGTGACTGAACAATAACAACAAGCTATAAAAATGCTTTACTTATTGGTGTCCCAAGGGCAGCTTTAAGCTGTTATAGCTTACAATTGCATCAAGGCTTTTGGGACACCCTGTATATTGTCTCATCTCATCTTTACAACATTCCTAGGGAGCTAGAGAGTACAAATAAAGATACCCCAAGGTCAACAAAGTTAAATACCAATCCCCAGTTACATAGCTAAGGGCAAAGTTGGGACTTGAACCCAGGATTCCTATATCCCACTGTTGATTTTTCTTCTCAGCTAAACTCCCTTTCTGCCGTTGACAAATTGGAAAAAGGAGTGCCAACATCTGAAATACCCATGTGTTCCCTGCTAGTTTGAACAAAATCCAAGCAGTCAAGCTTTCGTTTCCAGTATGCAACATTTAGGAAGCATCTGGTGGGAAGATATTTCTCTTTATTACATGACACACAATTTGAGATGTTTTGTTTTCAAATTTTGGATTAGGAAGACTAGAGGGAGAATCCAGTGATTTAAAAAAAAGAAATCTAGAAGAATTAACTCTTATGGAACTTTGGTACCTTTTTTAGAGGAGTTTATATACTGACTTGACAGCAGGAAATAAGTGGTAAATTACTAAGTGAATTCTACAGATAAAGTTGGTCTTGAGAATGAATCCTGAATAGCCCATATAATTCTGAAAGTCCTTCATGTACCAATGCAGAGCTCTATTCTGAGGTGCCTTTATCTGATCCTACTTAGGACCCTTGTTAAGTAAAGGCATTGGGAAGATTGCTGTAGCAGTTCTAGTCATTTCACACTTCCTCACCCCTTGCAGAAGCCATGCCTATAATGAGCCACTGATGTACTTAAAAGACCTGAAATTTTAATCCCAAATATGGCACTTGCCACCTGTATAACCACTGACAAAAATCACTAAACCTCAGTTTCCCCATCTGTAAAATGATAATGTTAGTACTTAAACTGTCTGCCTCCCAGTGTTGTGAGAAAACTGCTTGGCAAACTTTCAAGCGCTTTTGAATGAATCTAAATTATTATTCCTGAACATTTCCACTTATAATTTACCCTTATGATAAATTAGTTGGTGAATGGGACCAGATAGGTGAAATAAAGATGAAGATGATGATGAAGATGATGATGATGATGATGACAATTGAGTGCCAAAATAATCTCTGTAAAGTGCAGATCTGGCAATGCTACTCACTTTCAAGAATCTTCAGTGGCTGCTAGGTTTATATTACAAAGACATAGTAAAAAAGGGAAAAGCACTCACATGTACAAAAGTATTTGTAGCAGCACTTTTTGTGGTGGCAAAGAATTGGAAAAGAGGGGATGTTCATCAATTGCAAATGGCTAAACAAGTTTTGGTATAAGAATGTAATGGAACACTATTGTGCTATAAAAAATGAAGAGAAGTAGATTTCCAAAAAACCTAGAAAGACTTGCATGAACTGATACTGAGTGAAGTGAGCAGAACCAGGAGAACATCAATGATCAACTATTGTGGACTTAGCTCTTCTCAGCAATTCAATGATCCAAAACACTTCCAAAATCTCATCTGGAAAATGTTACCCACATCCAGAGAAAGAACTGATGGAGATCTGAATGCAGATCAAAGCATACTATTTTCACTTGGGGGGGGGGGTTGTAGATTTTTTTCCTTTTTTTTTTCTTTCACAACATGACTAATGTGGAAATACGTTTTACATTATTGCACATGTATAACCTATATCAGATTGTTTGCTGTCTTGGGGAAGGAAGCGAGGGAGAGAGAGAAATTTGGAACTCAATAATCTTTCCAAAAAATGAATGTTAAAAATTGTTTTACATACACTTGGAAAAAAAATAAAATATAATTCATAAAAAATAAAATTAAAAGAATCTTCAATGGTTCCCTTTTCTTTCTAGGATAGATATCAGCTGTTACACAGGTTGGTATTTAAAGCTTCTCACAATCTAGCTGCAGCCTACCTGTTCTAATTCATTTCATATTATTCCCCTTCACAGAGTCTATTTTCCAGCCAAATTGGCTTACTTGCTGAATTCATCAGATTCATAGAATTTGACATCCCATCTCCTACACCGTTACACAGGCTATTTGCCATAATAGGAATGTGAACTCTTTTCCCAAATTTTTGCCTCTTAATATCTGTGGTTTTCTGTAAAGTTTAGTTAAGGTGCTACTTACTCCTGGTAGAAAGCCTTTTTCTTTGGCCAATAGTTGTTAAGGCTTGTTCTCCCCAAAATTACCTTATACTGAATTCATCAGTGACCCTGTTCTATCCATGCCCACTCCTCCCATGGTCTTTTAAAATGGAAACTTCTTGAGGTCAGAAGACATTTGTTTTGTTTCATCTTGTTTTGTTTTTGTCCCTGTGCCCCGCAGCACTCAGGACAATGCCTTACCCTGAGGTATTCACTTAATTCTTGATGGATAGAATTGCTGATGTTGATTTTTGCCTCTACATAGCACTTGGTGCATAACAACCCTGTACTATTATTGTTACTATTATTTTGTTCATTTATGTCAAACATATTGTGTGAGGACTGGCCAATGAAATCCCAGTACTTAGAGCATACTCATATTTACTCTTCTTGACTCAATCTGTATTTTTTTTAAACTTTTGTCCTTGCCATACTTTTTCAGTAAACACTTTCTAATAAAATCTAATAGGTGTTGACTGGTTGAGATACACAGTGGGAGCACACTGGATAATGGCTTATGTGTGATATACAGTTTATACAGAGCATGGACAATAATCTCTTGCTGATTTAAATCTAACATGTGGTTTTTTAGTAAGTCTCCTTCTGGACATGAGTGACTAAGGGACTTGTGCCCAGTGATGATGAGTTTTCTAGTTGGCCTAAGAGTTAAGATTGAGATCATATATAAAAGTACTAGCAAGAAAATTCTCTTTTTCTCTCTCTCTTTCCCTCTATCCCCCCCCTCTCTCTTTCTCTCTCTCTTCCTTCTCTTCTCTCTCTCTCTCTCTTTCTCTCTCTCTTTCTCCTTGTCTCTCCTCCTCTTTCTTCTCCTTCTCCTTATCCTCCTCTTCCTCCTCCTCCTTCTCTTTCTTCTCCTTCTTTCTTGGTAAGAAAGAACTGCTATGAGGTGAAGGATTGAGAGAAGTACAACTGACTACTCCCTCTACCTCTAGCTACCATATTTCCTTGAGGGTAGGATGGTTTAATGCTTATTGTTTTGTTTTTATTTCTTCCTGCTCTTAGGTGAAGAAGTATCCAGACATGGAATTGACCAGATTACAATGTTGTGACCTGCAAAAGTTGAGGAAAATCATCAAAGGTCTCCCCAAGCAACCAAAGTCAGTAAGAGAGATTATCAGAGGCAGTAGTAACAGCCGCTAAATGTAGCGAGTGACTGGCACAGTAGTCAAGTGCCCTGTTTGACCTAGCTCAGTAGTTCATTGTCCCAGAAGCAGAGACACCATTTCCTAGAAGACGTCAGCCCAATGAGTAATGAAGGGACTTGCTCATCACCAACATAGTGCCTCAAAGAAAGTCTGATAAGAAAACCTGAAAGGAGCAAAGGATCCCCAGGACCAAGAGTTGGGAGATGCCCCTTATCCTCATATGTTCCTTACGCGTATGCATGACTACCTTTATACATTAAACTTCAGTCCACTCTCTCCAGGGACCTGGTGTGCAAGGGAAGAATTTACCCCTCTCTTAATCTGTAATTTTTTTTTAACTTTTGTCCTTTCTATACTTTTTCAATAAACACTTTCTTATAAAATCTAACTGATGTTATCTGGTTGAGATACACAGGGGGAGCACACTGGATGATGGCTTATGAATGGTAGTATTAGAAGCCACAACCCTTTGGTTTTAAACCTAGAACCATGGGAAGAGAAATAGTTATTATCCAAATCCAACCTGCCAGTTAGAACAGAAGGGAAAGTAAGACCAGAAGGGTCTCTACATGTGGCACTTCCTTGTTATAAAGCACCTTCCTATCTACTTTCTCACGTAATCCTTACAACAACCCTGTGAGGGAGAGGGTACAATGATTAAAATCCACATTTTACAAGTGGGAAAACTCAGAATCATTGGATCATGTATTTAGAACTGAAAACTCCCTTAGATGCCATCTAGTCTAATCTTCTCACACAACAGACTGAAGTCTAGAAATTTTAAATGGCTTTTCCAGTGTCACAAGTAATAGGTTCCCTTACTCAAAACTCAATCTTGGTCAAGCTCCAAGGTTGCCCAGTGGCAGAACTTGAAACAGAGCTCAAGTTGCCTAAGTCCTTGTAATTGTAATTATTTACCTCTTTCTATTGCTGCCAAAATTGGAAAAAGAGAGGGGAGGATGGTGCTAAATTTTGAATTGCTTGCCTGGCTCTCCCTATGGTTCTGTTATGTCTTACAGAGTCAAATCAAGTTTAGATTTCTGGTAGCAGCTGGTTTTGTTACTAACTCTCACTAATGAGAAGCATATATCTTAGAGGGTATCTGACTCAGAGAAAAAAGCTCTTTCAGCACACTTTCGTATATGATCTGGTGACTTAATAGTTAGAAGGCAAGATGGTACCCTTTCAATGTTGAGAGGAGCTATTGCTGTATGCCAATGGACTACACTATCCAACAAACGAGTAGATAAGAAGCTCCATAAGAGAAAGGTCTTGTGTCTCCTCCAGTGGCTACCACAATTCTTTTTTTTTTGGAGGGAGGAAGGCAAGGTAATTGGGATTAAGATTTGCCCAGGATCACACAGCTAGTAAGTGTCATATGTCTGAGGACAGATTTGAACTCAGGTCCTCCTGGCTCCAGGGCCTCACTACCATAATTCTAGGGGTATAATAGATGTTTATTGAATGATTACATATTGAATGAACAACAATTAATTGTGTTAATATTTATTTAAAAGATTGAATTTATATATTGATTTACAAATACAGAATGGCTGGCAAACATTACCTTATTTTGTCTTTACAATATCTCTGTGAAGGAAATAGAAAAGGTATAATCCCTGTTTTACATAGAAAGAACTTGAGTCTCAAAGAGATGCACTGGGGGCAGCTAGGTGGCAGCGGCCATAGAGTCAGGAGAACCTGAGTTCAAATCTGGCCTCAGACACTTAACACAAAAACTAGCTATGTGACCTTGGGCAATTCACTTTACCCCAATTGCCCTATCTTCCCCCATCCAAAAAGCAAAAAAACAAAAACAAAAAACCAAATCAAAGAGACACACTGACTCACCCAATGCAACAGAATTAAGAAATGACTAAGCTGAAACTAAACCCAAGTCTTCTGAATCCAACTTCAACATATTTACCATGTTAATTTCCAAGGGCTTTGCTAGGAGGTAGAGAAGACATACAGCTGAATAAGATACAGACTTTGTCATGAAGAAGTTTACAGATTAGGGAGAGTTTCACGTATATCTAGGAACTTCTTTCTAAGAAAAGGAAAGAGTCTCATAAAAAAATCCCTTGGATTCATGATTTTGGCCATACTCTAGCCACTATCTTTATCATGTCATCTTGATCTCAGCCAATGTACTTACCCCTCCTGCTATGCTGGTGGACTTGACTCCAACACAATGCCACTTGGAACTGATCTCTAGGAAGGAGAATTGACAAGTACTAAAAAACATGCGTTGTAAACTCAAAATGCTAGATAGTAAGTCCTGTGTGGTTCCTGGTCTTTCTGCAGACATATTCAGCATGCGAGAAGGTCTGTAGCCCCTTTTTTTCTACATCATATTAATTTTAATAAAGAAACACATGTTTTTGAGAATATCAAATCAGTAGAGGGTTGAGTTTGTATAAAACAAGCCAGACAACATGGTATGGTATGCTAAAATGATACTGAATTTGGAATTAAAGGACCTGGGTTCAAATGATTCTGCTGCTTCCCATTGGAGTAATCTTGGGAATCAATCACTTCCTCTCCCTGGATCTCAGATTTATCATCCTTAAAATAAGGGGGTTGATTCAGATAATATCTAAGCCCTTTTAGCTATAAATCTAGGATGACAGGAACTTCTGAAACAGGGATATAAATGTGTGTGTATATATATACTTATAAATATTGTGTGTTTGTGTTTGACTCAAATAAATTGTGTGGGGAAAACTACCAAAATTAGTATCAAAGAACAGGTCCCACCCTTGGGACTGAAATTAGATTCAGAAGCTAAATTTAGCCCAAACCTAGAGAGTTCACTGGGTTGTTAACCAGTGGAGTTGAACCCTATTCAAAACAGAAATGGTCTGGTTAAAAGATCTGAAGCAGTTAGTGGCCTCAGCTGGCAGTTAGCCCAGAACAATAGTACCAGCTTCATTTTCCAGAAGCAATGAAATTGGAGGCTCATTTTTGCTGACATTTCTTTCCAGTTGCTTACTTTCCCTGAGGCCTCAGGGAGTTTCTGCCTTTCTGTCAGGGCCTATGAGAAAGACAGGGAGAAGCATAGCCCAACCTGCATCACACCAGCTCACATTATATACTATGGCTACTTGATTACAAAACCATTTTCATCAACGGGCCCTCATTTTGAAGTTTACACTAGCTCTCTGCAATATGGCAACCATAGTTCATTGACCCCCACCCATTTTACAGATGAAGAAACTGATTTTCTGGGATGCCGAGCAGAGGAAGAGAGTCCAAACTCTAGTTTGGGACCCTGAAAATCAGTTCTCTTTCTTTGGTGGAGTGTTTTTGAGGAACAAGTCTAAGAGCTGGAATAACCAGATGCTACCATAACCTTTAGACCAAATGAGATGATATTAACGAAGCATCCAGTGTAGTACCTGATGCATAGTAGGTGTTTACTAAATGTTTGTTTCCTTTCCCTATAGAAATGATTATTTTAGCGTGAAATGTCCATTATTTAAGACATGGGAAGAAGGGGTGCAAACAGCTAAATGAGCAATTGAAATCTTTAGAAAATTCACTTTCTCACTGGGGATGCCCTAACATCTCTCTAATCATCCCCACATTCTTTCCAAGCACAACTTAAGTCTCTTTCCTGAACAAGTCACTTAACCTCTGCCTGCCTCATTTTCTCATCTAAAAAATGGGTATAATAACAGCTCCAACTTTCCAAGGTTGTTGTAAAGACCAACTAAGATAATATTTGTAAAGCATTTGAAAACCTTAAAGTGCTATGTAAATGTGGACTATCATCATCATCATCATCATCATCATCATCATCACCATCATCACCATCATCATCACCATCATCATCATCACCATCACCATCATCATCATCATCATCATCATCACCATCATCATCATCATCATCATCATCATCATCA
>CM053601.1:130158656-130183775 GCA_028646575.1 Pseudocheirus occidentalis | reverse complement strand
AGGAAGGAAGGAAGGAAGGAAGGAAGGAAGGAAGGAAGGAAGGAAGGAAGGAAGGAAGGAAGGAAGGAAGGAAGGAAGGAAGGAAGTTGTCATCCAACAATTTGAGAATGGCTAAATTTTTTGGCATAGGAATATAATGGAATATTACTGTGCCACAAGAAATAGTAAATATGGATTTAAAGAAATGTAAGACTTCCATGAAGTGATTCAGAAAGAATAAAATGGAACCAAGAGAATAGCATGTGTAATTATTTCAATTATATAAATGAAAAAAAGCCCAAAACAAAGCTGAATACAGGTTATTTGTAATGACAATCTTAGTTAAAGAGAACAAAGGGTGGAGCATCCTTCTTGGTAGAGAGGTAGGAGGCTAATGGGCTGGGATTTCACTTTTATTTTTGGAAACAGGTTACTTTATCAGTAGGTTTTGCTTACCAGTTTTTCTTTATGACATAGTAGAGTTTGATGGTTTGGGGTTGAATCTTCTGAAATTACTATGATATGTTTATGCATGTTTTAAAGCATAAAATCCTGAAATAATGCATGTTTAAACAAAAGGGGGTTGGGAAATAGATTCCTTAACTATCAAAGGACTAGGTCTATAACCCTTGAACATTTGTGGGTAGTTTGAATAAAATCTATTCTACAGTTAATACCCTATTAACCTACATGTTTACAATAGCACTGAGGACCCTTTTAGAAAAGCAAAGTAAGCCAAATACTTATATTCCCAGTGTTAGGTGAAAGCATAAGCCAGAGATTTTTCTGATAAACTTCCAAAAATTTTACTGATTTGTTCATTCAGGAAGGACAGTTCAACATTAGGGATGTGTGTGTGTGTGTGTGTGTGTGTGTGTGCACGCATGTATAAAAACTCTTTTCTTTCTTTCCAGGAGGAAAACAAAATCACTTATATTAATAAGAGATTTCATACTATTACCAAGCCCCTACCATAGAATACCCATTAAAATGCAAAAGGTACTAATAGTAATTAAAATGTAGATGATTGATTTCTTAGTTCAATGAAATAACACTTCAATTTTTATAATTTTCAGGATTAAATTAGGATCCTGTGCTTTATAATTATGAAAAATCGCATAAATGACTTTTCCAAGAAAGTGTATTGAACTTTGATATTAATAATTGGTTAATACTATTCTAATAACCTAAGCCATTTTGGCAGACTCATAGAAATAAATTGTTCTATTCCATTAAAACTTTAGGCTTCAGGTTAGAGAAACATAAAGCACAGAACATCAGATCTGAAGAAATCTCAGAAGACATCTCATCCAATAGGCTTCCCTTTTTGGAGGGCAATTGGGGTTAAGTGACTTGCCCAAAGTCACATGGTTAGTATGTCAAGTGTCTGAGGTTGGATTTGAACTCAGGTCCTCCTGACTCCAGAGCCAGTGCTCTATTCACTGAGCCATCTAGCGCCCCCCTCCCAAACTACAATATTCTTAATCTCCACTTGAAGACCTCAAACTACTGCAACAAACTACCTCTTAAGACAGCTCATTCTATTTTGGGAGCAAACATCTTCACTTTCTCTATCTGCCTCTCTGCAGTTTCCACCCATTGCTACTAATTCTGTCCATTGCAACCAAGCTGCATGACGTCCTGTAAGAATACTGTCAGCATGGTTGGTAAGGGAAGCTAAGACTAACATAAAAGGATTTCTTAAGCTAGCTAGGGGAGGAACAAAGAGAGGGTAAGACAGTTGCTGGGAGTGGAATGGACAGTGATGATATAAGAAAAGAAAGAAGGCAGACCTGGTTAACTCTACTTCTGTTTTTTCTGCCAATGATGATGAGTATTATTATGTACAGAATAAATACTAGATAATAATCTTTGTACTAAATGGTGCAGAACAAATATGGCTCCTAGGGATTTGATATCCTGAATAAGTAAGGAGATAGTTATAGAACAGCTAGATGTCCTTGCTTCCTTCAAGTCATGTGATCTCTGTGAACTATATCCTAAGATGGTGAGGGCACGGCAGATAGGATTGGTACAACATTATTGGTGATATTTAAGATTGGACATAATAAGTGAGGTACCACAGGACAAGAGAAGAGCAAATTCCTGATTTTTTTAATGTGCAGATTGAATTTATAGCTAAATTCTAGACTATATTATAATTGCGTTGATTAGATTTCAAAAAGGAAGCAGAGATCACCAGAATTCAATTTGGCTTCATCAAGAACAGGTCATGGAAGATGAAATTCATTTTGGTGGTTTTTGATAGGATTATGAGACAGGGAGGTCATAGGAATCATATGCCAAAGTTCTTAATATATTTTTTATATCACAGACCCCCTTTTCAGTCATTTAAAGCCTATGTGCATCACCTATGAGTAATGATTTAAACGCATAAAGCAAAATAAAAAAGATTTAAAAAAACAATTTATATTGAAATAAAATTTTCTAAAAAATATTTCAAAATAATTCATGAATCCCAAGGTTAAGAACTCCTAGTAGAGATATATGTAGTTTACCCATGTCTTAGCAAAGTGCTTAATAGACTCTCTCACACCTTTTTTTCTTTGAGGAAAAGATGGAAAGATATAAACAGGATAAAAATGCAATTAGTTGTATTTGGAACTAATTGAATGTCTTGAAAGGAGATATCCAATACAATGCCCCAACATTTTACACTCAGCCCTTGGCTGTTTAATATTAATAGCAATTACTTGAATAAGGGCATACATGACATGCTTATCAAATTTGTAGGTGCCATCAAGCTGGAAAGAATAGCTTAGATACTGTATGATAATCAGCATTGACCCTCTTCTGTTCCCCCACCCCTGCTCCTAATCTTGTCCATCTAGAATGATGGGATTAATGAGATTAAGTTTAATAGAAGTAAATGTGAAGTTCTCCATGTGGGTTTCAAAAGTCAATTTCAAACCTTCAAGACAGGAGAGATATAGTTAGACAACAATTTCTTTGAAACGATCTGGATATTTTAACTAAATACAAGTTTGATATAAATTAACAGCATGACATGGCAGCTAAAAAAAGTCTAATATAATCTTGGGATATTTTTATGCTAGGAATAACAAGGAGAGTAGTCATATGTTTTTACTCTACTCTGATTAGAACACTTATGGAATACTGTATTAACTTCGGAGAACCAGAGATTAAGAAGAGCATTGTTGTAGAAATTGTTGTAGAGGAGAGCATCCACAAAAGTAAGATAACTTAAGAGCCGGTCATAAAGAATCAAAAAACCTCAGAGCTGGAAAGGGCCTGTGAGGTGGAGAGTCCTTCTTATAACTGAACAGAAATCCCTACTATAATATACCAGAGTGGTGTGGCCCCCTTCTCAGCTACACTCATGTCCGTGATTCTCTTGGACCCTAAGACTTAGAGTAACTAAAAACTACTCAAACCCATAGCTCATGAACTCGAAGCAAGACTTCTTTTACAAATTCAAACCAGATGACCAAGAATTCAAAGCAAAGGCTTCAAACAAAATACAAAAACTAGGCAAAGCACAAGAAATTTAATCAGGTATTAAACACTCATACCCAAATGACTGCTATCCCTGCATATATACCTAGGAAACATTTATCCAAGTTCCCAATTAACTATTCTGCCTTCTTGAAACTGTGGGAAGGAGACAAATCAGCTACTCCACAGAGGGCTGCAGCTCTAAGGAATGCTGGCCTTCTCTGCAAAGAAACTGGATGATCACTGAAATAGTCAGATCTAGAGACTGGAAGTGGTCTCATAAGAAGTATCAGAGCTTAAGACACAGTTGCATTTTCTTTCCGATTTTTCCCTTGGTAATACTCATACTTATCCAGCCCCATGTCTTGTCCTTCCTAAGACCTCCCTTACATTTTATAGCAATTGATCACTTAGCTTTTTTCATAAGGACTTCTAGTAATGGGGATTCTTTTCATATATGGGTTCATCTAGGTGACCACTGAGGTCTCTTTCAACTCTCAAAATTTGTGAACCCATACCCTCCCAAGGTAATCCATTCAATTCCTGGGTAGCTCTAATTGTTAGGAATTTTTTCCTTCCGTTGAATATTAATGTCTCTTTACAACCTCCATTTGTGAGATCAGGAACAAATACAATCTCTCTTCAATATGACAACTGACCAAATACTTGATAATAATGATCAATTAACCCCATAAGTCTTCTCTAAGATAACTACCTCCCAAGTTCTTCAACTAATATTTACATGATTGGAATTCAATGTCCTTAATTATCTGGTTGCCTTCAACTAGATGATTTCTAGCTTACCAATCACATTCATAAATTGTAGCATACAAAAATTCAAGGAAGTATTATCTAATGTGCTTTGGACAAGGGGAAAATATCAGCAGACAACAGGATAATTGGAGTCCTCATTACAACTCTGTCATTCTTCCATCTCAAGTGTGAGATGTTTTCCAAATAAGATCAGTTGAAGGAATTGAGATTTTTGCACATGGAGAAAAGGAAACTTGGGAGTGGGGTGGGGTGGGAGGGACATAATTGCTATCTTTAACTATTTAAAGAAATGCTATATGAAACAAGCGTGAGACATTTCTCTTTGCTCCAAAATCAACTGGATACAAGGAATGAAGTTACAAAAAAAGTGCATTTGGATTTTACATGAGAAAAAAAATTTTGTAACAGTTCAATGTATCCAAAAGTGAAATGGGTTACAATGATTTCAAATTCAATAGAGTTCTTTAGGGAATGGCTGACCATCAAGATTTTTAATTTTTTTTTCAACAAACGAGCATTTATTCCCTCCTTCACCTTGGGGGTGGGAGAGAGAAAATCTTTGTAACAAATATGCACAGTCAAGCAAGACAAATTAGGCATGTTTAAAAATATGTGAATCTGCTTTTAAGTCCATTACTTCAGGAAGTTGGTAACATTCTTCATCACTGATCCTCTGGAATGGTGATCAACCATTGTTGATGAAAGGGAATTCATGTTCCCTTCCATATCTGTGGTTCCTCAATTCTGTGATTCTCTGATTTAGCTAATAATCTTGTCCTAGACCATGTAGTCAATAAAAAGAGAACAAAGTGGAAAAATAAGAAATTTACAAAACGAAAATATCAATGTGATGCAAGTTATGTGAGAGTAATTTATGTACAGATGACATAAACCACACCTACATTTTTAGCATAGAGAAAGAAGCCAAAAATACTGGCTTCATCCATTTCCCTACCTCTACTCCCTCCCTAAGTGACACAGGATTTAAGAGTCTGAGCACATACTAGAGAGGTGGTTTGGTTCAACTGAATACTCTGGTTTCATTTTATATAGACAGAGGTGTGCTGGTAAATATTTAATAATTGGTTCTCTGGGGGAAATATGCATGGCATACTTTTCAGTTTAATCTTCATTATTAACATTTTTGCCATTGCCTCCTTCCCATATAGTCAAGAAAAGAGCAAGTTAAGACCTGATTTGTAGCATTTGCTGATTTCTTCAAAATACACACAACTCTAAATTTAACAATTAGCTCTCATGAACCAGCATGAGCTGGCTCCAGCACAGCCCTGGTTAAATATGCCATCACCTGATTGATTAGTCATGCCTCTATAGAGACGGTGGTATAATGGAAGGAACACTGAATTGAGATTTTTTTTAATGGGTTTCAGTCTGAGGTCTATTACTTATCTATGTCTCTGAGATTAGGCGACTCACTTTACTTCATCTATTTCCTCATTTGCCAACGAGGGAATTGACATAGATAATTTCTAAAATCCTTATCAGCTCTTATATACTATTAGTAGTTTAGAGTTTGTCAAGGTCCTCCTATACTAGCAGTAGACAGCATCATTCTGTCTATCCCTAGGTGATCTTAATTTATTACTCAGTCCCTGCCTTTTCATAGTGAATAGCATAGGGGGACTCAGCATTTTACAAATGCTTGTCAAAGAACTTGTCAAAGAACCCATCTGTTCAAAGATACAGTAAATAAAGCTAAACCATCAGAGAAAAGCATGCTTAACAAAAGTTTAAAACTCAACATACTTCTTCACTTTCCTCAACCATGTAGATCAGCCTCTAATTTCAGAAGTAGCAGTGGTATTCAGTATCCATTATAAATGTTTATTTTATCCATACAAGTTTGAATGCTATTATTTTCTTTTTAGATGGAGGAGGTAAGCATCAACTTTGAACAAAATGATACTGTGGCTTTCCACATTGATAAAATGATTGGAGTAAAATTGCATTCCATTGATAAGACACAACAAGATACTTTTTGCAGACAGAGCAAAGTAAAAGATTTGAGTTCAAAGACTCACTTTTGGGGGCACAGATCATAAGAGATGGCTTTAACAAAAATGCATTTAGTTTAGCTTTTATTGGCCACAGAAAAATATGGAGTGTTTAACCAGATTCAATTTGTTGACATGATGAGATAATGGGCTTAATTAATTTCATTTTATCTCCTGAACCAAGTAAAGCTGTGCCAGGCTGCATTCTGACCACAAAATGAATTTCTGTTTTCTGACACCCAAGCTAATTAGCACCAGTGGTCCTTGCTCTAGGGTCAGAAGTTCCATCCAAAGGCAATTCCAGTTGGTTAAATGGGAGGTGGTTCAAATGTTTTCTATTTTCCTGAAACCCTATTGAATCAATTAACACAGGCTGTCTGAGTAAGCACAGCTGTGTCTATAAATGTAAGTTGTAAATAATATCACTAGATGAACTGAATGTCTTATTTTTCACTGGCAACATTTTTTTGCTCCCAGACATAAAAACATAGGTTAGTACATAATTTAAAAATATGTTTATCTTTTTTTATCATAAAAACTCAGTAGAGGAGTAGTATAACATTACAGGTAGAGGCACAGCCTTAGAATAAGAAAGAGCTGTATTCAGATTCTGCTCTTGGTACATACCAGTCTTGAGATCATTAGTAAACAGGTTAGCCAGGCTTTCCATTCCCCTAGAAAACTCTCAAAGAAAATAAATGACCAGTCTTTATACTAGGAGTTCCCTACACTTAATTCCAGAAATTCTATACTCAACTCTCTTTTTACTGCACCAAACATTCTCCTATTAATTCCTCAGATCAAAATCTCATCAATCAGTTATATTTGTATTAGGGACCATGATAATCTGATTAATGCAAATGAATACTATAAACCTCTATTCACAAAGGTGATAACTTACATAGATACAGAACTTTGACAAGGCTCTTTCCTCACAACTCAATGAGGTATGTAGTACAATATTATTTTCCTCACTTTAAAAGTGAGGAAGCTAAGACTCTGGTGGACTAATGTACTTAGCCAAGATCCATCCAATTTGATGCAATTCAATAAGAATTTATTAATGAGATAGAGATTCAGTTTAAAAACCAAAAAGAGGGAGTGCAAATCCTGCCTCTGACTTAGACTGACTATGTGACCCTGTGTTAGTCACTTCAGCTCTCTCTATTCTAGAGCAGAGTTATCAAACTCAGGTTGAATGCAGCTAAGGCAGATTAAAATGTAATTGGTAAGTGCTTAACAAAATAAATCAAAATTCTACGCAACATAGATGATGTTAATTTGGGGCTTTCTAAATCAATATGTGGCCAGGTGCTGGCCACATTTCTATTTGAATTTTATCCTACTATTTCAAGCAAGTCTCTAATACTACAAGTTGCAGAGAATGGGCCACCTTTCAGTGACAAAATGTTTTCTCATCCCAGAGTTCAATATAAGATTGAAATCATTTCAGTTATTATCTCAATAAGCCAGGGCATCTTAAAGAGAGATATATATACAAAGAGAGATATAAATACAAATTAAATTCTATACATGAGGAGGGTGGGTTTAAAAAGGCTTTATCTCCTTTATATATTTATCAATATATCTGTGTGTATATGTATATATATAATATCTGCACATCAATTTTTCAATATAATTCATATATATGTATGTAGTAGACAGTACTTGAACTTGACATTGAAGGAAACTCAACCTTCAAAAAAACAGGAGTAAAGATTGTAGATCTAGAGCTGTAAGGTACCATAGGGGTCATCCATCTAATACAATTCCCTGAGTCTCAAAGGGGTTAAATGACTCAATCTAATTATGGAAGTAGAGCCAAGATTCAAACACAGATCTTTTAATGCCATGTCCAACATTTTTTCTACTGTACTGTTCCTCTGGGTGTTTTTCAGTCACATCTAACTTTTCATGACATCAATTGTGGTTTTCTTGGCAAAGATACCAGAATGACTTGCCATTTCCTTCTCCAGCTCACTTTACAACTGAGGAAATGGAGGCAAACAGGGTTAAATTGCTTGCCCCAAGGTCAGATAGCCAGTATGTATCTGAAGCCAGATTTGAACTAAGGAAGATGAGTCTCCCTGACTTCAGGCCTGGCACACTATCCACTGTAACAAAGAGTTGCCCCTTCCTCTGGGCATAGGGGATAACTAGTGCAAAAGTATAGTGATGGGAGGTATAATATTTTGTACATCTCCACTGATTCAACAAATATCTTCAGAATCCTTTATGCAAAACTTCATAATAGATTAGTCTGTGGCAAAGACTGAGATGGATAGGATATGGCTCCTGCCCTTGGAGCTCAAAGTCCAAAAGAAGGATAAGTTTCTGTAAGCATTTTTCCTCAGGTGCTTAGTTGTACACATACACCTGGGGTTATGATGAGACCATAGAAGTCAGGGTAGTTGAATGAGTACCCTAGAATTAAGCATTATCCTCATTACTGTTCTAGGCTAACTAGCAAGTAGACTCCCACACTATTAGGACAATAAAGATGGCAAGATAGAGTCTTCATCCACCATAAGATTAATATACCTTGCCAAGTTGATCTGGCTAAAACCTCTTGAGGAAGAAAATAGACCTAGGTCTTCTGAATCCAAAACCAGAATTTTTTTCTACTCTATGAGAACAGAAGAGAAACTCATTTCTTTAAGACTTTGGTTATGATGTTTTCAAAAGTATTATATTCAATCAATGCAGGTGATCTTGATTAGTGGGAAAAATGGCTTTCATGGAGAAATTACAAGCAAGTAAAAAAATCAGACTCTCATTACATGTACCAAGATTATTGGAATAGCCTCTTTATTGATTGCCTCATGTCACTCTGTCTTCTCACTACTGTTTTTCTGAACTCAATGCCTAGAGCAATCTCTGGTATATGGTAGATGCTTAATGCCTGATTGTTGGTTGATTCATTCATGTAGAGATCAATGGATCTTTGACCTTATGAATGTTGGCAATCCCCTTCATAATTACACCATGCCTTTTTATCCTGTATGATTCTTGTCCATGTTTTCCCATAGATGTTTTGACAATGTTTTTCCCAAAAGTTCTAGAGGCCTTCCTCTAAGTCAGCAGTTCTCAACCTGTGGGTCACAGCCCCTTTGGGGGTCAAATGACCCTTTCACAGGGGTCACAGGGGTCACCTAAGACCATCGGAAAACACATATTTCCTATGGTCTTAGGAACCAAGACACTGCTCCTCTATCCGTTTCCAGGTGGGTCCACCCACATGTAGATATGCCGCATGCAAGTATTAAAGGATCACAGCATTAGGAAGGTTGAGAATCACTGCTCTAAGTGCTTGTTTGTGGGTTCAAGGTTACCAGTGAAGCATGCTCTGTATCATTCATTCTCATCTTGAGACTTGCCAACCTCCTTTTTCTGCTTACATTTCTTCAATGATATCTCACATTCTAGCACAGCAATCATCACTAGAAATATCCTACAGGTGAATTATGTCTGCCATGTGTGTCTCTCTGCTGTGCTTTGGGTAATCTGAAACTTTGAGTTTTCATTGATTATCTTGTGCCATCATTCACGACTATATAGAGCTTCAGAGAGAATATTTTTATTAAAAGGTTTGGTTTCATGCCAAAAAACAGTTTGAGATCATGGTACAGAGAGCATTGTGCAATTTCCCAAGTGAAATCCATCCAGATCTTATTTTCCGCACTGAATTATGGGCCCAACTCCTTGTCCTTCTGCATTCTGAATCCCAGACAGATTTATTGATGTACTATTAACTCAAAGGACTTGCCATCTAGCTACATTTTATAGTCTGGATGTGTGTTTTCTTAATTTAGTTTTTCCTGCTTAGACTGTTAGGTTGGTTGACCTCCTCTAAGTAATCATAGGTCTCATCAAAGAGATCCTACAACATTCTCAGACTTGATGCAACCAACACAAGAGCATATGCAAAGTGAAGCATCAGGAGATTCTCAACATCTCCATCTTCCATTTGGACCTTGAGCAGGATAACTTTCAGGACTATGGAAAAGACCTTTGGCAAGGAATACATCATTCTATTTTATATATCATAATGTCAATAATCACAAGGTGGGGTGTTGAACAGATTTATCTGTGGTTGCACTTACCAAAGAATCATATGTAAATATCATTCAATCCATTATGAGGCTATAAAAATGTTGTCTATTACAGAGATTCGTCAATAAGAAAATACCTCTTCTCATATTTTTAGTAATATACCTGAATCCACATAGAAAATCATTTCTTATAATAATTTAGTAAAGATGAGAAATAATGCATATGAATCAATTGATACTCATGTTTTTTTATTGCCTTTTGGGGATAAAAATGTAATTTGTCATTTTCTTCTGTTCTTTTGATATCTTCCCTTTTCTGTGATTTTTTCTGACATTATGACTTAATACTTCTAAAATTTTGTAACCTCTGACTTACATTTCCTTTGTGTGCAGTTTGTCAGGTCCGGAAGTTTTACTAACTTTTATCTTCTTAAATACCATTTTTAATTCATCACCTTGCATAATAGGAGCTGAGGTACTAGGGTAAAAATTTAGTGATTCCACTGTCACTGTTGACGAAAATATGACATTTCAGAAATGTTGACAAATTTGCTCCATTTTCCATGTTGTCCTCTTGCCAATTTCATCTATAAATGTTCTTTAAATGTATTACCTCAATTGGATCACATACCAAACTTTCCATAGGCTTATTTTCACTTTCGTTGTTTTTCCCTGTTTCACAGGAAGCTCTGCTCTTACCCTTCTACTATCCATCATACTGTTTTTATCACTTCTTTACCAATTCTAAACTGATGTTTCTTTTGATTACCATATGTTTCTATGTAACAAGAAGATCAAGTAAGTGCTAGTTAAAGTGGTTTGGGGATTCATTTGACCACCTCCTTTTGGTAACTGCACTACATTGGCAAAAAAAAAAATGAAATAATCAAAATCAATCTTTGGCTTTTTTCCTATTTCCCATTTTGGGAATATTACCCAAGTAACTTGTATTTTAACATGCTTTTTGTACGGGAGTTGTATAAGAATTTAGGTGATTGCATGTAATCAGATTTCTTAGAGCAACGGTCAGAATTATTATCAAATCAGAAGGATAAACATAAAAACAACTGAGTAATGGCTTCAATCTGATCTATTCAAATTAACTGTCAATGGTTTAAAAAAAATCCCTACACACCAATGCCAAAGAATATCCCTAACTGCCAGTTCTCATGATATCATGCCCACTCAGAATCCATCATCTATCCATTTCCTAATAAATTATATCCTTACTTTGACATTTGAGTGTATCTACAACCTGAATCACCCCTATAACTGAAACTAATCTCATACAACTCTATCTCTCATACTATCTGCTCCAATAAGGCAGCTGTATTCATTGTTCCTTGAAAACTGTCTATGCTTTCCAATATCCATGCCTTCGTTCACATCATTGTTCCCTATACCTGGGAACTTCTATCTCCTCTCACCACTATTTTCAACTATGAAAACCTAGCCCATCCTTCAAGACTCAGCCCCAGCTCTACCTTCTTCTGCAAGCTGGGAATGATGTGTCTCTCATTCAATGCATCATATCATGGAGGTTTAACTCCTCTTATTTATTTATGCTTGTGAATGTCTTACCATGCCTTCTAGATAATATGCTCCATAGTGAGTGTCTGCTACTCAAACAGTGACTCTGGTGTGAACTCATCTCTGACACTTATAAGCTATGTAAGTCACAACCTCTCTAGGAATCAATTTCTTTATCTATAGATTGGAAATCATAATAACCATAGCAATTAGCGTATGGTTATTGTATTTGCAGTGTAAAAATATTTTGGATTTATTTTCAACATTCTGTTATAAAAATTTTCAGTTCCAAATTCTCTCCCTCCTTCTATCCTTTCCCTCACTCATTGAGAAGACAAAAAAGAAAAGCAAGAAAAATAAAGTGAAAAAGAAATGCTTCAATCTGCACTCAGAGTTCATCAGTCCTCTCTCTAAAAGTGGGTGGCATTTTGTATCATGGGTCCTATGGGATTATCTTGGATAATTGATGATAATAGCTAAGTCTTTCACAATTGATCATCAACAGTGTTTTCACTTTGTGTATTACTCTCCTGGTTCTACTCACTTCACTTTGTTTCAATTCATATAAGTCTTCCCATGTTTTCTTCTGATACCATCCTGCTCATCATTTTTTATAATATAATAATATTTCATCACAGTAATGCACCACAATGTGTTTAGCCATTCCCTAATTAACAGGCATTCACTCAAATTGCAATTCTTTACCACCATAAAAGGCACTACTATAATTTGTTTTACATATTAGTCTTTTCCTTTCTCTTTAATCTCTTGTGATACAGACCTAGTGGTAGTATTGTTGAGTCAAAGGTTATGCACAATTTTAGAGGTCTTTGGATATAGTTTCTAGCTATTCTCTGAGGTATGTGCTATTATTATTCTCATTTTATAGATGAGGAAATTGAGACAGGCAGAGGTGCAGAGGTTGAGTGACTCACCCAGATTCATACAGTCAGTAAGTGACTGAGGCAGGATTTGAGCTCCAGTTTTCCTAATTCCAAACTCCTGTACTCTAGCCACTGCTCTGTCTAGATGCCATAATCATTAAGCTTAAATGGCATAAATGTAGGTTAAATATTTTTTCTAATTTTAAGGTACTTTAAGGTGAGTTGTTTCTTCTCCTCCTCCTCCTCCTTTTCCTCTTCTTCTTCTACTTTTCCTCCTCCTCCTTCTTCTTCTAATTCTTTGTCTTCTTCTTTTTCTTCTTCTTCTTTTCTTCTTCTTCCATGTATATGAACATGTTCATGGGCATTTAATAAATTTTTGTAAATTAAATTGATGTGTTTAATTGAAATTCAATAAATGTCACCCTCTAGATCCAGGTTTTTATGGAGGTCTTTTTCAGTACTTCAGTAATTATAATAATTATGGTGATCCCAAATGGACCTTACTTGTGATTAGTTCTATCATGAAGCAAATAGTCCTGTAGGAGAGTTTTCATGGGGATTAAACCATATACTTGTTATAATGCCCTACTTAAAATAAAGGTAGGGCTCTGGGAGACTGGGGGTGGAGTTGAAAAAAAAGAATAATAAGCCACATAAATGATATTCAGTTTCCTGTTATATTATGAGATGAAATGACAGTTTTTGGCAGATTGTCTAATAGCAGAAAATATCCTATTTAATAGTCATACTACAATAAGAATAGAATCTTAAACCTTTCTAACAGTCAGCTGGAGTATAGCCTGCAATGAATTTACAAACGTGCATTTTATAACCTATTTTGCAGATTATTAAAGAACAGGCCTGGCTTTATCAGGTAATGACTTAATGAGTACAAATAGAGAATCTTAAGAGTGAAGCCTCCTCTACAGATGGTGCCAATGTTTGGAGTTGTTTTTCCACAGGCTTTAGGACTTCTCAGAGCAGCTGACAACTTGGTGACTCAGATGAAAGCTGATGAATGTCAACTTAGCAGAAACCCAGAATAACAAGCCAAAGTTTAGCTGCCTAAAGCTCTGAGATTCCTTCTTCCCCATATAGAGTATTCTCTTCAGAAGGGCTTAACATTTCCTATGCCCCACATTTAAAAAGTACTTTCTTATAAATTCATTTGCTAAGCTGTTAGATAGCAGAAAAAGTATACATGTAATGAACTTGGTTTTGTTTAGCTTGCATTCATCCAGCAAACAATAATTAAGCACTTATGGTGTTCAGAACACTGCAGTAAACCACTGAAGAATGAGAAGATTTTATTTAAATAACAATTCCTGCCTTCAAGGAGCTTACAGTCTAATAGAGTACAATACAAATACAAATAACTCTACTATGCAATACTGCTTCTAGCAATGGTGTTGCTATGCTGGTGGTCAGTATTGACAACCATTCAACCCTCACCTTTTGGCCCATCTGGCCTCACCTAGGACGCAGCTCTCTCTCCAGCCAGTCTCTTGGTTCCTCTTCTCTGATAAAGATTTTCTTCTTAAATCAAGCGCAGGAAAAAAGTGCCAGAGGCACTGTCTTAGTACTATCCCAACCACTCTTGACTAATTCATGCCTCAGAAGGATTTCAGTATAAATATTCTCTCTGTGCCCCAAGACATAAAAATGAATCAATAATTTTCTTCTTCTAAGTCTGAAACCAGTAGATTACTGGCAAAAGTACCACATCTTCAAAATCTTTCTCTACCTACCTGGGTGCTTCCCAATTGCCACTCCCCACTTAATTCAAGCAATGACACACTCAGATTAAAATGCAGAGGATATCAACATTTGTCATAATAACAGACTGGTGGTGAATATTTTCTTGTGGTTTCCATTCTTCCTCTATGTACAACTTTACTTTTCCTTCCCCCACAATTAGAAATTATTTTTATATCCTTTTGTATATATAGTCATGTTGGCAGGAGGAATTCTCCCAGTAGAACATAAGGTCTCTGAATGCAGTTTCATTGTTGTCTTTATGTATCCCCATATCTTTAAATAGTATTTGGCATCTAGTGTTTGCTCCATAAATGGTTGTTGAATTGAATTAAGATATAAATAAGAGTGAGGTAAATGTACAGGCGAGGTGAAGATACAATGCTATGAGATATTTCAGGAGAGAAATATTACTATCACATGGAAAATATTCACTTTCACAGGAAAAATTTCATGTAAAAAGTGACACCTGAGTTGCACATTGAAGGAAAATAGAGCCTTCAACAAATGGAGATATATTTCCTGGAGTCCAAAGGATGAATATATCAAAACTAATACAAGTATGTGGTACCCCTTAACTGATTCATAGTTGATGACCTTGTATGTATTTTGGATGTAATAGGAGTCTTATGAGATCCCAATTCTGGAAGCATACATATGGAACTTTGATCCATTTGTTTTGGGGCATGAGTAACAAAGGGTCCTACTTTCCACTTCAGAGCACAAGTAACTATTCTATGATTGTTTCCAGCCTGTTTACTGTTTGCCTTTTTCATTGGCTGGAAGTGGATGTGCATACAAAAGACTCCCAGAGGAGCACATGGTTCTCTTTTCCTCTCTGACTGTGTTTGAATGAGGAATGTAAACCACTGCGGGCTTTGAGATGGGAGACAGCCTTTCCTTATTGTTATAAGAAAGCCATAAGCATGTGACTTGGCTGTCATTTCTGTCCCTAATGTATCTATTCTTGCCTCACCCACCCAGCAAAACTGAGTATAATCCTTCAGGTGGAAAAATGGACATTCAATGAAATAGAGGACTTCTAAGCATTTTTGATCTAAAGACCATAGCTGAATGAGAAATTTGACTTTCAAATACAAGACTCGAGGAAAATAAAAAGGAAAACAAAAAGGAAAACAGAAAAGGGAAATCATAAGGGACTTAATAAGGTTAAACTATTTACATTCCTGCATTGGAAGATGATACTTAAAACACCTAAGAACTTATTATTATGGAAAATAGGAGTATACATATATATATATATATACACACATACATATATACACATACTATATATATATATATACACACACACACATATATATGCTTATATATATATATATATGTATATGGACAGAGGGCACAGATGTGAGTTGAATATGAATGGATGATGTCTAAAAAAATAAAATTAAGATGTGATAGAGAGGGATATACCTGGAAAAAGGGAAAGGAAAAAGTAGAACAGGGTAAATTATCTCACATAAAAGAGGCAAGAAAAAGTCTTTGCTTCACAGACTGACTGAAGAAAAGACTGGAAGTCGACTGATTGGACAAGAGCTAAATTCCATAGCACATTGAGCTCTTGCCCTTCAGCATCATCAAAGAAGTGAAACCTCTTAGATAAGATTGTGACACACTATTGCAGGCTCTGGTTTGAAATGAAAAAGCAGAGGCAGGAAAGACATAGTAGTTGCCTTGATATAAACATAAATGATTGGAAGAAGCAGTGCTTCTGAAGCCTTATCTTCTTTACCCAGAGAACCAACCTAAAGCACTTTGCATTTCTCTAAACTCAAGAGCTTAAGGGAAGGGTTTATTGTTATAATATTGTAACACTTTTTAGTACTTTTTAAAAATACAATTATGAATTAAAGGAGCTTGACATGGGTTTATCAGTTTGAAAGCAGAAGAGGTGTGAATTTGCCCATCAGGAGAGCTGTAAGGACCATAAGATGAGAAACTAGCAGAAAAGTGACTTTGTGAGGTGTGAGTTGCTCCTGAAGGGATGAAGGAGAGCAAAACTTTAATTTCTGAGTTCTAAGTTATTTCCAACCATATGAGTTTTCCTCACATATGTCCCTCCCCGTTAAGTTTTTATGAATGCCTACTCTCCCTAACAGACACACACATTGATGGGAGAATGTGACTCAGGTTTATATGTGGATTGTGATGCATTAATTATTATTGTATTTGCTTTATATTGAATAACTATATTGTGACTGTTCTTGCTTTTGCCTTATTGTCATGCAAATATTTAATGCTTGAGAGTTAGTGGTGTGTGTTCTGTGTAGAGAGTAACCACATTGATGGGGGCTCATGAGCTATGGTGGTGAGTACTAGGAATATACACTTCCACGTATGCATGCACACACACACACACACACACACACACACACACATTATTCCTAGGGCCCTGAGTGAATACCAAGTTGTATTCCTGTGGTGATGCTATAATTTATGGTCCACCTCTGAGAACTACCAACTTGTTGCTGTAAGGGAAAGTCAGCATAAATGATCCAGGAAAGAGAGCAAGAATGGAATCCATACCTGGCATAGGCTACATATTTAAATAGAATATAAGTTTCTTTCAGAGATAGACAGCTCCATGTTTGTCTTTGTATCCCCAATACCTGGTGCATAATAGGCACTTAATAAATGCTTGATAACAATAGCATACATTTATATTGTGCTTTAAATTTTGCAAAACATTTTACACACATCTCATTTTAGTCCCATTTTAGAGATAAACAATAATAGTTATTATTATTATTATTATTATTTATTATTATTATTGCTAATGTCCCAGGTAATATGCTAAGTACTTTACAAATATAATCTCACTTGACCCTCACAACAACCTTGGTATATAGGTACTGTTATTGTCTCCATTTTATAGTTAAGGAACCTGAGGCAAAGGTTAAGTGACTTTTCCCAGGACACAGCAAATAAGAGTTTGAGGCTTGATTTGAATTTAAGTCTTTCTGACTCTAGACCCAGTTCTCTATTTACTATGCCGTCTTGAGATTTAGAAAGAGATTAACTTTCCCAAAAGTCTGCAGCCAGGAAATATCTAAAATGTGATTAGAATCCAGGTCAGTCTTTATGAATCCACGTCCTGCACTCTATCTACTATGTAATATTATATCTTGAATTGAAATAGGACTTCCACCTGCCAAGGTTTGTGGAGATTCATGGAGTAGGGAGAAACCTATACTCTTACAATTTCTAAAGGTCAATGGGAATTCTTTTAAATATTATTAAAAATTCCCACATATAAGCATATTATTACAGTGGAGAAATCAATGCAATGAAATATCTGAGGAAATGATGGAATAGGTATAGCTTTTTTGTGCTGGGCTAGCATTGGAACTTCCAATTACCCAAAGACTGCCTTCATCCATAATAACTACGTAGGAAGTCAGTGCCATCTTTACTGTCTCGTGTAAGGCTACTCCCCTCCAATTCTACAGAACATTACAATAAAATGGGAGAAGGGGTAAGATAAGACTTTACATGTGGTAAAACAGCATGACCATAGTTTAGTTTGCCTGGGACATTTTCCTGGGTGCATGCATATGCTCTTGCTCTCTGCTATGATTCCTCCTCATCAGAAAGGAAAGCCTACAGGATATGCCTTATTTGTACCCCTTCAGAAGGCCTCCTGTGCTACATCTTACCATAGGCTAATAGGGAGTTGAGCTATAACTAGCACCATTCAAGATTAGTCTATAATAATTCTATCCCTTCAAGTCACAAAATCTCCTGTATTTTACTTGTTTCCTGGAGCAACTGTGCTGACTAGAATACACCACCTATAGTCACAAGTTTTTAAATTACTACAATTGAATATCATAATATCTGATAGTTTTGGTCAGAAGAGACTGATTAAACAGAAGATGAATAAGATGAATGAGAACTTGGCTTCTACACATGAACACGGGAAACATTAATGGTCTCCCTATTATCCTCAGGATAAAATAAAACTTTCTTAGTCTGACATTTAAGGATCTCTACAATCTGGCTCTAATCTACCTTTCCAGTCTTAAAAATGTTTTCTTAATTCTAAACTTGTGTAATCCATGGTTCATTAATGAAGTTCTAAACTCATCCAGATCGGGTTCAGTCTTGGAAACTTTGTAATAAATTATTTATGTGGTATATTGGGGTTTTTTTCTCCCACAGAGACTGAATTCTGGGAACATCTGAATTTTATTCATTTCTAATTCTAGTCTAGGGCATTCAATTCTCCTACAATTTCTCTGGCTAACAAAGATTGAAACATAGAATGCCATAAAAACATATAGAAAGGGCTCAGATCAAGATTATAAATAGTCAAGAAAACTAACCCTCTTTTGGTCTTTACTTCATCCAAGGATCTGTACATTCATTCTGGACTCAGGGAAGCTCCACCAAGAGAAGAAAGAGCTAAGATTCACTACGGTCTACTGTCCATCACTGAGACCAGCATAATCACCATGACTAGAAAGTGAGCAACATGGTTCATGTTTTCCCTTCCAAATTATGGCTCTGTGCTTCATTGTTCTTTGGTTTTGTCTATCCTTGGGTCCTACAGATCCTTACCATACCAAACTATCTCTGCTACCTAGCACTCACACTTCACGCTAAAGTGTTCTTATGGTCCACAAAACATCTCTCTCTTTCTCTGTCTTTCTGTCTCTCTCTGTCTCATGGGAAATGTTACCACTCCTAGAATGAGTTTCCCAGTACTTAATTCATTGCCTTGTACATATTAGATATTTAATAAATGCTTGACTTCCAGGGCCAGCAAATCACTGCGCTAGTCAATAGTTTTTTTAACTCTTTTGCTTTCCTCAGATCAACAGTTCTGCTGGCCCAGCACTCTAAAGAGTCACTTAAACTAAAGCAATTATTAAATTATTAAAGCAACTATTATTGTTACTATCTTAACCAAAATTCCTCAGACCTCATTCTGACATGAGTCATAGTAATCTCCATTTTCTTCTTCCCTGTGCTGGGATGCAGACAGCGGGATTGCTTTGAGATTGGGGGAAAACACTTGCATCTCTTTCCATTTTCATTTGCTATTCCTATCATTCCTTCCAACCATCCCTCATTCCCACCTCTATAGAGCAGGCCATGAAAATGATCCAAGTCTTTTGGAGCACTCAAGACTGTGCTGGATTTGTAATCAGACAACCTGGATTTGAATCTCAGGATGACACTCACGAATTGTGTGACCTTCACCAAAGTCACTTAATCTTTCTGGGTCTGATTTCTTTGTCTGAACAATGAAGGGTTTGAATATAGAAGGCCTCAGGGGACTTTTCAAGCACAAAATGTATCAGCCTAAAGTTCCAGGAGCACTGGCAAAAAATGAGCAAAGCTTGACGCCACTGAGGGTAACCTTCTCATATTTAGTACGCTATCAAGAAAAACAAATGTTCAAAGAAAGAAAAAGAAAAAGTAAACACCCATAAAATCACAAACTTTTGTTATTTAGTCATTTTTCTGTTGTGTCCAATTCATTGTGAACCCCTTTGGGGTTTTCTTGACAAGCATACTAGAGTGGTTTGTCATTTTCTTCTCCAGCTCATTTTACAGGTAAAGAAGTTGAGACAAACAAGGTTAACTGACTTGCCTAGGGTGACATTGCTAGTGTTTGAGGCCAGATTTGAACTCAGAAAGATGAGTCTTCCTAATTCCAGTCCCTTAGGGCTGGGCTGGCCTCGGCTCCAAGCCTGCCCCCATGAGCCCTACCTGCTGAGCTGCCTTCACCCAGAGATGTGTTTTCTGTATTTTATATTCACTGTGCCACCTCACTGCCAAAAATATCACAAACTAAAAATATTTATAATAGAAAGATCTATTAACCTTAGCAAAATGGCAAAACCTTCTCTTTGTTTCCATTCCTCCTCCTAATCTCTTCTTCTTCTGTGTATTTTTTCCATGTTTTGTTGTTTCCAACTTAATTTCACTTTCCAAGGAAACTAAGTTACTTAACTGTTTTCCAACCTCCTCAGGCTCTCTCTCACATCCATGTGCTTTATTGACACAGGCCATAATCCATGCCTACAACATAATCCCTCAATCCTCCTCCATTTCAGTAGGAATCTTTCTTTTCTTTCAAAAGTCAGTTCAGATACCAATACTTTCATGAAGTCTTCCTTAATTCCCCAAACTGAAAACTGAGTCATCTAAAAATTGAGATTTTTCCAGGAGCACATTCAGAATGGGGAATAAGGAAATAGTCAATCAACGAACAAGCATTTTATAGATATCTACCATATACAGCCAGACACCTTACAAAGTGCTAAATATATAAAGAAAAACATCAATGATCCCTGATCCCAAGAAGCTTATATTCTAAGGGAAGGAGGCAACATGTAAATAAATAGGTATATTCAAGATACATGTAGATAGAAAGTAACTTTAGAAGGAAAGGTTTAAGTGGCTAGGGACACCAAGACAGGCCTCTAGAAGAAGTTAACTGAGTCTTACAGGGATCTATGGTTCAGGACTACCCAGGTGCTATTGGCAGGTAAGCAACTTATTCCAGGTGCTAGTCTCAGAGAACCACACTCCCTACACTTAAATTGTGGCATTTCTGAGCTCAAAGAAACCTTAAAGATCATTTATTCTAATTTACAGATGATTAACTTGAAACCCAGAAAAGAAGAGCAGTTTGTTCAGTGTTACGCAACAAAGCCAAGACTGGAAATTTCTCTATTCTGCTTTCAGAAGCCATCCAAGCTGCTGTTGCAGAAAGAATAATGGACTCAGGAGTCAGAAGACCCATAATTCAGGACTAAAGGGGTACTAGCACTAAAGGAGTGTTAGAAAAATCTGAACTGTTACTGTTATAGGCATCTTGGATATTTAAAGTTGGACAAATAACATCTCTGAGACCATTCCCAAATCTGTAAAATGGGAACGTTATCTGCACAACCTCACTGATGTAGTGTGAGAATCAAATTCAATAATATAATACATACATTTAAGTAATATGCTATGTAAATGTAAATCATTATAGTTATTCCACACATTCCACATATTCCACTCATTTAAGGGCAGGTTTTATGTCAAATATAAACTATAGCACAGGTTAATTTATCATAAATACTGGCTAAGAATGTACGTTTTATACCCTTATGCCAGCACCAAAAAGAAATCAAAATTGAATTAGACCACAAAAATAACCACAAAAAAAAGGGGGGCAGAGTTCCCATTGGCCAATGAAGAGCTTGGCGTCATAATGGTTGAAAGTTGAAAGTACTATGGCTATTTAGACTGGATTAGATAAGGCAAGGGGAAAACATGACTGTCTTCAAATATTTGAACAGCTTTTATGTAGAAGATCTGTTCTGCTTGCTCCAGAGAGTGCTGGGAGTAGCAGATGAGGTTACAAGGTAACAAATTTCAGCTCAACCAAACAATTTTATACTCCAAACTAAGATTGTCCTTCTGTCCTGATATAAGGATATTTAGAGCAGTTGAACAATGAAACGAATCTCCTCAGGAAATTGAGAACTCCCAGGTAGAAAGGCAGCAGAGTGTAGTTAATAGGTCACTATATTGGGAGTCAGATGACTTATGTTTGAATTCTGCCTATTTACTGCTGTGTGATGTTAGGCAAGTTCCTTAACCTCTCTGTGCTTCAAGGATTCCTTATTGTTAAAAGGAAGAAGTTGAATCAATAGTTAAAGGCCCTTCCAGCTGAAAATCCTGTGAATCCCTACTATTAGAAGTGCTTCATCTGAGGCTCAATGGCCACTTGTGGGGGTTTTATGGATGATTCAGGTAGAGTTTGGCAGTCCCGCACCACTCCAAGATGCTATGTGGCATCTGATTTCAGAGCTCACAGGATGAATGGTACAGGAAGGGGAAATGGTGTGGGCACATGTGGGCCTGCAGTGACGGCCTGGAATGTGACCCCAAAACCAAGAAACCTTCCTCCAGCTGTAGCAGAGCACCCACGCACAGGTGTTTCCCAAAGGGCCAGGGCCCAGAATGCCAGTTGGCAAATCAGAGCAGTGCTCAAACTTAATTTGGAAAATTAACCTGAGCTTCCCATCTCCTCTCCTCCAGGCCTCTGAGAATTTTCAGGCAGGATTGGTTCCCATATATTGAAGGGGGGTGAGGGAGGGAGAGTGGGGGAAAGGAGCCAGAGAAAAGGTCAGAAAATTAAACAGGATTGTTTTGATAATGGAAAGTCCCTTTCAAGTTTTTTAATTCTTTATTTGGATTCTAGTGAGTGAGTTCGAAGTGGGAAAATCTAAAGGTTAAATCCTCCTATCAGATCTGGCAAAGAATCTCTGAAAATCCGCTTAGGGAAAGGATTAACTTGCCAGCAATGTAGAAGTATTAATTCAGGGAATGCCAAACGAGCTGAGAGCCTCTGTACAATGTGTCAGAATACACTGGCCTCTGAGAGTGGAAATGCCGGCAAGGCAGAACCAAAGGATCATAGCTGGAAGAAACCTAGGCCATCCAATCTGACTCCTTTATTTAAATAATAGTTAGCATTTATATTGATAGCACTTTAAGGTTTGCAAAGTGCTCAACACTTTATCTTCACGGCAACCCTGGGAGGCAGATGTGTCATTATCTTCTTTTTGCAGACAGGGAAGACGGGGTTAAATCATTCTTCCAGGATTACTTAACTAGTAAGTACCTGAGGTTGATTTAGAACTTGTGTCTTCCTGACTCCAGTGCTCTATCCACTTTGCCACTAAGCTGCTTCAATTTTTTTTTTTTTGCAGGGCAATTGGGGTTGTGACTTGCCCAAGGTCACATGGCTAGTAAGTGTTGTCTGAGACTGGATTTGATCTCAGGTCCTCCTAGCTGGTTCTCTGTTCACTGTGCCACCTAGCTGTCCTTGCCTCAATTTTTAAATGAGATCGTTTTACATATGAGGAAACTGAGGCTGAGTGACTTGACAAGTGTCAGACAATTGTCAGAAACAGGATGTCTTCCTGACTCCAAGCCCAGTGCTCTACCCACTATGGCCACTGAATCCCTAAAGAGGAAAGAGCTCTTTCCCTAAGCTCGACTCCATCACCCTGCCTTTCCCTCCAGTTTGGGGAGGGGAGGATAAGGGAGAAGACTTGTCTCTAATTCATCTTTAGCATCACCCTACTTTTTTTGGCTACTGCAATTTTTGGAACACATATGCTTCTCAGAGTCTATCATGCATCAGCTTCCTCTTTAACAAAGATTAGCTCTTAAATTTCATTATTTCATAGCTTTACTTTTGTTCAGTCCATCTCCTTTTATTTTCATTTCAACAAGTATTGATTGAACAATTACTCTGGTATGTTCAAAGGCCTGTGTTTAGACTGGGACAGATGTGAAAATGAGTAAGAACTAGTCCTTTCCCATAAGGAGATTACTACCTAGAAGCAGAGAGACAAAGAACCCTAGTATAAATTAGGATGTGGAGGAGTTGCTTAGCGTTGTGAATAGGGTCTTTGGAGTCAAGAAAACCTGGGTGCAAGTGTGGCCTCTGACACATACATCTGGTTTCTGACAGGTGCTGACTCTTTGACCCTAGGCATATAATCATTCAGTGCCTCCAGGCAATGCCTTAAGACTACAGGTTATCTGGTAGACATTAACCTACTTTGGTAGAGGGAATTTCTTCACTGGGAGTACCTTATAGCAATAAAATCGCAGTCACATTAAGAGAGATTTTTCAAAAATGAATGTGATCAATGCATAGTAGAGGTTAGTGCTAAGACACTTCTGAAAGAGAGATCTCTTCCAACTGAGTAATGCGGGGAATGCTGAACATTCCCAGACTACTGGAAAATGTAATGGATATAAATTTGTAGTTGCGTTCAAAGAACCCTGGAGTGGGGATCAGAAGATGTGACTTCAGTTTATCGCACCTATATTTTCTAGCCATGTGACTCTCTGGCAAATCAGTTGATATGTCTGAAATTCAGTTTCTTCATCTCCAAAGTGAGGATAATAATACCTTTACTATTTATCTTACAGGGGTCAAAGTAGTTGACTGTGTAACCTGGGTGCTTCTTATCACTGGGATTCATACAGATGAAGAGTTCCAACATGAGGGTATTTTATATGACTAATTTAACTTCCATGTGAACCTTCCTGGACAAATCGCTTAATTTCTCCAGGCTCCAGGGAAGACTAAGATTAAGATGACAACCAACATTGATAGAGAATTTCCTCTTCTGGGTGTTCCCAATACCAGTAAATCATAGGCCCATTCTTTAGCCATATAAATGAACTCATTTAGTTTATTGTAACACACACCCCTTTGGCAAAAGGGAATCTCTAAATTTTCTCAGAACTAAACATTCAGGTGCCAACATGCTAATAGGACCGAGAAAAAGACAGAATTGAAATAGTAAAGTATTTAATCTGGACCAGGAAAAAAATTACTAAGGTTATGGAAACACTTCTTTCTTTTCCTCCAAAATATTTTGGAAACAATCTGCTCTTGTGTAGAGATGAATTCAGCCTGCTAGCGTGGACAGTTCTGAAGTTGCTACTCAAAACTGGAAATTTAGGGGATGCCCATCAATTGGGGAATGGCTGAACAAGTTGTGGTATATGAATGTAATGGAATATTATTGCTCTATAAGAAATGGGAAGGAGATGGACTTCATAATTACCTGGAGAGGCTTATACAAATTGATGCTAAGT
>CM053601.1:130105301-130158556 GCA_028646575.1 Pseudocheirus occidentalis | reverse complement strand
GAGACTGAAGCAATACATGCTATCATTCTTTTTCATGTTTGGTTTTGTTTCTTTTTTTTTTCCCATTGTTCACTCCATTGGTTACAACCCTTCTATACAACCAGACTATTGTACAATGTGAAAGTATTTGCAAATCCTATACATGATTGCATGCCACCATGGGGGGTGGGGGGGAAGGAAGGGGAGAAAATTTGAAACTCGAGGGATTGTGGAACTGAATCTTATAAACTAAAAGTAAATAAACAAGTCAATGGGAAAAAAAGAAAAAATATTAGCTGCCAACTCTTGTTTATCATCTCCATGAAGTCCTTGACTTTGCTGGTCTCCGGTATTATTTCCTTCAGTCATGATCATCTCCATGCTATGCTGGCGTATCTTCCTTTCTTGGGGGCACAACCCCCCAGCCTTGATCACCATCTTCCTTCTTTGTCCTGGAGAAATCACCATGTGCCAAGAGAAGAGTCTCATGAGAAATGCCAAAGAGGTCCCACCTCATACATGCCATCACAGAAATGCTTTGTGCTCTCCACATAAGTAAACCTGAGTGTACTTTGTAACCTTAAAATTGTAAGCAAATATGAGCTATTGTTTCCATTTGCCTTGCAACAGAGTAGATATTTCCAAAAGTCATCAACTTCTGATTCAATCACAATCCAAGAGAACAAGGAAGTGTTCAGAAAGGGTCAGAGACATAACTGTCACTGACCTGGTGACAAATGACTCATCAATTTGCTTACAATATAGCCCAATACATGAGTCTTCTCCAGACTATGCAGGAGGAGAGGTCACATGTGCACAGAGGGAAATTCACCCAGAAACACTAGACTTCCAATATAGCTCATAGAGGTCTAGCCTAGATCATTATCACTTATCACCATCAATTACTACTTAGCACTGCCACCTGCTCTTTCCCAGACAATCATCTCAGCCCCAGTAGTAGAAAGGAACTAAACAAACAGCAGTCCATTGGCTCTCCCTTTCCTGACTTTGATCCATAGCCTTGTGTATGGGACCTCAGAGTGAGAAAGACTGATGCCTTCTTTGGGTTATTGGCAAAGTAGCTTTTCCATATCCATTGATGAGCAAGTGCAGAGAAATATGGGAAATCATAATCTTTTACCTCAATGAGTTTACATTCTATCTGGGACAATGTGACTAATAAATATGAAAAGGGTAAAAAAAATGCTATATGTTCAAAGGTTATGGTACATAATAGAAATTATGATAAGGATAAATAATTCCATTTATATAGCATGATCTCATGTGACTCTGACAACATCCGTGTGAGGAAAACAGTATGTATAAATGCTATTATCCCCATTTCATAGATGAAGAAACTAAGGCTTTAAGAGGTAAAATAACTAACTCACGTTTATAAAACTAGGAAGTATTTAAAGCCAGAATTTGAACCTGTCTTCCAGTGCTAAATCTTTGTAATTTCCTGTTGCACTATGCTACCGCTCTGAGAACTACCCTTGTTTGTCTTAGGAGCATAGAAAGAGACTAAGGAAACTGTCCACACACCTTCCTGCCTAGCTTGGACAGTAGCATCTGCCTCTCAAGTACCAACCCTTCAAGTTTCCTTGACCCCACTCAGGGAAATGCAACCCACTCCACACACCCTTTCTTTTACCTCAGGCTTGCATTTGGCTTCTTCCTTGGAAATTCCAGATGCCTAGAGTGAACTTCCACTAGCCAGATCCCTTGACTCTAAATGGGAGTGCTGATTGTGGACTAGCAGCTATCCTGACAAAGAAGGTAAGTCCAGTCATACATCCAGCTGGCTAAACATCTTGGACTATTTTGTGTTTCTGTGTGAACAAGATGTGTGTATGTGTGTATGCGTGTGAAAACATTTGGGTTTTGGAAAAACCAAAACACCCCCTGCCAAGTATTTTTCCCATTAATTTTTAAGCCTGTGTGTGTTTTAAAGGAAATTTAATCATATGTTTCTGATGTACTTACTCTTAATACATCCAAATGTTTCGTAATGTTTGTTTGCTATCCAAGCTTTGGGAGCCTGGTTTACAGTCTTAAGCTTTTCCCTTGGAAACAGGAAGCCCATATTCTTTTTCCAGAAGTAAACAGATCAGTAAGCCTGCTGAAGGATGATTATAGTTTGGAGCAAAACTCAAGAATCATGAGAAGAAATTGGCAGGGGATGGGGGGAGGGGAGGAAACAATTAGAAGCAGAAGGATTTAACATTGAAAGGAACTTTAGAAATCTTCCAGTCCAATGTTCTTCTTTTACAGATGAGCAAACTGAGGCTGGCTGGTGGGGGGAGGAAAAAGCAACTTACCCAAGGTTATACAAGTTGTAAGTAGCAGACTCACAATGCAGGACCAAAGTATGACAATGCAAGTAGAAGGAACAAAGAACAAGCAATCAACCAAACAAAATCAAGTGCTATGTCATTCTAATGACCAAGCTCAACCCTGAGAAAGAGATCTGACAATGTACCTCTATCTTCTTTGTGGTAGGGGACTCTGGGTGCAGGACATTGCACTTACTGCTGGCCTTGATTAATGCACGGCTAATTTTGATGAACTCTTTCCTCTCATTCCTTTTCCTTTTATTCTTTGTTATAAGACTGGGAAAGAAGGGAGATATATATTGGAAAGTTAAGATGATATAAAAAACAAAATATATCAATAAAATTAAATGTATTCAAATCCAGGTTTTCTGAGTCCAAATTGAGTGTTATTTTTACTGCTCTATGAACTCACACCCATTAAACTTCTTTGTAGCTCAAGGGCAACCAACATCTGCTCTATGAAGGCTTGCTTGATTCCCACCCCCAGGTTGATCTCTTCCTTCTTAGAATTCTCATTGTCTCGACTTCTCCTAAATACTTTCACATTCAAATTTATGATTATATGTACCTGAATCTCTATTTCTTCTTCCCTCCTAGAATGTGAGCTCCATCTTAAAAAGGTTGTATCTTTGTATCTATTCCACCTCCTAAGGATATTTAGAATGATCCTGTACATACTGGAACCTTACTAAATGCAGTCAATTCTACTACAACATGTGTTTTGAAAATGGAAATTTGTTCCAGTGCCACTGATATATTAGGAAACATTTTGAGCATTATTCAAATTTCAAGTTTGGTGATACACTATTTCTTCCATGAGAAACTGAGAATGAAGAAAATTGGGCTACTTCATAGTAACTGAAACTTCAACCCACTTCCCCAAGCAAACTTCGGGTCTTTCTCAAGGTAAAGTACCATGTTTATTGGATATCTCCTGGTGTAGAAGGAGGTGAGAACATACCCACCCTCCTCCCCCATAGCCTTCAGCTTAAGGCCCAGAGTTGAGCTGGAGGGACTGCCTAACTTATTGTGTAGCCCTTGGGCCCAGGCCAAGAATAGACCTAGGCCATCAACTTGGTCACTATTCCCTGTAGTATTTATACATTTCTTAACCATTTTGCATGTATGAAACTTGTATCATTTTTATTAAGTCCCTATCTTTTTCTACAAATCATTGATGAAGTTTTGTTTCTGGTTTTGGTTTTTTGAGGCAATCAGAATTAAGTGCTTTGCCCAGCTAGGAACTGTGTGAGGTCGGATTTGAACTCTGGTCTTCTTCACTCCAGGGATGGTACTCTATCCACTGTACCACCTAGCTGTCCCCAATTTTCTTCATAAGCTCTGTGGTTTTTTAATCTGATTTTGAATATCACAGTGATTTGTGGAAAACATATGTAAAATTACAGGAAAACTGCCTGTACTTGCTGAAATTGCTACATTAGGGTGGGCTGGGCTGGTACAGTGAAATGGTACAAGTACACTGCCCACCAGCAGGGTTCCATGGGTACAAGAACCTTTGGACAGGTTGCATTGCCTTTTCTACTTTAGCCCTCTTGGGACTTTCAAAAGTCAGTATTTGTGCTGACCCTGTACAGATCCTGATGATGCCATTGGAGTTTCTGGTCTCTTGCTACAGAACAATATATATTCTCTTACCATAAAAGCTCAGGGTTAGATTTGGAGCCTTTCCCATATCTATGACTTTCTTCACTCTCTTCCCTATACAGTAGAAGCTCATTTTATGAGTAATCTGGTTTGCACATGCTTTGTTGGACAAGGAATATTTTGTCACAAAATTTGTCTTGCAGGACAAACAAAAATTCTCAGTACAAACATCATGTTTAGACTTGAACGGCTCGTAAAGGGATGATGCCCAACTAGGGTAATGGGTTTTTGTTTTTGCTTTTCTGCTTTCATTTGCCTAATTGGTCTCATTCAGCATTGACCCTTCCTGAAGGTAGCATCATTTGCTCTTAACAGTACCATTACAAGTGCATTCACGTATGTTTGCATAGATACAGTATACTTTACATAAAAGTGTATGGTAGTGACCGTGCCCTACAATATTATTTGTAACAATGGAAGAACATAGGCAGGAGCTGATGACAGATCAACTGATGGATCTGCATGAGGAGCAACAACCAGAGGTTGCAGAGATCTCCTCTGGGGAGGAGGTTGAAAGGTCAGAGGAATCCCTTATGTCAAGCGAGATTAGGGAGGTTTAAGATGTGGAAAAAAAGGCAAAATTTTGTTGAAAAACATCAACCAAATAAGGCTGTAGCAATGGGAGCCACAAATGTTTTTAACGATAATGCAATGTCACATTTCTGTGACATTCCAAAAAAAACCTCAAAAACAAATATCATTAGATTCCTCATCAGAAGCGAATGTGAAGAAAAAAAAATCAGTGAGTCAAAACATGAAAGTGATTCTAAAATAAATAAAATAATTGAAGGCAATAGTGTCAGTCTTACTTTTAGTGAAAGTAGCATAAAGAAAACACTGTCGATGTTGAAATCCCCAATGTTGTCATGGAAGGAGACTCTCCTTCCAAGCAATGAACTTTCCTCCTCCTCCTTCTCATCTCCCTCACACCAGCCACAACTCTTTTCAAAGGCAAAGTGCAGGTTAATTTGTTGTAATTCTGGTTTATATTGTGTACTAATCACTGTTGTTGTATTTTAGGTGCATTAGGGACAAAAAGCTTACTGAAAATAATAACTCTTTTTACATTAATATTTTTGGGGATGTGGTACCAATCATCTGACTTTACATTATTTTCTGTGGGAAAATTTGCTTTGCAATATGAACAAATCACATGATGAACAGAATCTCAGAACAAATTAAATTCGTAAACCGAGGTTCTACTGTACTTGGAACAACCTCTCTCCCTCCTAGACAGACAGATAAATTAGACAGATGGACAGATAGATGATAGATAGATAGATAGATAGATAGACAGATAGATAGATAGATAGATAAATGGATAGATGGATGGATGAATAGATAGACAGATAGAAATAGAATTAAGTAGGTAGCTAGATAGATATAGATGACAGAAATTAAAAGGATAAAAATACAGAGAGACAGAGACAGAGAGACTAGATCAGTGATTCTCAACCTGTAGGTCACGACCCCTTTGGGGGGTCGAACAACCCTTTCACAGAGGTCACAGGGGTTGCCTAAGACCATCAGAAAACACATATTTCCAATGTTCTTAGGAACTGAGACAGCACTCCTCTATCTGTCTCCGGGCGGGTCTGCCCACATGCAGACACACCCATATATGAGTATTAAAGGATCACATTAGGAAGGTTGAGAACCACTGGACTAGATAATATTTATTAACCACTTACTATGAGGCTGGCACTGTGCTGACTGCTGGGAATGCAAATACAAGTAAACAAGACAATCCGTCGTCCTCAAAGAGGGTACAATCTAATGTGGAAAAACAACACTCAAAAGGGAGTGGAGGAATGGACAGTGGGAAGAAACTGCAGGAAGTAAGAAGTCTGATTTCTGGCAGGACCAAATAAAGGGGTGAGCCATAGAATCTGGCAGAGTCTGAGTTTCTCTCTCCACCCAACTTCTCAGATACCTAGTCATCTTTCAAAAATACAGAGAATTTGTAGAAACTCCCTCCACCAATGCTTGCTCATACCTTCTCTGTGTGTTAAAGTATTAGGGAGTTTCCTAGATCAGTGGTGGCAAAGTCCAACAGAATCAGGGGCCATTAAATCATTTCTTAAAGATTCCTGCGGTCCCAGACTGATTTGGTTTTGAAATGGCATGCTATCTATGTTTTAGTGTATTTTTATTTATTTACTTCAGTCTCTCCTGATTACACTTGAATCTGCTTCTGGATGCACTCCTGAGTGTGGATGGCCAAGCCAGACAGGGTGTCTGACACCTCTGGTAGAAAACATTGAGAGGTTAAAATGACTTGCCCAGAGTCACACAAAGGTGGGACTTGAATCCAGGTTTTCATGACTCAGAGAGCAGCTCTTCATTCATTAGTCATGTTGTTCCTCTACTTCTACCCACATCATGGAGGCTTCCTTGATATGATTAGTAGATACTGGGCTTTTCCCATTGGCTTGCCTCTTCTCAGATACTGTTTCTGTGACACTTAATAGCTATATGCATGGGAGCAAGTCACTTTGTTCCTCTAAGCCTCTGTTTTCTTGCCTATAAAATGGAGATAATAATACCTGAAAAGAGCTATTATGTTGAAAACTTCTGGTAAAACATAAAACCCCATATCAATGATGTTTGTTCAGAACGCAGTAGCTAACATTTACATAGCACTTTAACATTTTCAAGCTGCTTTATACATTACTTGATCCTCAGCACAATCATGTGATGTAGATGCTGTTATCCTGGTTAGATAGATAGAGAAACTGAGGCTCAGAGATGGACATTATCTTGCTCATAATCCCACAGACCATAGTTATCCCACGTCTTCCTGACTGTAAATCCAGTCCTCCAGTCATTCCATGCTTCCTTTCATGTCATTATCATGTGTTATTAGATATTGGAATAATTTATATGTTATGTTGTATGCAACACATACCCCTACTTGACTGTCAATTTCATAAGATTATAAATGTTATACTTCCTCTAGCACCATGCTTTGCCCAGAGTTGGTGCTTACTCAGTGTTTCCCAAATTGAACTGATTAGCAAGGAATCCAAGAACATTTTTAAACACCTTCTTTTATTAAACCAATGGGGGGGAAACAAGGTCAGCCAGTCCCTCTCAGTTAAGCTTTTAACATTAATTGTGAAACTCAGAGTATCATCTCTTTCTCCTTTCCTTCTCCCTTCTCCTCTGTAAATGATCAGTGTTCTCATGTCAGTATTTTCTAGATGCTGGTTTCCCAGGTGACCTCTGGTGAGTTGACCATATGCCAAATAAGACATTGTTCCCTTCATCTTGACCACATTTCTGAAGTGTAATGAAGAGGAATTGGGTGCGTTCTAGGAATATCAGGAACAATAAAAATCAGGCAAGTCCTCATTAAGAAATGGAAATACCACAGAAACACATAATTATGTTTAATTATGTGTTCTGTGGAATCCCCACTACTTGTAAATATTTTTACACTGAACATCCCATCATGTAGATGGAAATTCACAATCACTGAAGCTACATTACTGAGTCATGCATTTACCATCATCCTATGTATTCCCACCTATTCCAGGCCCCATATACACCAAAAACCAATGGGGAAAACTGTCCTAGGTCCAAGCTAACTGTGGTGTGTCTTCCTACTCTTACTGAATTTCTCTGAGCATAGGAAAGCCCTAAATCTACCCTCCAAATCCTGAATTCCCTATAGCTATAAATATGAATGATTTGACATATAGGCAAAAGCATGCAATGACCTAAATGATGTGATTTGAGAGACATTGGGAGAACTCCAGTTTTCTTTCCAGCAATTGTGCCTAAAATTCTGTCTGGCCAATAACCATTCATTGACATTTTAATTAAGAGTTACCTTCTCCAAGAATCTTTTTAAAAGCTCCCAAATACTTTTCTTCACATGTACACAAAGTCTTTTTTTTTATAATTTTCCTTCCTCTTTCCTTGTCTTTTGTGGGATTCCTTTTTCATTCTTGGAAGGAGAACACCTTAGAATAAATTAGATTATCAGATCTTTCTTTCTATGACCGAAGAAACCTACCCAGTATGATCTCATTGGATAACCAAAGATGGAAAAATGTTATGAGAAGTGAAAGTGATCTGAAAGATTGAAGAAATTATAATGCAACCATTGCAGGCCTTTCAACAATAGATGTATTTGTGGAGTGGGGCTGAATACCTGGTCCTTACTCTATCCATCTCTATTATCACAACTGTGCCCCTATCTTAATACAATGTAAACTCCCAATAAAACATGTTTCATGAGGGCACAGCTAGCCCAGTGCCTTGCTCATAGATGGTATATCATGGTTTAATCATGAATAATCTATGATTCTCTACATCTCACCTTCTAAAATTCTATAAACATACAATTTCAAAACTCTAAAATTCTACAATGGAATCTTTTGATAAGTACAATTGTCCCTGCTTATAGCACTGTGTCACTCTGTCAGAGGAGGAAGCAATAGTTCCATTCAGCATTCTACTCTTTTCATATATAATAGGGACTAATAGTTAATCTCTCATGCATGACTTCTTCATTTGAGCATGAAATGTTGTATTAAGGAGCTCCCTTATATGAATGGGCTACACTGATTCCTCTCCAACATGGATTTGCAGCATAATCTAATCAGTCTGTAACTAGGGGAGGTGGGTAGTGGTGGAGAAAAGCAGTCAACTGTCAATTATCAGCCTTGGTTGGGGAGAGGGGGGCAGCAATCTACCTTGTGGATTTAATAGGCACTCTTTTGAACCATAAGCTGTGCTGCTTTCTGCTACCCATTCTGCTTTGGGACCACTTTCCTCAGATTGTGGGTGTGGGTGTGTGGGTATTTGTGTGCAGAAAACAAGCTCAATTGTGCATTATCTTACCCTAAAGCAGAATTAGAAAGGAAAATGTCTGATAAAGAAAAAAAAATCAGTGCTTTCAAAATCCAAATAGAAAATGCACTTGGATGAAGAACTACTTTGATTTTGAACTATCCAACTATTACAATTCATATTACACTTATCTAAATTGTGGATGTTTGGTTGTTTCAGTCCTGTCTAACTTTCCATGACCTCATTTGGGGTTTTCTTGGCAAAGATGCTGGAATGCCTTGCTATTTCCTTCTGAGGTGTTAAAATTAGCTTACTAAGGAGTCCTCTCCAGCTCCAGCATTCGCTAGGGGTGTATAGGACACATTTATTTTGTTGGGAAGCAAAGGTCATCATTATTTGGTAGAAAGAACTTTGAGTGAACTGAATCTATCAGAGTGGTAGTGATAGCACCACTTACCGCCAATAGACACATCTTCTAGAGTCTGGGCATCTAAATGATTATCTGGAGTGCTGGTCTTAGAGAAATGAAAGCCTCAAAACAAATCCTGTTACAAATACTTACTAGCTGTATGACCCATGACAAGTTACTTTTTCTCAACCTCAAGTACTCTTTTGTAAAATAGGAATAATAATAGCACCTATCCAGGAGTGTGCTGGTAAATGTTTAACAAGCAGCTGTCAAAAAAAAAAACACGTAGATGACA
This sequence comes from Pseudocheirus occidentalis, assembly GCA_028646575.1. Taxonomy (NCBI): domain Eukaryota; kingdom Metazoa; phylum Chordata; class Mammalia; order Diprotodontia; family Pseudocheiridae; genus Pseudocheirus; species Pseudocheirus occidentalis. Next base: position 130,149,072 of record CM053601.1, on the reverse strand, counting down.
TACTTTACATTTAATCTATATAATTTACATGCTCTACATCACTGTTTTAAGTTTTTATAATCAACAAAACAATCAATGAAACCCTGATTTGTAGCAGTTACTGATTTTCTTTTTTTTTTTTTTTTGCCTTTTTGGGGGAGGGCAGTTGGAGTTAAGTGACTTGCCCAAGGTCACATGGCTAGTAAGTGTTAAGTGTCTGAGGCCAGACTTGAACTCAGGTCCTCCTGACTCCAGGGCTGGTGCTCTATTCACTACATCACCTAGCCACCCCATAGTTACTGATTTCCAAGGTATAAATGCTCACACTGAAAATTTAACAGTCTATTCTCCTCCACCATGCCCCTTTACCTACTTTAAAAGGTTATAGTAAGGATCTAATGAGATGGTAGATGAAAAGCACTATATAAATACTAGCTATAATAAAAACAGCAATTATCAATATTAATTAATATACTTCACTGAAGTATCCTCGCTATTGCTAAAGGATTTGATTTTAGGGAGACACTAGTGATGACAAAATATTGGTTCATCAAGTTCAAGAATCATTGATTCATTTTGCATTTGTAAGGAATTTCTTTTTTGCTTTTTGGAGGGCAGTTGGGGTTAAGTGACTTGCCCAAGGTCACATGGCTAGTTTTTTTGTGTTAAGTGTCTGAGGCCGGATTTGAACTCAGGTACTCCTGACTCCAGGGCCGGTGCTCTATTCACTGCACCACCTAGCCTCCCCTGTAAGGAATTTCTTAATTTTTTGTTAGCACATTTAAAACTAATAGTTCACTTGATCATCATGGAATCCTTGGGTGAGTCAGCTTGAGTGATAGATCTGCAATGAGAAGAACCCAGAACTAGAAGTCAGAAGAGCTAAGTTTCTTTTCCAGCTCTGCCATTAACTAGCTGAGTGACCCTACATAGGTTGCTTTATTTCTCCAGGCATTATTTTCCTCACCTAAAATGTCAACATTGAATTAGTTCTTTTTTTAGCTCTTGAAATTTGTGAATCACTGGCACTTGGATTCCAAGAGGTTGAGTGGCTTTCTTAAGGTCACATGGCTAATTAGAGATGAAACTAGGACTGAAGTGCATAGAATACTGGGCATGGAGTTAAGAAGGCTCATCTTCCTGAGTTCAAATCAAACCTCAGATATTTACTAGCTGTGTGACCCTGGACGAGTCACTTAACCTAGTTTGCCTCAGTTCCTCATCTGTGAAGTAAGCTGCAGAAGGAAATGGCAAATCACTCCAGTATATTTGCCAAGAAAATCCCAAATGAGGTCATGGAGAATTGGACATTACTGAAACAACTAAACAACAACAACTTGGATTACTGTAGTGCGAGTTGTAATACAGTAAGTATAAAGTAAAAGCATAGATGAAACACCATGCTACTAATGAGATGAAAGTGAGGGATCAGAGAAGGATTTATAGGGAAGTAGCACTTGAGCTGGCTCAAGAGGGAAAGGAAAGACTTCACTAGGCAGAGCAGTGGAGTATACTTTCCAGTCCTGGGGGATGATGTCGGCAAGAGCATAAAAACAGGATAATTCCCAACACAGTCAGCAAGTGTTATCAGCACAGTTTGGCTGCAATAAGGAATGAATTTAATTGAATGAATGCATCATAAAAACTACAGAAATGCAAATAAAGTCAACAAAAGAAAGACAACAAAACTCTTGTCAAATACAGTGGCCAATAATAATTGATAAGCTGATGGAAGAAAGTATACTTTGTCATGAAAATGTTTATTGGTGAGTATCTATAGCACAGAGCCAACCTGAATCCACTGAGCAGCCAAAGACCCCTCACACACAGACCCCCACAGAGCCAGCATTTTGTGTTTCTGAAGCCACACAGGTAGGTCCCTACTACTGAGTTTAGTTTATTCAGCCAACCAGAGATCACTTGAGCTCAGTGTAAAAGAGATTTAATCAAATAAGATAGCAAAACAAGTAACATGGAAGATTCACACACATACCCACGTACCATATAATCATCATAGGGCTCTCTCAGAGGCTTCCTGGGGCACACATAAAGAGCCAATCACGTAGCACAGCAACTCATCCTCTGCTACTGCAGAGCTACTGATGTTCTGTGGTAATGTAACTAGGATGCACATTTTATCAGCTAAGTCGTGGTCCTCTGCTGCAATATCCTCTCTTCCATAATGTTTGCTGCTGGGTATCTCCACTGAGTTACTTTCTATGACTATCTGCTACCATGGGCTGGTCTTCAGCTGCACTTTGCTGCCATCTACTGGACTGCAACTGCCATGTGGTTTTCTCCCCTTTGGGGGTGGGTCCTATCCCCTCTTTCATTTCTAGCCCTAGAGACTATCTATCTTTAACTCTTCTTGATCCTGTGAGATAGGAATGACAGGTATAGTTATTCCCAGGCATAATTATTGTAGATGAGTAAAGTGAAGCTCAGAAGGCTGAACTGAGTGCCCTAAGATGACCTAGCTAATTAATAGTACAACTCACACTAGAACCCAGATCTTGTGATTCTAGTCTAGTCCCTCACTGGAAGAGCCCACTCAGACTTGCCTTTGTTGGTCTCTGAAACTTGCCTGACTCTCCTTCCATCAAAACATCCTGTCCTGAAATTCACCTTCCCACACTCATCTTCCCTTTCTCGCTTCAAAGAAAATGATCTCTCTCCTTAAATTTCTTCTAAATCTTTTTTCCTGGATTTCTTCGTTGAACTTCCTTCATTTTCCTTAGTTTCATAGTCGTCTGTGCATTTCTTCTCCCTACTCCAAATAGATGATAAGTTTCCTGAGAGCAGGGCTTATGTTATATTTCTCATCCAAGCTCCCTCTGGAGCCCCAGCCCCTAAAACAACGTCACAGATGGGGGAGGAAGTTGTGTGTACAAACTTTAAGCCACGTGGAGCTGTCCAAGACAGAAACAGTGTGCAGCTGGTGACTATCACTGGGTTTAAAGGTCAGACACTTACTTATTGTGTATAGTTTTACTTATAAAATGAAATGAATAGTATTTGCAAGATCTGCCTCACAGGGTTGTTGTGAGAATAACAGTTTCTGTAAAATGTACGTTCCCATTGAAGCATATGCTGTTATTATAGGGGTAGCTAGGAGAGAGCTGGGCCTGGAATCAAGAAGGACCTGAGTTCAAATCCAGCCTTAGATACTTATTAGTTGTATGTCCCTGGATAAGTCATGTAACCTCTATTTGTCTAAGTTTTTTCATCTATAAAATAAGAGTAATAATAGCACATATTATAGGGTTATTGTGAAAATTGATGGGAATGAGATCTGAACCCCCAAAAGGAAAAGACCATGTCTTTGGGATCTGGACTGCAGAAAGGAAAAGGCCCTGGACTTTCTGGTATGGCCCAGGTTCACCCAACCCTTCCCAGTTAGCTAACTGCCCTTTTATTGTCTACGCCTGTTCCCACCCTAAACCACCACTCCCTTAATTCCATTTAGACCCTTCTCTGTTCCTGTCCTCTGTATAAAAGGTCCACCTTGCCTCCATTAAAGTGCTCAGATTCCTTAAGAGTCTGGTCAGTATAGCAGATTTTTAGAATCATGCCCACCCTCTATCAGTGTTTTAATAACCCTTGTCTTTGGCTGAAAGAAGGCTTGAGTTGAATTCATTCAGGCAAGACCCACAGGTCACTATTTTGGGGCACCAGCACCTCTAAACCTTAACAATTTTATAATTCTAATTATTACCTGAATGCTATAACCAATGAAGGCCATAAAGTCAGAAAAGGAAGTGGTCTCAGTAAGCAGGAGTGGTCTCAAAGGTTTCACAAAAAAGAACATAACCATTTTCCTTATATGGGCAAGGAACTTGGATATAGCGGATGGAAAGTGCGGGAAGCAATCTCCTTTCTTTTTCAATAAAATGGGGATCATAATATTTGCCACCCACCTTGTTGGGATCTGGTAAGGATTAATGAGACACAATGTACAGAAAGTCTGTGAACCATTTCAGTTTAAGGGGGAAAAATCCTATTGTTGCCAAAGAAACAAGCTGACAATTTGATTAGGTGTGAATATTTTTAGTGTAACAGTGTGTAAACATTCAATTTCTCTTCAGAGTCAGTCATCAGTCAGCTTATTAGCATAGCCTTATGCATTTTTATGGTCCATTTCTATGTGCCTGTAAATATTACAAGTTTGCCCTTTTCTGTAACTTCCTAGAATGTGCTGACCCAGAGACCTGGCCAAACTTCTGAGACCATTCCAAAAGCATCACATTTTACTGGAAGAAATGTTAATAGGTACATTCACATTTGATGCCAACATATAGATTTTGCCTCTGGCTTATGTGAGATGAATCATGGTTAGGAGAGGGAAGGAGAGGGTGCTGTTAAAAAGCATCAGAGACTGGAGGCGTGGGTCCAACATTTATCAACCTTCCTTCACTTGCCCCAAAGTCCAAATGAGTCTGGGTCTCCAAGTTGTCAACCAGTCAACCAAAGTTAACATCTTACACTAGAGAGTTAGTTTAGCTTTAGAGTTTCAAAGTGCTCACCTTACAATTCTGGAGTAGGGAGTGTGTGATTATCCCCATTACGCAGATGAGATAACTAAAGTTACCCAAGAGCACCCACCTTGTTAAAATGTCAGAATTGAGACTAAAATTCAAGTCTTCTTATTCCATGACCTCACTACAGTAGTACTGGCCGCTTGGCTATTTCATAAGTGCATTCTAGACATGGAGGAAGCCTATCCCAATGCATAGAAGGGGCAATAGTATGTGGAATTTGGGGAATACTTAATAGCACAGCTTGGATTGAGGGAATAGTACATGAAAAAATGTGAATATTGGAGAAGATTGGAGTCAGACTATGGAGGAAATTAAATATCAAGCTAACCAGGCAATGAGGAGTAGGAGGAAGGTTTGTAAGCAAGGAAGCTATAGAGTTGGATTGATGGTGCTTTAGAAATCAATCAACAAGTCTTTATTAAGCACTCATTATGTGTCAGATTATAGAGATAGAAATACAATTAATGAAACAATCTCTACTCACAAAGAGATTATATTCTGATGGGGAAGGAAACAAGTACTATCTATAAGAATATGCGGAAAAGTATATAAGGAGAATAAATACAAAATATAAAGCAGACACATAATCAGCCAGTTGGAGATGGGGGAGAGGGGGACAATAAGCAGTTGAGTAGAAAAGTATTCACTTAGAAATCGAAGTTTGATTCATTTTAAAGGAAGGGGGGGGATATATTTGCTTGTATATTGTCTCTTCTGTTAGATTGTAAAGCTCCAGAAGGAATGGGGGTGAGGAAGGGTTGAACTTGACTGAAATGACTGAATAACAACAAGAAGGGGGCACTGATTTTCTTTTGCCTCTCTCTGTATCCCCAGCGCTTAGCATAATGCATGGCACATAGTAGGTGCTTACTAAATGTCTATTGATTGATTAATTGATTCTATGAGTTAGAGGTAAGGAAGGAGTTAATTCCAGAAATGGGGGATGGCCTTTACAAAGACACAAAATGAGAAATGGAATGTTGATTGAAGGAAGCAGGAAAAAAAAATCGAGGGGGAGGATTTAGCTGCCTCCCAATGCAGAGGTTTGTAGAGGGGAATTGTGTTCAATGGGGCTAAATAGATAAGGCCAGATTTCCAAGCACTTTAAAACCTAGAAAAACAAAGTTTCTATTTTATCTTAGATGCAATAGGGAGCCAGGGCAGTTGATTGAATAAGGCAAGGATGCACTATCATATATAGCTTTAGAGACTTGGCCTATAACACAGTAAAACAAAGGGACTTGTCCAGGCTCATGCAGCCAGCAAGTATGAGAGACAGGACTTCAAACTGGGTCTTTCTGACGCCCAACCTGGTACTACCACTCACACATACTTTTTGTATCTTTTTTCCTCCGCACACAAAAAGATTACAAGCAATGCTTCATCAAAAGATAGCATATAATGAAAAAAAAATGAAAAAGGCTCAGGAACTAATTTATACTCTGCTTCCAGAATGAGCTCTCTGAAATACTGAATAATGTAAGAATGTAAAGGTTCTCACCAGATGTATAGAGAATCATGTTAAGCTAGATTTTATGGACAGAGGACCTGATCCTGCAGCTGGTTCTTCTGCTTGAAAGTAAAAGACATTCTAAGGGCTGTATGAAATCGTTTCTGTGTGTTTGATGCCTGAGAGCTGTAGATTTATTCTGTATGTGATTCAAGTGAAAAAAACATTTGCATGGGAAGAAATTGTCACTACATGTAAAGGAAGCAATGTTAAGTGATTTATCATCATTTGATACATAAGGGAACTTCAGTTCAGAAAAGTGGTCACACAACTAGGATGTTTCTGAGGCAGAATTCAAGGCCAGGTCTATCAACCATGTTTCAGAGCTCTTTATCTTCCTTCACAATTAATACAGTAACTGGAGCCTGAATCCAGTGCCCTGGAACACTCCTAGCCAAAGTTAAGCATAAAATAATGACATTAAAATTATTCACGTTTATAGATGTGCCTTAAGGTTCATAAAAGCCTCACAACCACCTAAAAGTAATTCTTGAATTTTGTTTAGGGGCTTCAAAGACTGTGTATTTCAGTCACCAGAAAAGCCAGCTGGGATATTTGCCTTTGGACCAGACCTAATTAGATTTTTCAGTAATTAGAATCAGCAAATGTTGCTTGTGGAATGGATTATTAATTAACTTGCCTGTACTTCTGATTGTCTTGTTTCAATGAACTTTGATATTTAGACTGAGATTAGCCATGTCAAAGGTGTGTCTCTTACACCATAACAATGGCTATTGATCCTTATCCAGAAGCAAATTGAAGGTCTCCTGTGGATATTTGATTGATACCGTTGACATTTTCGTTCCTTAAGCTCACTCAAAAGAATGTACGTTAGCCAGACATAGCCTCAAAAAGTATTAAAACTCTGGAGGCTGCAGCTAGCATTCTGGCCTGATCTTGTGATTGAAGGAAGACAACTGGGGAACAGTTCATGTAATACGTAGCTGTCCAGAGAACAGAGCTAGTTAGACCTTTGGAAGCCTATACAACTTGGAAAGATTGAGTCTGTTTCATGACTGAAATATTCATTTGCCACTTTGTCAGACCTTGTATCCTTATTTCTTCTGGGTTTTTGCACAATCCAAATGCCCACTTCTTTAATCCTCATTGGTTAGCTCAGATAAGCCTTAAGTGATATCCCTAACAGATCCTGCTTAGTGCTTGATCTCCACTGGGCCAATTCTGGGGCTGTGAACTTATTGATATGCATCTTTGTATTGATGACCAAGTCTACCTTACTGTATAAAAAGCCTGTGCCTATTTTCCCTCACCGGTCACTTCAATTGGGATTTCTGGTCTTTGCTGTTCTTATTCAATTTTATCCTACTCTTCGTGATGCCATTTGAGGTTTTCTTGGCAAAGATCCTGGAGTACTTTTGCCATTTTCTTCTCCAGCTCATTTTACAGATGAAGAAACTGAGGTAAATAGGGGTTAAGTGACTTGCCCAAGGTCATACAACTAGTAAGTTACTGAAGTCAAATTTGAACCAAGAAGAGGAGTCTTCCTGACTTCAAGCCTGGTTCTCTATCCACTGTGCCACCTGTCTGCCCTAGTCTGTCTTTAATGGTGCCTAGCTCCAACTTCCAGTCAGTCAATCACTCAATCAACAATCAGTCTTAAGTATTTAAGACATTGCTCTAGTCATTGGAGATGTAAAAACAAGAGGGAAACAAGTCCAAGCCCATATCTCATAGTTTACATTCTGGGATGGGGAGAGAAAGGAAGGGAGGGAATGCAATTGTATTACACCATCTGTGCCCCTGTGTATCTTAGAGTTTAGGAATCCTGGATAGTATGGCATTGACCTACCTTCACTTAAAAAGCTATCTCATTTCATTGGTTAGTGATGATACTGGCAGTATATTTCTTGGATCAACTAATATCTGAAAGTCCTTCATGCATTCAGTCTTGAATGTTCTATGGCATAATTTTTAAAACCCTAGAGATATGTGGGTTCTGCATGAAATATATTGTGATCAGTAGCATCCCTGACCAACATGGAGGAGAGGCAGCATTAGCTAGGTCACCTAAGGACAAGGAGGGTGTTTCCAGATGACATTGGGGGTTAATTGGGATGGTCGCTTCATCGACTCTAGATTTAATTGTCTTTCAAGCAGGAGTCAGATCTACTCTGGGTCCCAGGCAGGGTTTGATTTCATTGTCTGATTTTTATCTTTGTTTTATTTTTGTCTTTCTAGCCTTAGAGACTAACACACAGTGATGACATGTAGTAAATGATTGCTGGATGGATGAGATGTGAAGTGTGATGGGGGGTTAGCTAAATATAGTGGCTTATGTGAGTTAACACTAACTCCCTCACCAAATAGGAAAGCTCACAAGCCAAGGTGTAGCTCCAGAGCTGAGTAAATTAATTCCCTCAGGGAAAAGGGGTAGAGGGATGGTCTCTAGATATAAAAAACACACAGGCATCCTTCTAATTACATTCAAACCCTCCATTCTGCTTTTTTAAAAAAGCCTCTGCCCCTAGACCCTTACCACAACACGGGGGAGAGGGAAGACACCCCCTCCTTACCACATATACTCATTAAACTTGAAGATTCCTGTAGTACATTTTGTGGCCCAACCCCCTCTCTCTGAAGCCCAGTCCCTCTATCTCAATAGCAGTAACAGCCATCGTCCATCTCTAGATTGTGCTTTAAAGATGTGATTCTTTTCTCCTATTACCTTTTCTCAGAGTCTTTCTTCTTTTTCCTTGAGGCCAGTCTGATCTAATCTCAGATAATGTCTTCAGTCTCAGAATGTTTCCATATTCATGATATAATTGAAAGAGCACTGGAGTAAGAGGAACTGAGTTCAAATACCTCTTAATTCTAGTGCCTTCCCTCCAGGAACCTTTTTATCTGGCACCTAGCTTATTTGTCCATATTTGATTGCCTTTTATTTCCTGATTACATAGTGAGCACCTTGAGGGCATTGACTGTCTTCTACCTTTCTTGGTAACCTCTGTTCTTTGGACAGGGCCTAGTACCCAGTAGGCCCTCAATCGATGTTTATTCATTGACTGCTTAATAGCTATGTTCCTTTGGGCAAGTCCTTTTACTACCTAGGGCCTTAGAAATTTGCCTCTCAGAAATGAGGTCATTGGACTAAATGGCTTCTTTCCTTTTGGCTCTAGGTCTACAACCCTACAATGTTCTTAACCTAGTAAGCAAGAGTTAGGAAAAGAATGGGAAAAACCAGCTTTTACAGTCTTCCTTAGCCTCCAGATGTGTTTTCAGAGTTTCTCTCTTTGGAACTGAGATGGTTCTGAGGTGGGCTGACCTGCCCTTTTTACCTTCTGCCCACAACACTTCTAATCTCTTACTTCACTCAGAGTTGCCTTGGATGACAATGGTGTTGACCAATCACAATGGTGTTGACATATCACGTGAGCATCACATATCCACATGGCCATTTAACCGTCTACAGATAATTTTTACAACTGAAAATCCCTCTTGAGTGAACTTAAAACCTGGGTGGAAGGGGAGGAGAAAAGATTGATTCATCATTGATGCAAATAAAACTCTCCCATCACTATCTTTGATGAATGGATATGTGATGCTTATGCAATATGTCAATACCATTGTGTCCTTCGGTATAAGGAAGGGATGGTATAGATGAATAATAATCATTTTTACTTCTATAGGATTGTAATAATTCCAACACAATTTCGTCCCATTAACCCTATGATCCTATGATATATATGTATAATATGTATGTGTACATATACATACATATACCTATACTATATACATACACGTGCATATGTACATATATCTATACATACATACACGCATACATATAAACATACATACACACACATATCATGAACCAAACAGAGGTTAAGTGATACACCCAAAGTCACTTAACTTGAGTATTACAGGATCGTGAATGTAGAGCTCTCAGAAGGCATCTTGGTCAGACCTCTCATTTTACAGATGAGGAAAAATGAAGTCAGGGTAAGTTAAGGAATTTGCTCATGGTCGTATAGGTAGTAAACCTCAGAACTGGGATTTGAATTCAGATCCTCTCACTCCATAACCACTACTTTTTTTTCACCTTACTCCACTGTGTCTGATCCCCATTTTACAAAAAAAAAAAAACTGAGTTTCAGAGATTTGCCCAAAGCAATATTCGCTGACAATAATGTTCCTGCTAAGAATATTAAAGGCTCCTCCCATCATGCCAGTTCCAGCTGGCTTTCCCCATGATCACTTTAAAACCTATACCCAAGTGATGTTTCCCTTTTGAAAATATTAAGCAGTGTTTGTTCATTCACATTCTCAGTGAGGTTTTAAAGCAAGGGTGTGGTTTCTAAAAAATGAGCTGACTGTGTTTCCAGAGAGGAGACGGGCCTAGAGGGTCTTTGGTGGAGCCCACTAAGCAATGTAATCACAAACAGATGCCTAATACTGGTATAACTGGCCCACTTGAGAGTATACACTTTCATCATGCCACCACCCAGAGTGAGATCTGAGTGATTTTTATTTGCTTATTATTATTATTATTTTTTTGCTCTACCCTTTGTCACTCTGGAGTTTTACATGTCTTTAACAGATTAAATAAGAAGAGAGAGAAAGTTTTAGGCAACAGTGTGGTGCAGTGGGATAGGTACTGACTTTAGGATCTATGTTTAAATTCCGCCACGGAAACTTGCTACCTATTTGATTTTGGGGGAAAGTTTTTGAACATCCCTGGATCTCAATTTCATGATCTAGAAAATGAGGATTTGGGATCATATAATTCTGTGCAAGGAAATTCTTTGGTCTCTTCTCATTCGACAAACATGTTGAGGTTCATTTGTACGTTGGAACTCCTTTCAGGGTATATTTAAAATCAGGGTTATACAAATTCAAAGTATTTTTTGTACATAATGTACAAATTTATCATCAACATAATCCATCTCTGAAAGAACCTCTTAGAGGCCAGGGGAGATTTATGTTCTGTTTAGAATTGTAGTACACTAGGGCTAGGAGGGACCCTTAGTATCATAGGACTCAGAGTCAGAAAGAACTTTAGAGATCAATAGTTTCAGCCCCTTCTTTGTAGAGAGGAGGCAACATCCCCAGAAAAGAGAGTTGACTTGCTCAAGGTCACACAAGAGAAAAAAAAAAGCATTAGATGAGGAGATAGAGAATCTGGATCCAGCACTTAACTAATTCCATAACTCTGGGCAAATCAGCTAACTTCTCAGCCTCAGTTTCTCCATCTGTAAAATGAAAATACTAATACTTGTACTGTCATCTTCACAATTTTATGGGAAAAGTTATTCTCTCGTCCTTAAACCACTGTGGAAATGAGTTCTTGTCATTAGCATTAGCGACAGGACAAACCTAATTTTTCGACTTCAAGCCCAGTCAAGCCCAGCATTACAGAGGAAATGTGTCATAGTACAGGGCTTTAAAAATATTCTTTGGCTCTAGAAGCCAGTCCCAAAATAGAGAAGTCAGAAGAATTCTGAAACTTTCAGGGCCAAATATATCTCCTGTACCAACAGTTACTTATATAAATTAAGTTTAATGTAGAACCAGACTCAGAAACAACCACTTATGTTTCATAAAATAACATGCTCTGAAATGAGGCAGCACGTGTTCCTGGACTAATGTTTCTCTTTGAGACTCTTGGGCCCATTCATTTACTTTATAGTTTTGATCCTAAAGTACTACTAATAAATACTAATGAAAATTAATACCACATGTCACACATGGCCCTTTCTCCACCCAGTTCCATCAGGCCTTATAATCCCTCAAGTTCTATACCATTTTACCTTATTCCTGTCTCCAATCTATTTTACACCCTCTTCTATGTACCCATCTCATGCATTTTTTTAACCTATCAGCCTCCTCCTACCCCATCGATGTCCCACCCCCATGTGTTCCCACACAGCCTGCCATGCTTCCTTCTCAGTTGCCTTTCCACCTCTCCCTTGCTATATTTCCCAGACTCTACCCATCTCTCAAAAGGGACCAGACTCAAGGAGTAAACACTCTAGGGTCCTTACCCTTGACATTTCCTTCCTACCTGTTTACCTGCTGCTTCTGATATCAGATTTTTAGAAAAATAACTGAATCTTTGAGATAGAAGGAATCTTAGATGCCAGACTGTGTAGCTCCTCTAAAACAACCCTGCTAAGTGGTTATCCAACTTCCACCAAAGGGCGTCCAGTGATAGAAAACTTACTACTACTTTTGGCCAAAAATTATGCCTCTACAATCAATCAATCAGAAAACATTTAGCAAGCACCTACTATGTGCCACATTCAACCCATTGCTCCTAGTTCTGCTCTCTGAGACCAAACAGGGTATGTCTGATCACTTTTCTACATGATTAACCTTCAAGTACTTTCAAACAGCTTTTTCTTTGTGGGCTAAAAGACAACAATTCTTCCATCTGATTTTTGGGTGTTGTGATTTATTCTTTCACCATCCTTGTTGCCTTCCTATAGATACACTCAAGTTTGACAAGTTACTTCCTAAAATGCTGCGTCTAGAACGTAAACACATTATTGCAAGTGTGGTCAGATTAAGGAATAGAAGAGCAGCTACATTATCCCTATCATTCTGGACACTATCCTTTTGACAAAAGCTAAAGTTGCTTAAGATAATTTGGCTATAACTGTTGACATACCTTAGACTTGAAGTTTGCCAGTATCTCTGGTGTTTTATCACATAACTGTTATCTATTCACATCTCCCCTTCCTGTACTAAGGCAGACTTTACATTTACATATCTTTATTACATTTCATCTTATTAGATTCAGCTTCTCAGTTGTAGCCAGCTGAGATCTCTTGGATACTGATTTCAGCCTTCAACATGTTAGCCATCCTTCCCAGCTTATTTGATAAGCATTCCACCTTGTTTTCATCATATCAAGTCATTAGTAAAAAATATTGAACAGTACAGGACCAAGGACAGAGCCTTGGGGCTCTCCAAAACAGACTGCCACCTAGGGCATTTTATTATTGGGATCTTTAGGGTTCTAGTCACTTCACCACTTATGAATTTACCTACCTAGTACTTAATTGTTTAACTCTCATCTCTTCACCTTCTTCTCTGGGATTGGGTGAGAGATTTTCTCTAATCAACTGCTGAAATCCAATGGCGCTTTGTTTAAGCATTCCTCTCATCTCCCAGTCTAGCAACTTTCTAAAAAAAAAAAATCAGATTAGTGGGAAATGACCTGCTTTTGGTTAACTTATACTAGGTCCTGTAGTTATGTGGTGACTAAGATCAGTGTCATAGTGAGTCAGCATTTACCCTGTGCTAAGAGCTAAGGATACAAAGAAAAACATAAACAGTTCCTGCCTCTAGGAAGCTTAGAGTTTAATGAGGGAGATTACATGTATATAAATAGGTATATACAAGATAGATAGATATACATAAATGTAGATAGGTAGATATACACATATATACATGTATATGTATGTGTATGCACCTCTAAGATTACCTTCCCTATTTATTCTCTCTGAGAGATTAATGGATATATACACATACATACACACACATATACATATACACACATAATAAATGGAAGATAATCTCCTAAATTAAGGTATTATTAGTGGGGAAGAGGGGAATGGGGCTCCTGTATAAAATCTCTCATATCAAATAAGATTTGAACAAGCCTTGTAGGAAGCCAGGAAAGCCAGGAGCCAGGAGAGAGAGAAGGGGCAGAGAATCCCGGGAAGCCTGCGCAGAGACATGCCGTCCTTGAGGTGGCTTTCCCACAAGATTTCTGTGTGATGTTGGGCAAATCACAATCTCTTTTACCCCAATTTTCTCCTTTGTGAAATGAAGTGTTTATATTATATTTGAGGAATAAGACATATACTCATAAAAGGAAAAATGACAATGGTAGGCAATGTGTGATGAGTGCACGACAAATGTCACATGAGTTACATAGAAAAGAAAGAGGTCTCCTTCCTCTACTCCATCTACTTCTCAGGCCTTATCTTTTCTCTTTTACATTGCCATAAACTGTTAGTAAGGGGTTTTTTTCTCTTTTGTTTTAGTATCAGTCCAAAATTTACCTTTGCAAATTGTGTCCATTGCTTCCAGTTCTCCCATCGGCCTCTGGGACCAAGCAAAACAACTCTGGTCATTCTTCTCTGTGTGCTTAGCACAATGGTAAGCACTCCTGGGAATACAGGAGAAGAAGGAAGCATAATATTTGCCCTAAAGGGGCTTTCTATCTAACTGGGGAAAGAAGCCAAGAATTCATGAAACAATCAATCAGCAGGAGTCATGTAATTAAATGCCCACTTTCAGGCACCACAGACCTTAAGAAAAAGAGATGAAGCAATCTCTGTCTTCATGGGACTAGCACTTTGTAACAAGATCTACATCTGTTAGTATGTGCAGACCAAATGGAAAACAAGAATAAGGTATAACATATAAGGTCATTTGGGAGATAAACTAATAACTGAGGGCAAGTTGAGATCAGGAAAGGCTTCGAGTAAAGGGGGTATTCAAGATGTTTCTTGAAGGAAAAGATGAGAAGAAAATTCATTTGTGGAATGGGGGATAGCCTTTGCAAAGATGCAGAGTAAGGAACAGAGAAAAAGGATAGTCTAACTTGGAGACAGAGATGAGAAAGAGACAGAGGGAGAGACACAGAGAGACAAAAGAGAGGCAGAGAGAGAGAGAGGGAGAGAGAGAGGAAGGAGAAGAAAAACAAGAACAAGAAGAACAAGAACAAGAAGAAGAAAAACAAGAAGAAGAAGAAGAAGAAGAAGAAGAAGAAGAAGAAGAAGAAGAAGAAGAAGAAGAAGAAGAAGAAGAAGAAGGTGAAAGAAGGTAGGGGAGAGAAAGAATAAAAATGGAAAGTAATCTCAGAGGTATAAAGTACAGGCAGAAGACTAATTTATAATGGCTGAAAAGATAGTTGAGAGACAGATTGTGAAATTTTAAAAGCAAAATGGGAGTTTGTGTTTTATCCTAGTTAGAATGGAGAGTCACTAGAGTTGACTGAGGAGGAAAGTGACATGGTCAGATTTGTCCTGAAGGAAAATGACTTTGGCAGCTGTGTGGAGGGTGGATTAGAGTGGGGAGAGACTTGAGCCAATGAACCCAATTACGTGGCCATTGCAATAGTGTGGGCAAGAGGTAACAAGCACCTGAACGGGGGTGGTAGCTGTGTAAATTGAGAAAGGGGGTAGAATGGGAGAAGTGCTGTAGAGATAGAAATGACAAGATTTGGCAATTAACTGGCTGTGGAACAGTGAGAAGTTAAGGATTGTGCTGGCACTAGGAATCTAGGAGACCAGAAGAATGGCAGTACCTTCTATAGAAATAGAAAAATTTGGAAAAGGGGTGGGTTTGGGATAAAGATAATAATTTCCTTTTTGAATATGTCGAAGTCAAGGTCTCTCTGGGACATCTGGTTTGAAATGTTCAGTTGGCATTTGGTGATGTAAGATTAAAATTCCAGGTAGATACTGAGGATATTAAAAAAAAAATTATATGTGGTAGGATTAGATGATGTTGCACCTGGAAGGAACTTCAGAGTCTCAGAAATTCTAAAGAGCTAGGAGGTACTTTAGAAAACAGAATGTAGAATGTTAGAGCTGGTGGAATAATTAGAAAATGTAAAACATGGGAGTTTCAAGGGCCATTAGAACCTAGAAAGGCTGAAGAGATCATCTAGTCCACATTTAGTTTGTAGACTTAATTGAGACCTAGAAAGATGAGTCTTGTGCAAGTACCTAGTAAGATGTCTTTGGAATTTAAAGTCAGAGCTGTTTCCATTAAACTGAACTAGTTTGTGATGTACAGACAATGAAAGAAGAGACTTCTATGAGAAATTCACTGTGCTGCTTAGGAAAGAAATGCCAAAAGAACCAGGGGAGGGAGATGAGGATTTTTTCCTTCTCATTAGGAAGGGCATCATGTAGGACCTAGAGTCTGAACTGACTTTTCATGGGTTACTAGGTGGAGAAGTGAGCAGGGCATTACAGGTGGGGATGACAGCTGGAGTAGAAGAAAGGGGTGAATGAGAACAGTGAACTAGTCAGGGGAATAGTAAGCTGACCAGCCAGACTGGAGCAAAGGGTTCCTTTGAGGGCCTAGGGAGATCAGATCAGATTAATTTCGCAGGCTCTCAAAGCCAAAGGAGTTTAGAAATATGCCTGCTCTTTGAAATGCCTGCACACTTTCACTTTCTATTAATTCTTCTTCCACTTCAAGAGACACCCACAAGGACAGTTTAGGTTTCCTGATTTAAGGGTAATTTTATGTTTTATAAAGTTTGTGATTGGGGCCATCTACATTAGAGATTTTCCAATGCTATGTAGAGGAATCCCCACAACTCCCCCGGTGAATAGTCCAGCCAAACACACACACACACACACACACACACACACACACACACACACATCTTGGCTCAGGGCCCAGTTCCTCTCATTCCTCCTGCAGCTCTCAAACACACCACAGTGACTCAGCAAGAAGGCCAGAGGAAAATGCTGTGAACCAAGATGTTTTCTTTTCTTAGTACTGGGATGGATTTATGGTTGCACATTAAATGTTAACACCTTCACTCCATCTACGGATCCTTATTTATGGTTGTTAAACACTGCAGCCATCAGCCCTCATCACTAGAAAGCTTTGTGAAAGACATAATTATCAAGCATCACAAGACAGTTGTCTAATTAGAAACATAATATTCCAGCTCATTTGTGCATTTGGAAGTTGCTGCCACAGAATGTCGACAAGCAAGCTGTCCCCAGATTCAGGCACGTGATGCAGCTTCTGTCGAGCCTCATTCTGGGGTTTTCTGTCATTTTTACATAGGATAAAGGGATCCAGGAAGGCCTCATTTTGGTCATTTACTCCTCTTATATAGCTGGAAAGCCCTCCTGGTCCTTCTCATCCCAATTAAATGGAACCCCTCCTTTCCTGTGAATCCAACGTACAGAATCTACCCCTTGCCTGGAGGTCTTTCTCCTCCCCTTTTTATATCTCCAGAATAGCAATTTGCCACTCTGACTGTCCACCAGCAAAAGTTAATCCATACTAAAGTCAATTAATCAAGAAAAATATATTAAACATCTACGACTTTCCAGGGCCTCAGAAAGTTACTGAGACTATAAAGGTATATAACAAACAGTCCCTGGCCTCAGGGATCTTTCATTCTAACGGACAGAACAGTACATATACCTACAGATAGAGCTGGAGGAATGAGAAAAGGCCTCATTTAGAGAACTGCATTTGAAGTGAACTCTGAAGGGAACTAGGGATTCTAGGAGGCTGCAGAGGTGAAGAGGGAGTGTCCCTAGGTGTGGCAAGAGTCAGTGCAAAGGGGCACAGACAGGAGAAGAAATGAGAAATGTCACTGTAGAATGTGCAAAGGGAAGTAATGTCTATTGGGTGCAGCTAGGTGGTGCTGCGGATAGAGTGCCCATCCTCGAGTCAGGAAAACCTAAGTTCAAATGTAGCCTCAGACACTTACTAGTTGCATGACCCTAGATCCTGTTTGCCTCAGTTTCCTCACCGGTAAAATGAACTGGAGAAGGAAATGGCCAACCACTCCAGTATCTTTGCCAAGAAAACCCCAAATAGGGTCATGAAGAGTCAGATACAGCTGAAATGACTGAACAACTACAACAACAAATGTGTAATAAGTCTGTCAAGGTAGCCTACCTTCTTTACTGGTCAATGATGAATTCTAAGGACAATTTTGTATTTCTGAAGCTATAGGGCACCCTTCCCCTGAAGCTTCATCCCCATGGCATAGAGATAACCTCAGCCACCATAAGGCAATATATGGCAGGTTCTACCCAAGTTGGGAAGGCTTCAAGCCTGGAACCCTGTGTCAGCCACCCAAGGATCCATTAGGACCAGCCTAGCTAAGTTTGAACGTTCATTACCAAAAAGACAGCAACTCAGTGGTGGATTTGGGGGTGAAGGGCGCACAGCAATTCAAGAAGTCAGTCTACTACACTGTAGCATCTGGGTGTTTTGTGTCCATGGGCAGAGCAGCCTCACAGATGACATTGTGGATCCTTGAAGCATAGTGACACTATTCTGAGTTCTAAATAAGGATTCTTCTTCCCATCTATTTACCAGAAATGCTCAGCCTAGGGTTCTAGAATTTAAAAACATCAACAATGACAACCATATTTCAATTTGATCATTTCCTTTGTAATACTATGTTATTTTATTTTATTTTATTTCATTTTGGGCATTTAGAAACGTAATGCATATTAGAAACATAGGTGTTCCCAGAATGACAAAGAAATCCTTAACACAAAAAAATGTTAAGAACCCCTGCTTTAACTTCTAAATATCTATTTATTTCTGATTTTGTTTGAAACAATTTATTTTTTATTGGATCTAGTTATCTCATCCTCCCATTTCCCCATTTTCTTCTCTTCTATCTATTATCCCCAAAGCCATTGACCATGTATTCTGTCTCTTACTCATTGTAGACAATCTATAAAGAGGTCTATCTCAGTATTTCTAACTCTGTACCTACTCTCTGGATTGCATGGTGCTCCCCAAAGGGGCAAAGGATGAGAGAGGTAAATGCATTCTGTTAGCATACTCCTGGGCATATTGGCCAACTCCAGTATCTCTTGAATAGTCACAAGGGAGCAGAATGCAGTAGAAACTAGGGGAGCTAAATTGAATTCTAATCCCAATTCTGCTATTTTCTAGCAAGAACATGGCCTTTCAGAATCTCCATTTTCTCATTTGTCAAATGGGTCTTGTGGTGGAAAGAAGAAGAAAAAGCTAAGGGGAAAAGTGAAATCAAATGGGAAATAACTGAACAAATTATGGTATAATAATATAATGGAGTATCACTGTGCCTTTAGAGATGACAAATATGAGTAATTCGGAGAATCATGGGAATACATATGAAATAATGCATCATGAAGTAAACGAGGACCAGAATAATTTGATCAATAACTAAAATAACATAAATGAAACATTAAAAGGAGACCCAACTCAACTTCATTATAGTGATCAATTTGTGTCTTACAAAACAGGTGAAAAAACAAAACATACTTTCCTCTTGTTAGTAAAGAGGTGGGGGACCAAGGGGACAGAATGTTGCATACTATGTCAGATGCAAACTTTCTGTCTTCTGCCTTTGCTTAACTATTTCCTTTGTTCACTGGATTGGGTACATCAGGAAACAACTGACTCTTAAACAACAAATGACATCAACAAAACTTAAAAATAAATCAAAATAAAATATGGGTAATAATCTCCATCCTGTCTGCCTCACTAAGTTTGTATGAGATTCAAGGATATAATTTTTTATTATTACATCAATATAATATATTGTTTTTCCTTCGCAGGCTTTGGTGTCATTTGGCTAGACAAGCCACTTGATTGTGTCTAGGGTGTGACTCAACCATTCTCCTAGCCAGGGAGTCAAAAAGTGCTTAGATAATAAACTCACGTGAAAAACAGAAATAGTTTTTCTATAGTAGGACATTTGGGCATATGCCACCAAGAAGTTCAAAAACCAAATCAAACCAAACCGAAAAGGTCCTATAGGAAACAAAATATTAGTGGCAAACTATTTGTTTACTATTGCTATTATTATTATTATTAGTGGTAAAGAACTGGAAACAAAGCAAATGCTCATTTATTCAAGAATAACTGAAGAAATTGTGATATACACATATATAGGCAATAGAGTAATATTGCACCATAAGAAAGGAGCATGAAAAATTCAAAGACACCTTTGTATGAAATTATACAGAGAGAAGTATGTAGAATTTTCAATATATGCAATGACAATGATAACCAAAATGAGAAGAAAACTAACAGAAAGTCTTATGTTATATACTTGTTGACCAATCATTTCTCTATAGAAAAGAACTCACAATGTCCTCTCCTGTCAAACAATATTTGAAGGTCTCAGATTATAGGGTAATACATTCACTGCCAATACATTCACTGTCAGTTACATTCATTGTGTGGATTAACTTTGCTGTTGTTTAGCTGAATCTGACTCTGTGACCCTGTAGATCACTGTCCTTGGGGTTTTCTTCTTGGTTTGCCATTTGCTTCTCCAGTGGATTAAGGCAACAGGGGTCAAGTGAGTTGACTAGGTTCACACAGCTAAGTGATTGAGACTGTATTTGAATTTAGGTCTTCCTGACTTTAGGACCAGTGCTCTATTCTCTGAGGCATCCAGTTTCCTGTTAGTTTGTTGTACTTCACCACAAATAGACAACACACTGAGGGATATGGATATGTATGGAAATAAATGTGATGAAAAACTAAAGGAAAGCAATCATTCTTTTTATATGAAGGGGTGGAATGTTGCATAAGCTGCCATACAAATTTAATGTGGGTGTCAATTTTGCTGAACTTTTATTTATCTCTTGCCTTTTACACCTGCATTATAAGAGATGTTTTACTAGATATGGGAGATTATATTTAGAAAAGAATGTAATATAATGACTAAAGTAATCAATAATAATAAGATAAAATCTCTGAGAAAAAAAAAGAAACATTGAGATAGGAGCAATATCTTAAGTATAGGCATACCTCTGAGATATTGCAGGTTCAATTCCAGACCACCAAGATAAAGCAAATATCATAATAAAGCAAGTCACATGAATTTTTTGGCTTCCTAGTATATATGCAAGCTACATTTACACTACCCTGTAATCTATTAAGTGAGTTATACGAACATGTTTGTTAAAACAATATACATGCCTTCATTTAAAGATACCTCATTATTAAAAAGTGCTAACCATCACCTGAACCATCAGCGAGTCACAATCTCTGCTGGTAGAGGGTCTGGACTCAGAATTGATAGCTGCTGACTGGTCAGGGTGGTGATTGCTGAAGGTTGGGATGGCTGTAGCAGTTTCTTGAAATAAGATAACAATGACGTTTGCCTCATTCATTGACTCTTCCTTTCACTTGAACACTAAAAGGCCATTGTAGAATTATTAATTGACCTGATTTCAATATTTTTGTGTCTCAGGGAATAGAAAGGCTCAAAGAGAAGGAAAGAAATTGGGCAACGGCAGGTTGGTGGAGCAGTCAAAACACACACAACATGTATTCTCAAAGTTTGCCATCTTGGGGTGGCTAGGTGGCACAGTGAATAGAGCACTGGCCCTGGAGTCAGGAGACCTGAGTTCAAATGTGGCCTCAGACACTTAACACACAGAAAAAAAAACTAGCCATGTAACCTTGGGCAAGTCACAACCCCAATTGCCTTCCAAAAAGAAAAAAAAAAAGTTTTCCATCATATGTGGGTATGGTTTGTGGTGCCCCAAAACAATTAAAATAGTAATGTCAAAGATCACTGATCACAGATCATCATAACAGATATTATAATAACAAAAAGTTTGAAATATTATTAAATGTGACAGACATCCAATGTGAGCACATGCTGTAAAAAAAAAAATTTCTGCAAAGCAAAGTGAAGCAAAGTCCAATTGAATGAGTTGTGCTATAGCTTCAGAGACACTTCAAAAAGCAGGCTGATTTTGGCTGGGAAGGTCGAGGAGGGGAGAGGAAAATCACAAATAGGTATAAGCATCAAAGTTTGACATGGAGCTATAACAAACACTGAGAGCCAACCTGGTATCTAGGAGGCAGGCTAACACATAACCACAGGCTCTACATCTAGCACCCAGCTGTGAGAATAGTGAGTGTGACCGCAATGCCCAGGTTAGTGTTTGTGGGTGGTGACTGGGAAAAGGGCATTTCTTCATACACCCGGGTCTTCAGGAATGCATAGCCATGGTGACTACCATCAGTGCCTGTCTTCACTTATTTGTTTTAGTGTTTTACTTCCCTGGACATGGGGAATTCTCTTTCTTCACTGGGGGTGTTTGTCAAGGGGAGCAAAGTTGGCTGAGGTAGAATAGGGATGAGCTATTTTCTGTGACCTGAGGGAAAATAGGAAATCTCTCTCCTCAAAAGTCACATCTCAGCCCCTACCCTTCAGGGCAAGGAGTCCAGGAGGTCTGAAATTAATGGGAGATTAACCAGCAGGAGAGACCATGAAGCAAAAGCTTGGAAACCTTCTCAGGACTAGCATGGTCCAAGCACAGTGATCCATCCCAAAGAACAGCCAGTGAAGCAGTCCAAAGACCAGAGACAGGAATCCACCAGAGGAGGTGAGTAGGCCCAAAAATATAGTCGGAGTTCATAAGGAAGACCAACAGTTTAAAAGTGGGGTTGGCACACAGACATAAATTGGTTCATCATCATAGGGGGCCCCTTCCCTAATCAGTACAAGGTATTATAGTTATGGTCCCCAGCATCTTCAGCAGGGACTCTTACTCTGAGGTCCTTGACTTGTGTGCATGTGTGTATGTGTGTGTGTGTGTGTGTGTGTGTGTATGGGTATGTGTATGTGTGTGTTTACACACATGTTTTATATTTCTGTTTACACATGTATTTCATTTGTAATCTTATATGTTTTGTGTACATATATATTTCCTTTGTAATCCTACATATTTTCTTTAAATGTTTTAAAATATTACTCTGAGAAGGTGTCCAAAGGTTTCACCATACTCCCATAGTGATCCATGACACCACCAATCTTTGTTACAAGGTGCCTGAACGTTGTCCATTAGTGATTTCTTTCCTTTTTTAAAAATCCCCATCCTGGGAAAGATTTTCAAGTGCCAACAGTCTTAATGGGTAGCCATCATTAACACAGTAAGTCTCTAACATTTCAGTGGTTTCTCTTCTCAGTAAGAAGAGGCTGGGAAGAGCCCTAGGAAGACAGCATAACCCTGTACACTGTCCACATTTTGCACTCTGCTTGTCCTACTAGCCAGGTCAGACTTGGGTCAGGAATCTCATGAGGAAAGAAAGTGGGAGAACTTTTCACAGGGATCAACTAACAGCCAAGAAGTTAAGCCTCAAAACATATGATTTCTCCCACAATTTAGGCTTGTAGATTTAGAGCTAAAAGGGACCCTAGGGGCTATATAATCCAACCCCTTCATTTTATAAATGAAGAAACTGAGACCCAGAAAGGTTAAAGGATTTGGTCAAAGTCACATGGGTATGTGTGGTCCAGGTCCAGGGCCAGAATCTACACTCAGGTGCTCTGACTCTAAAGTCAACAGCCATTCAACTACCCCCACATGGCTTCCAAAAGACAGAATGCTCCTCTCCCATTATGAATGACTTTTAACTATCCTGTTCTAGTTGGGAAAAGATTCTTCTCCCTCCTCTTACCAATCCTATATGATAGGCTCATATAATATTAGGCTAGAAGTGAATTTAGAGAGCATCTAGATCAAAAGTTCATGGGATCAAAACTTTTTTGTTGTTTTTGGTTGTTTTTGGTTTTTTTTTTTGTAATGCACCCTTTGGGCAATCTGGTGAAGCTTATGGACTTCTCAAAAAAATGATATAAAATGAATAAAATAAAAAGCATAGGATTACAAAGGAAACTAATTATATTGAAAGAGTGATTCAATTTTTTTAATGTTTACAGACTTCCACGCTAAGATCCTCTGATCTAGTCCAATTTCCTCATGTTGTAAATGAGGAAATTAATACCAGGAGGAGTAAAACTAAGTAAGCCACAATCACCCAGTCAGTAAAGAGCAGAGCTGGGATTTGATGCGTTTCCCCTAATTCAGAACTATTGCCATGAAACCACTTGGAGATTAAATCACAAATGTGACTGAAAGGATTCCGTGTAGGTCTTAAGAGCATGATACCAAGCCAATAGCCTAGGAGTCAGTGGTATCTCTGTCCTGATAGCAAAGCACACCATGTGCCTAAAATGTTTACTTAACAGCTGAGTAGTATTTGTAAAAAGTCTGCAACATTGACCTCAGTACTTAATATCCTTTAATAATGGGGGCTTGGAATAAAGTGTTTGGAGCAATTACTGGGTCTGTAGTATTTTTTTTAATTTGAGTGAACTGAGCAAACAATGAATAGAATTATATGCTGATAGATTCTTCCCTCACTCTGTAGCCTTTAACAAACATATTTAATTCCTTACCAAGAGCTCAGACACATACTATTAATGCTACTTATTAAGACTAATTCCTACATAAGTATAGCATACCTTCAGCATTCATAGGAGATATATTATGTAAAGATCTCTTTATATTGGGAAAGCCAAAAACACAAATGAGATTGAAATCCAAATTTAAAGACTTCTAAGATTCCTAGAGAGGACCCTCAGGAAGCTCCAGGTCACTGCTTAGCCAATCTGCTCCAGGCTTTAGGGCTAGAATAAACCATGGAGAGCAGTGTAGCCCTCTTATTTTATAAATAAGGAAACTAAACCCCATGAAGAGGACATTTCATAGGTAATTAATAGCAGCACTGTGGTTTGAACCAAGGTCTTCATACTCCAAATCCAATGTTTTCTCTATTCTATTATACTCTGCCTTTTTCCTTCTCAGTCTTCATGTCTAACCAGTATTCTCTATTTACTTCTTGACAGGAAATCAGTCTGAAATCGTGTATTGCATAACAGACCCCTGGAGTTTTCCCAAATTTTGCCATGAGATTGGGTAGTGGGAACCAGGAAAGGACACACACACACACACACACACACACACACACACACACACACACACACACACTAATCAAAACTGGTAATATGCAAATGAGTGTTACCTAAAATCATAGTCTTAGATCCAAAAGGGACTTTAGACACCATGAATTTCTGCTTCCCCTTTTGAGACTAGCGGATGAACTAATTTGCTCATAATTGTACACTCTGGTAGAATTAGGACCAAACCCACATCCTCTGCTCCTGCTCCTTGAATTTGCCACTAAACCAAGTCATCTCCCCCTGTACTATCATGTTGAGCCTTTAGAAAATTGCCTCTTTTGTTCCTCCATCTTAAGAATCTATGACCCTAATGTCTTTTTCATGGTACTGGTTCATTCCAGCAAAATTGTGGAAAGGATTGAAGCAGGGGAAGAGCCTTGAGAAGGGAAAGGAGTCTATCTATCCAGCCCCAGTTCTCTATTTATTTACATTTATAAATTTCAAAACCCTCAAAATATTTTTACTACTATCACAGTTGTGGCCAACATGTCAACATCAATGGTGATTAAAAAAAAAATCATCTGATACTGCAGTGGCAACACTTCCAACCCCCAAACCCAACCCAATGTCAAGAGTAAGAAATCAGTTACCTCATTTTTTGATTCAGGGACAGTAATGTTCTAGATTGAGATCATAAGATTTTTAACAGGAAGAGACCTTAGAGATTGTCTAATCATTCAATCATATATTTAGATAGATGGAGAGACAGATGAATAGAGAAATAGATGAGAGACAGAGATTATAGAGACAGAGCTAGACAGAGAGATAGAAATAGAGGTAGAGATAGAAAGAACATGTATTAAGTACTTACTATGTACATGACTCTATACTAAGTGCTCAGAATGCAAAGACAAGCAAAGTCCCTGCTGTCCCTTAAGGAAATTACATTCTATTTGGGAAAGACAAAATATAAAGGGATACTGAAAAGGTCAGAGAGAAGGAAGATACACAGCAATATGGTAGGGGTTCAACTATAGTCACTATCAAAGCCAAAAGATCCTTGGAATCCAAGATTCTTAAGGGAAAAACAAAGGGACGATAATAAGAGAGAAAACAAAAGGAGACCTCTATGAAGTGATAAGAGGCTCAATTCTCAGAGCCAGGATAATGAACGATCAGAGTCAATAGTCAATATATATTTAATAAGCACCTACTATGTGTCTCAGGTACTGTGCTACTTAATGGTGAAACCAAAGAAAGACCATCCCTGCCCTCAAGGAATTTATAATCTAATAGGGAAAGATAATATATACAAAAAGAAGGTGAAAAGCAGGTGGGGAAGTGCCAGAGGGTACCTGGAAAGGGCATTGATGTTTGTGGAGTAGAAACCAAGCAGAGCAACTGATAGAAAATAAAGCCCAAGTTCCAGGGGAATCGGTGTGGAGGATATTTAGAGTTACAAGGGACGTTAGAGGAAATTCAACCTCCTCATCATTTTACAGATGAAAAAACTGAAGACCAGAAAGGTTAAATGATTTACCCAAGGTCACAAAAAATTATGAAAAAAAATATAAGCTAAGATTTGAACCCAAACCCCCAAACCCTCTAATGTTCTTCCACTGAACCATATAGAAATGAAAGTTGAATATTTCATAAATATCGTACCTGCAACAGAATCTAGAAGGTAAGGAAATTTCCAGTTATAAAAAGCAGCCAATGATAAAATGCCAAGCTTTGAGATTGAAGACCAGGAGAAACCATTAGAAAATAGTAATCAAAGAAAGAAGGAAAACTTATAATAATATCAAGATAAGTAAATACTTTGACAGTTGGATAGCGGGTAAATAGAAAGCTGAGATCAGAACCAGGACAATATGTGTTCGAGTCCTATTTCTGGTCTGTATTGATTGGGTTACTCTGAGCAAGTCTTTTTAGCTAATAAGTATTCTAGGAAACTCTTTGAGAAAATGCCTTGCAGAAAAGGTGCCTACCTTCATTGACAGAGGGAGCTTTTTCATTTGAGAGTTCCTTATATCAATGAAATTACAGATCTAATTTCTACCCCATTTCATATATTTTGTATATGTATAATTTTATATAAATATATATGTACATATGTACATATACACATACATAACTATACTAATGTATATGCATACATGATTTAAAGCTTAAAACTGTACTAAGACTCATATATGCATATGAGACAACAGGAAATGTCTAGGAATCAACACAGTAAAATAACTGCTTTCTTTTAAAAAAGGTATGAATTGCAATTGTTAGCAGAAGAAATATACACAAACTCACACACTTAATCACTTAAAGAGTCAAGATTTTCTTACTCCAGAGCCAATGTTTTTTCTACTATACTAGACAAGGTACTCTGTGTGTGTGTGTGTGTGTGTGTGTGTGTGTATCCCTAGAGTCTCCATAAAAGACACCTGTTTCATTAAGAAACATTTTATAACTGCCTATAAGTTACCAGTACCCTAGGTATAATTCACAGTCCTTGACCAGTGCTCTTTTCTTGAATTGCAGCAAATAAGACTCTAATCCCTTCCCTGGGCAGAAATAAAATTCCTTTGTATCAATGCCGTGTACTCAAAATGCCATGGTAATCCTTCCTAGGTATGAAATTACAGGAGCTCTTTCAATAGACTCTGTGTTTATAATGCCTAGGTAGATGTGTGCTAGAGAAAATGAATAATTCCACTGATCTTTTGCTAATCATTTCAGGGAAGAATTTATTTGATCCTGGAAATGATAGGAGCCACTGGGGTCTATTGAGTGTGGAGATGACATGGTCAGCCTGCTATTTTAGGAAAATCATTTTGGTAGCTCAGTTTTATGATCAGAGCAGGGATGAGGACTTACCAAAAGGCTATTGTACTAATTTGGGCAAGAGGTGATGAAAGCCTACAATAGAAGTTCTATGACTGAGGAGAAATGGAACATATACATAAAAGGTGTTCTGACAGTAGAAGTCATGGCATCTGGCCATTGATTGGATTCAGGGGTAGAGAAACTGCAGCCTTGAGGGGACATATGGCCTTCTATGTCCTCAAGTGTGGCCTTTTGATTGAATCTAAGCAATTGTCCAAATAATTTGTTCTATGAAATTTGGATTCAGTCAAAGGGCAACACTTGAGGACCTAGAGGACCTCCTTGGATGATGTGATTGAGGATGAAACAGCTTGTAAGCCCGGGTGACTAGGAGGATAGGGGTGCCCTCAAAAGAAATAAGGAAGTTAGAAAGGGGAGAATTTAAGTGGAAAATAGTGATCTCTGTTTTGGAAAGGTAGAGCTTGAGGAGCCTATGGGACATCTAATTGGAGATGTTCAAAAGGCAGTCAGTGCTATGGGAATGAAGCTCAATAGAGTCTGGGGCTACCAATTTGAATCTGGGAATCATCTGCACAGAGATGAAAATAAAACTCCTTGGAGGTAACAAGACTGCCAAGTTAAATAGAAGGGTTCTTAACCTAGCATCTGTGAACTTTTTAAAATTCACATAGATTTTGGAAATTATGTTTAAATATAATTTGATTGAAATTATATCTCAATATAATTTGATTCCTTCTAAGCCTGTGGATTTTATTTCAAACATTTAAAAGGCATGTTTTTTATGAGAAGGGGTCCATAGGATTTACCTTACTGGCAAAAGGGTTCATGACACAAAAAAGGTTAAAAACCTTTCCTCAAAAAGGAAAAAAGGTAAAGGGCCCAGGAGCAAGACTTGAGAGGTATGCATAGTTAGGGAGTGTAAGATGTATGACGATCCAACAAAGAATACCGAGAAAGAGTGGACTGATAGGAAGCAGGAAAACTGCAATGTCCCAAAGAAACTAGAGAAATGAGAGTAGCTGGAAGAAGAGGATAATCAGCACTGTTAAAGCTTGCCAGGGGTCAAAAGGTTGAAGATGGAGAAAAGGTCACTAGATTTAGCAATAGAGAGATCTTTGGCAACTTTGGAGAAGATATTTTCAGTTGAACAATGAGGTTAAAGTCAGATTGCATGAGGGTTAGGAAGAGAAAGAGAGAAGTAGGAAACAGCAATTCTAAATAGCTTTCTCAAAGAATTTAGCCCTGATGGGGAGGAGTGATGAAGAACTATAGCTGACAGGAATGGTCACATCAAGTGAGGGTTTTTTAAAAATGCAGAAGACACGCACACATCTTCTTCAAACCTGGGGCATTATTTTAAGTTTGAAGGACTGTACTACTCCCTGGGACAGCAAGGAAGGTCACCTGTAAGGGAATCAGAGTTACCCTGACTATTCATAGACAAGTTCTTCCTGTTTCATGTTTTCATGAGATTAAATAAAACTCATCCTATATTTGATGCATTGTTAGTCTGAATGCTTGCAAAGGGACAGAGAGTCTCTTATCTTTTCCATAGGGAACTAGACCTGAGTTATATTCTCACGTTGTATCATGGATGACAAGTTTAGCCCAGAAGGGACTGTAGCTGCTTGAAATGATCAGGGGAAGACAGTGGCATGTTTGGAAACAAAAGGGATGTGACCAGTAAAGAGAGAGAGATCACAGATTAATTGGACAGTAGGGATGCTAGTGGGGTTTTGAATACTTTCTTCCTGGAGGAGAAAAAATAATCCATCTACTCATCGTCTGTTGTTCTCAGAAGTATTTTGTCTCTTGTCCTTTGGTGATCTTCCCCACATGGTAATTACTTATTCTGAAGGTGAATTCTTCCATAATTCACCTACAGAGTCATAGACTCACTGAATTCTAGAACCATGAGTTTGACTAATCCAAGCCTTTTTTTTTTCCTCCACTGAATGGAAAGGAAGGACCAGAGAGGGGAAAGTTTGCTTAAAGTCCCACAGCTAATCAGTGGCAGAATATGGATTGGAATCCGGGTCTATATTAATTAGTCCCCTCTATCCAAGTTCCAAGGGGAAAAAAAAGTGGGGAAAATGAGACAGAGGTTAAAGGTCAGTCCTTCCATGGAGCCCAAGTAAAGTTTTCCTTCAATCCACCCCATCCACCCCCAGTAAACACACACATTCTTTCTCAAGTTTCCTCTGACCTTTCTTACTCATCCCCTACTTCACTTCTGAAATGCCATGGAAGGAGAATACCTAGACTTGGGGAAGTCATGGGCAGGTAGATTTGATGGCAGTGTAAGGAAGAGGAACAATGCTGTTATAATTATAGCTACTGTATTTAAAGTGGAATGTGCTGTCTCATAAGAAAATGGCACCCTGTCCCTGGAAGTAGTCAAACAGAGGCTGCCAACCTATCACAGACACCAGAGAAAGAATTATTGAATTAGGTGGGAGGTGGTACTAGATGACCTAATTCTAATATTCTATGATTCTAATTAGAGATTCTTTGGGGTTAACAAGCTTCTCTGAAAAAAAAATGCAAAGATCCACCCACTGGAGGAGATTAAGTCTCACTCACATGTTAGTGTGAGTTATTTTACTCCAGTAATTGACTAACAGCTAGTCGACTCAAACTGAGAACTCAGCAGGAAGCCTCTTAGAAATCACTTCAGTCCAGCCCCCTCATTTTACAGATGGTGAAACTGAGACTAAGGGAGAGGTAGCATTTTGTGCAAAGACACATAGGTGGTATGCAATTCATTTCAACAGCTATGTCAGACACTGTCTGAAGTGCTGACTTTACAAGGTCACGTAAATACATACATACACACACGTTTAGTCTCTACCTTCCAGGAACTTACATTCTTTTTGGAGGCAAAAGGGAGAGTTGGGAAGTGTTATGGATGGGAAAAACAATATGCATATATTTAACTAAAAACATACAAAATGTGGTTATTATCCCTTCCCCAACAAAGGGGTTATGCTGTGAAATTTTTTGACCCTCCCTTCCTAACACAGAAGAAGTCTCAAACATTATGGTATTAAAAAATAAAATATGTTGATACTATACAATACTATACATCTATTTTATGTATTTCTGAGTTTCTAACCTTTTTCTGTGTCATCTGCTGGCTTTCATGAGTTGCCTATGGCTTCTGCAAAAGTCCTCAAAATTCCCATTTAATTTCTTATGATTACCAGAGATATATAGAAATTGGGTGGGGAAAGTCACGGTATGGAAAAGATAACTGTATGTAAAAAGTAATTGGGGAGATCCCACAGGTCTAATATAAAGGATAATGTGATAACAGGCATTCCAGAAGAGATAATGGATAGGATCATGAGAATGATGGGGAGCAGGCTAAATAGTCAGGAAAAGAAGATTTCATCTAAACAGTCCCCAACCCAGGAACACAAGAATGATGGGTGTAGCCAAAGAGCAGTAGTAGAAAAAGTAATGTTGATTTCATTATCAAAGCCAAAAAAATGAGTGGAAAGACAAGAAGGGGTTTTGATAGTGAGGCAAGAGAAAACATGTAGTCACTGGTCTTCCCCAGCAATCAAGTTAGGAATATCTGATGTCCTGAATCTGGGCTAGTTGTACAGGGATGAGACCTGTTTGGAGTATTCACCCTGGTTGAGTCAGTCCAAAAATATTTATTAAATGCTTCCTCTGTGCCAGACACTTTGCTAAGAGATGGAGACAGAAAGAAAGGAAGAAAAAAAAAACCAAAGCAAACAAAAAACCAACCAGTGCACTTGAGAAGTGTACATTCTAATTGTATTAATTGTAATTGCGAGCATGGTAATAACTAGGTACATAGAAGATGCAAGCTGTATAAATGGGAGATCATCTCAGAGGGAAGAGGGAACAAGGAGAGGTCTTCTGGGATCTGGGCTGAGTATTGTATGAAGTCAGAGAAACTGGAACATAGAGGGAATGAGGAAAGCATGAAGGTCACTGAGAAGGCAAAGAGAAAGACCTACTCTTTGGAAAAATCACCTTGGTAGCTAAGGGGAGGATGCATTTAGGTTTCTAGACATGAGTCATATTCTGATGTTCTTAGGGAAACCTGGGTAGAGACAATAGTCACAGCCTCTCTCAGACATTCCCCCATGATAGATCACCTGGAACAGCAAGCAGGACTCCCAGAGTACTAAGGATTTGGGTTCTTAGCAAATATGCAAGGCTAGACTCCTGTTCTAATGACCCAAAAAACAACATGCTGTGTTCATACTTCTTATGGTACCAAGTTCAATGATACAGCACAAAATGCTTGATGACATCCCTGCTGGGTAACAAAATGAAAATAGTGAAGAAATAACTCTTTTCTAAGAAAAAGCAAAAGACAAAAAAAGTCCAAGAAGTCAGAGGTGCAATTTGAACCTATTTCAGCTAGTTGTACGGTAGAAGGATGTGGTGAAGGAAAGGAAAGGGGAAAGAGACAGACACACAGACAGAGACAGGGACAGAGGGAAGAGAGAGACAGAGGAGAGGAGAGGAGAGGAGAGGAGAGGAGAGGAGAGGAGAGGAGAGGAGAGGGATGATGCAAGTATTATTTTCTCTATTTTATACATAAAAAAAATTGAAGTTGAAAGAAAATCTAGTAACTGGTCCATGGTCATATAGTCAGCATCACTCAAGATTAGAACCCAAGTTTCCTGAAGCCAAGTTCAGCACCCTTCCCACTGAACTAGCACGAATTAAGCACTGAAGACATGCTTATCAGATCTGAAGATGGGACAAAACTAGGAAGGCTAGCTAATACTTTGCATAACAAGAAGTCAGTGAGGTATTTTGGAAGGACCTGGGCTCAAATTCTGCCACTACAAAATAAGTGACCAGTACCCACCTCAGAAGGATGTTGCGAAAATCCAACAAGATAGGCTATATGAAGCACATCACAAACAGATTTCACCTCAGGTCTTCCTGACTCCATCCAGGTCTAACCCTCTGTCCACTGTGCCACCGAGGTCCACCTCACTCCTGCTCCATGAAAGTTATTCTCCATATATGTCAGCTGCTGGTAGGTGGGTGTCATTATTGCTACAACTACTAAGAGAAAGGTATAACATTATTTCTATGAGAAATAATATTTTGAATTATACTCTCCTCAAGTCAGAGACAGACTCCATGGATTCAAGTAGAAAGAAGGGAGGAGAAGGGAAAGGAGAGGGAAGATAAGGGAACAAGCATTTTTTAATGCCAGGCACTATGCTAAACCCCTTATAAATACTATTTTATTTGATCTCCACAACAGTCAGGGGAGATATGTGCTATTATTATCCCCATTTTACAGTTGAGGAAATTGAGGCAACAGGAGGTGCTATGATTTACCCAGGATCACATAGCCATTAAGTGCGTAAGGCCAGATTTCACCTCAGGTCTTCCTGACTCCATCCAGGTCTAACCCTCTGTCCACTGTGCCACCGAGGTCCACCTCACTCCTGCTCTATGAAAGTTATTCTCCATATTGCTATGCCTATAATACAGGAGAACATTCCTCTTTACACAGGGTTATCAGATCATATATTTGCGACCACCAGGACCTTAGACTCCATCCTCTGAAGGAAAAATACAGATCAATTTCTTCCTAAGTATTCCATATTGAGAGAACAAAGGATAAATGACTCCCTTAGGGATTTTAGACATTCTCACAGCCTATTGATGCACACTGACCTTTAGTAAGTCAAGCAAAACTTGGGGAGTGGCTAACTATGACCTTGGGCAAGTCACTTTTTCTCTCTTGGACTCAGTTTCCTTATTTATAAAATGAAGAGGTTAGTGTGGATGATCCCTAAGGATCCTCCAGTTTCTTTATCATTTTCTAAAATTTAACCTTCAAATTTTTTTCTGATTTGCAAACTTTTTTTGGTGACGTTTCAGCTCCATTCAGAATTCATGATTCTGGAGTTCAGCACTAAAATTAAATCTTTTGGTATGTGAAAAATTCATATAATTTTGATTGTAGAAAAGAAAAATGTTTAAAAGTAGTTAAACAAGGCAGAAATCCCTACTAGATACCAACTGACTCTTAAGTAATGTTGCAATGATCTGAGCATAAGTGAGTCAGAAATTTGGGAAAGCAGAAATTACTTAAAATGTGATTTTAAATATTAAGGGGAGACTACTTAACAGAATGTATTTTGTGTTTCAAGGCATTTAAAGGGAGAGCAAAGCTTTTGTTCATCTCAAAATATAATTACAGATAGCTATAAACCCTCTGTTAGAACCCTATAGGATTCAGCTCCCCAAGAACCCTGTATCACTCCAGGAAAAAGCCCATACCTAAAAGCCTTATCCACCATCACCAGGAAGTAAGGTCCCAACATCAACTCTCATCCAACATCATGGTCTCATTTTTTGTCTCTCCCTTTCTACTGACTCTGCTAATTTTCTAGAAAAATGCTTAGGTCTGAACTACCTCTTAACTCTGCCATACTCTCAATATTTCTCTCCACTTTCATAGCTAGACTCCAAGTAAAAGCCATACAAACTTGTTCCACTCATTCATTTTCCAACCCCTTACAGTCTGGGCTTGTCCGGGTATTAACTGGTCTCCCATGATTGGCTCAATTTGGGAACTTATCTGATCTGTATGCTTAGCTTCCAATTTCTATATCCATATAGTTTTCTGGATAGTTCTTCATGTGTAACTTGAGCCCCAAATTCCAAAAGGTAAAAATCTAACAAGATAGATGGTAAGAATAAGAGCTGGGGACTAAAGCATAGTTGGGGGACAGCCAAAATAATGAACCCCTAGATCAATGGTTCTAAATTTTCCTAGTGTAATGACCCTTTAATACTTGTATGGGGGCATATCTGCATGTGGGCGGACCCACTTGGAGATGAATAGAAGAGTGGTGTCTCAGTTCATAAGACCATGGGAAATAAGTGTTCTCCAATGGTCTTAGGTGATGCAGTTTGACCCCCAAAGGAGTCACAACCCACTGGTTGAAAACAACTGCCCTAGATGAAAGTGAGGTCTCACCCATGGGGGCTGAAGAGGGAGTACAGTGTTTTGGTTTTCAATCTCTCTATTGACTGGATCTTTCCCTATTGCCTCTCTGTGTGTGTGATATGTATATGTGTATGTATATGTATGTGTGTATATGTATATATTTTAGGTGAATGAATGAATGAATGAAACTTTTATTAATCACTTATGTATAAAACATTGTGATAAGCCCTGATGACATAAGTAGAAAAGTAAGACACTCCCTTTTCTCAAGGAGTTCACATTCTAATGAAAGAGATAATACATATGGAAGGTTTCAGAAGCAAGTCCGATGGAAAGGTCCCATAGTCCATCAGACAGACACAGTGGCAAAACAGATGACAATTCTTTCTTAATGTCATTTTCACTACTAAAAATCCTATCAGTTTCTGATATTGAACCATTTGACAATGACATGGATTTTAATGACAAGAATTTTCTTTTGTAGGTCTTCAAAGATGCTACAGCATATGTAGGAGCAGCTGTATTTCAATAAAGACTGTTTCCCAGCATACTGCACAAACTCTGGGCTGGGAGCAATCATATTCCCAAGGCTCTTTCATTTTAAGGCATTTCAGGTGAGATGGTGGTCTCGATGGTGGTAGTGTTCTGACCTCAGTA
Organism: Pseudocheirus occidentalis; assembly: GCA_028646575.1. Taxonomy (NCBI): domain Eukaryota; kingdom Metazoa; phylum Chordata; class Mammalia; order Diprotodontia; family Pseudocheiridae; genus Pseudocheirus; species Pseudocheirus occidentalis. Next base: position 130,114,120 of record CM053601.1, on the reverse strand, counting down.
TACCTTGCTGCGTCAGCAAGACTGGCTTGCCTACTCTGTTAGTGGCAATTGGTGGAAATGACTGCCCCCACAGCAATTGCTTTCCCAGATAATGGCTATGAGGGAAAGGCTGGAAGCAGTACTGGTATTCTAGGGGGATGGAGAGAGAGTGGAGAGGATGCCATTTTGAGAGTCCTTGAGCTCAACTATCTGATGATAGCAGCAGGTCAGCAAACTCTTCTGGAGATGATGAGGAAGGTGGGTCCCTTCTCCACAGTGGTTTTTCCCCTCAGTGCTAATCTGCTTCAGTCTTCAGAAACTCTTTCTTGATTGTTCCATGCCTTCAAGTTGTCATCCTATATTTTTTCTCCCTTTGACAAACTCCTGAAAAAAATTGGCATATACTCATTGCCTCCACTCACTTCCCCACCCCCTTGATATCTGGCTTCTGATCTTAACACCCTTGAAATTGCTATTTCCAAAGTTATCAGTGATCTCTTTGCCACCTTATCTGATGACCTTTGCTCAGTCTGTATCTTCTTTGCCCTCTCTGCAGCATTTAACACTGTTGAACATCACCACCTCCTGGACACCCTTCCCTCAGGAACCTCATTGGGATGTTTCCAAGAAATTTTTTTTCAAGAGTTACTAGTTAGTCATTTTACATTTCACCTCTACTGAGAATAGTCAAAACATCAAGTGGACTCTTTTTCTTCCTAATTGGGCCTTTCACTTTGTAACAACATTATTATTATTATTTATTATCATTATTACAGGACCACACATATCATACTGACCATTACAGCAACCTTCTTCCCATATCCTTTAAGCATTGCACCTACTGATAGACATGATAGGGACAGTTAACATGGGGTAAGAAAATTTCAGTGATACTGAAAAAGGGCTCTTCCCATATAGCCTGAATTCTGCCCCAACTACTGACTGATGTCTGAAATCTAAGACATCATCCAACTATATTTTATTTCTAGTTAATATAAATCCTTACGAAGGGTATGTCATACCATGGTGTGACTAAGAATTGAAAGAGATTATGAGAGCACAGGGAATATGTGTGTGTGTGTGTGTGTGTGTGTGTGTGTGTGTGTGTGTAGGAAGGAGGGAAATTCTGTATTAGTAAAGAAATTAGGAGAGTGAATTCCCAGTCACTAGAGATATTCAAGCACAAAATAAATAACCACTCACTTAGGATGTTTTAAAGGAGATTTGTACATCGAGTAAGAAGTTGAAGGAGATAGCCTCTGAAATTGTTTCCAACTCTGAGATTTTACAATTCCAAGTCTCTATGGAAACATAAAGTCACCTTTGCCTATTACACTTTTGCTTAGAGTATGTTCTTTTCCCTTGCCTTTATTTTGCATGATGCAATTAAGGAAATAAATGTATTAATTATTTATAATATATAAAAATAATTAAGTAGCAATAATTGAATTGATTTAATTTGGCTGATTAGAGTAAATAAATAAATGATAATAAAATAAATTAATAATTGTAAGTTATTTATTATTTAGACTCTGTGCCTAAATATATTTTTTATTATAACTTGCACATTGTCTAAGGTTGCTGTGCTTCAACACTTCCAAAAATTCTGTGATGTCATCAGTGCAGTCAGTCCTACATATGTATGCACATTTCAGCTCTTCTGCCCCTTAGATGATCCTTTGCTATGCCCCACCAAATTCATAACAATGTGGCCAAACTTCGGTGATGGGCCTTACAACATTTAGCCAGGCTGGTCCTTAGTTAATCATTCAACCCTGGGCAGATATTGAAGCTTTTCCAGTTTGGTAGGACCTGCTAAAGCATGTGCTCCTTTGATATGTATGTCCCTTGAGAATATAGAATTATAATGGAGCATCAGAGGATGGATTTATTGGATGTAATGCATGTAAAAGTAGGCTTGCATTATGGAATAAATCTCAAACAATTTTGGTAGTAGAGAAAATGCCTAATTAAGATAAAGGGTGAGGAAGCTCAGTATTTAACAACTCTTGGCTCTTTGAGGTTTCATTCACCTGCTGACTCAGGGGTTCAGTGAGGCAGGGCACTCCCAACTGCTTAGTAATATTTGAGTCACATATTGCATTGCCAGAAGTAAAATAAAACTGAATAGTAAAGTGGGTATGAAGGTGGGAGATGAGGGGGAGCTAGAAAATAAAATATTTTATGCATATATATTTGAAAAGGCAACTCATAAGAAATGCCATGTGAAATTTGCACAGTAGCATGGGAAGACCTGTGTAATCTGATGAAGAGTGAAGTAAGCAAAACAAAGAAGGCATGGTAAACAATGACTACAATAATGTGAACAAAAACAACTCTAAAAGTCATCCAAACTCTGGGTAATTGTAATGACCTATCTTGGTCCAGGAAAAGAGATGATGAAATATTTGTCCTGCTACCTAGAAGAGAGCTATGGGATTGAGAAGGTGGAATTTTGCATATGGGGGCGGACTAGTTCATTTTGTTGGTTTGGGTTTTTTTTATAATTCTTTTCTTTTATAAAAGATTATTCAACAATATGAGTATGCCAAGAAATGAAAACAGACGGCATCAATAAAGCCTAAAACATGAATAAAGTGCATTCTGCTTCCTTCTATGCCTCGAAAAAGAAATATAGAAATCCAACACAGGAATATTCACTACATAGGATTTCGTTTTTAAATTTCCATGTTTTGTTTGAACTCTGTGAATTTGTTATCATTCTATGTATTATGATCTACATAGCATATATTTAGTATTTCTGCCTTTTTACATTCATTTGCAATTTGTACCCTAGAACAAGGTCAATTTTTGCAAAAGTTTCACAAGATACTAAGCAATTTCTACATTACTTAGTGATCCCATTCAGAAGTCAGCATAAGTTTTTTAGCTCCAATTTTTCAAACAGTATCTTCAATTCTGTATTTTCCTTTTGGCTTACCTTTTTAGGAGATTTGTCCAACCCTGAGAAGAAAACATTAAACTTTCTTACTAGCATTTTGGGGCGGCTAGGTGGCACAGTGTATAGAGGTCTGAGCCTAGAGACAGGAAGATCTGACTTCAAACCAACCTCAGACACCTACTACCAGTGTAACCATAGGCAAGTCACTTAACCTTGTTTGCCTCAGTTTCCTCATCTGTAAAGTGAGCTGGATAAAGAAATGGCAAACTACTCCAGTATATTTGCCAAACGGGGTCACAAAGAGTTGAACATGACTGAAACAACTGAATAATAACTGTAATTGTGTTACTATCTATATCTTTTTGAAATTCAGCCAATTTTTCCTTTGTTAAATTCAATGATATGCCATTTGGAACATGATTACTATGTCTGCTTGTTGGTTTCACTTGATGTTCTATCTAGACTTTCATTTTTATTCTATGCCTTTGTTTTGTACAGCTGTTTCTTATAAACAACAGATTGTGGGGTTTTGCATTATCTACTCTGTCACTCTCTTCTGTCTTATTGGAGTATTTAATCCATTCATATTTAATGTTATGAAAGATTTATATTTTCCTAAATGTGTTCTAAATTAGTAAGGTTTTTTTATTATCTCCTTGTAAATTATCTTATTATGTCTTAGTTAATTCTGCTACTTTTCTATTTTGAACTTTTTTTTTACTTAGTTTCATGGTCTTTATGCTTATTCATTCTATCTTTAAATTTCTTTATCTTCCCCTAGAATTAAAATGTCTGAAATAGCAATTTCATCTACCCTCTTTTGGCCAATTTCTATTATTGCCTTTTTATCTCTTATCACTTCACTCATTTTTTCTGTTGCATGTCAATATTGGAACTACCATTTCATGAGGGAAGAAATGAGGATAGAGACATTGCTCCATGGTGAACATTTCAGTGTGTCCTCAATTAAGCATTCCAATTCTACCTCCTACCAAAACTCTATTCTCTTACTGACAGAATATAAAAATTATCATCCCTTGATTGATACCCCATGGGTTTTGTTGTTGTTATTCAGTCATTTCAGTCAGGTCCAATCCTTTATGACCCCATTCAGGGTTTTCTTAGCAAAGATAGTAGAGTTGTTTGCCTTTTCTTTCTCCAGATCATTTTTACAGTTGAGGAAATTGAAGCAAACAGAGTTAAATAACCTGCCTACGGTCACACAGCTAGTAAGTTTCTGAGGCCAGATTTTAATTCTGGAAGAAGCTTTCTGACTTCAGACCTTTCACTCTATCCACCATACTGCCTAACTGCCTTCTATCCGTGAGTTTAGTTAGTGTATATTTCTAATTTTCCTCAGTCCTCCACCTCTAGTCTCCCCTTTTATGCACCCTCCCTTTTTGCATTTTAGTCCTACAAAATAAATTGAAACACCTGAAAAGACTGGTCCATGGTGTTTCAGCCTTGCTCCTCCACCATCATTTTTTCCTATTTCTTTAAATTCTTTCATCTTTATTCCCTTCTGCACTTAAAAAAATCAATTATCCTTTTTTTTTCATTGATATATATTTCTCTAGAGATAGTGAAATATATTTCTTATTTATTCTCTTCTTGGTAACTACTTTTTTTTCTCTTTTGTGTTTCTGATGTTTAAGGTATTTGAAAGTAGAACAATCTGCTCATATTATGGGTGGGGGTGGTTTGTTTTGTTTTGTTTTATAGGCTCTTTCAAAAACCATTATTTTTTATTTCATTTCTAATTGATGATTAGACTGAGACTTGGAAGGTATATCTTTGGATTTGTGCCTTCAGTTGTTTTATTGTTTGGAATATATTATTCCATTTCTGAACAGCCGTTCTCATAGAGGCAGAATAGTCTTGGAATATTCAAATGTCCTTTCTTTTATATTTGAAAGTCTTTTTCTTGGCCATTTGTGAAATTTGCTGTTTGTTACTGGAATTTTTTAAATTTGGCCATTTTGAGTCTTGAAATTTGAAGCATAGTTGTTTTTTGTTCTGTTTGGTTTGTTTGTTGTTGCTGTTGTTCTTCCAGAGGTGATATGTGGATTCTTGTACTTAATATTTTGTCTTCTGTATTCAAAAGTTCTGCAGTGGGTTTCTTATTTCCTACACTGTGGTATTCAAGTTTTTCAATTTGTCATGTTCTTCTGGGATGGCTATGATCCTTAAGCTGCCTCTACTCAACCTTTCCTCAAGATCAATGATTTTTGTCTATATAAACATCTTGTGTTCATGTGACATAACTGCCTTTTTGCTTTTCTTCTTCTAGATCATCTTTCAATTCAGTATTTCCAATCTATTATTCTCTCTTTGACTTCTTTAGAGAAATTCACCACTGTGGATTCAAGCTTTTCTACTTGCTAATTATTTGTCCTTTGAAGGTCATGATTTCTATCATTTATTTACTTTAAACTTCTCTTGAGATTCTTATTTGTCTTTTGAACCTTTCTGGAACCCCTTGTTGTGGTTCCATCCTCTCTTAGGAATCCATAGGGTTGTGTTTGATCAGTTAGTTCAGTTCCCTTCATCTTGCAATGCTTATTTAGAGAGGTTTGTCATATTTTGTATATTTTGATACTCATCCTCCCACCTAATTTTGATATTTTCTCTTTTGATTTACTTACTCTGGATTTTAAATAGATTTTTATTTCTCTTTAGAACTTGGTGGGTTTAGCCTTTGTTCTAGCATTTTGTGATCCATTCACTTTTATGACTTCTTTTCCATTGAAAGTGAATACACACTCAGGGCCGAACTGCAAAGCTTTCACTCCACCCGCTTTAAGCCACACTCCAAACAGCTTCCGGAGGACAGGACCAGACCCAGTGTGCTCATGCACACTACACTCTTGTCCCCATTTCCTTTGTTCTTTAAATCTCTGACAGGATTTAATCAGCATTTTATGTTTTTGTGGAGTTGGGAAAGATGGCCTCAAAAGCCTTGGGGCTCCCTAATCTTGGGGTCAACCTAGGCAGTGGGAAATCTATAGCCCTACTTCTATATTTCCTATTCCTTATTGACAGGATCAAGTTACTTTCTGATGCTGACTGGAACAGGATAATGAGAGAAGAGCAGGGTTGGTGGGGTATCTTTGTAGTATCTTTGCAATAGGGGAGAAATCTCTGAGACTCAAAGCAAAGTCTGCGTGCTCTAGGAAGCATTAAAACTAATGGTGGAAGTTTGCTGAGTGAGTGAATTCTGTACTGGAATTCTCCACTATTAATTAATAAGGTCTTATTACTAGGCTTCTTGACTTGTGGGTACAGCTGTAATTTCTCTGCCTCAGAGTATATAACTCCTTTTTGGCTGGATGTTGTTTTGGGGTTTTTTAGACTCAGAGAGGATGGGAGAAAATATCTAGTTCTCCATCATGTTGGTCACATAATAATACTGTTTCTACTGATAAATTTCCATCTGTCCCTGAAGTTGTTCCATGCCTTCAACCAGTCTTCTCAGTCCTATCACCTGAGGCTCCCCTAGATGGCCAACGGCTTGTCTATGCCCTTCTTTAAATGTGGTGCCCAGCTCTTCAAACTGTAAATCAGTGTTAATCTGTCAGCTTTTTCCATTGCATCTGCCATCCTCCAGTCCACTTCAATACAACTGGACTGCCTCGAAGGTCTGTAGCCTGTTTTGTCATTTCCCTCTTAACTAAAAGACACCAAGGACAAGGAGAGTCACTTTCAGCGGTATAAGGTTTAATATTTCATGAAGATAGCACAGGAAAGTATGAGTGCCAGACTTCGAATCTGAAAATCTTCATTTCAATCTTGGCTTCTCTGCTAACAAGTTGCATGACCTTGAGTAAATATTAAATCTCTCAGTTACTCAGTTCCTTCATCTGCAAAGTGGATGTGGCACAGTGGGGCAACGTGAAGTGTTGGGGAAAGCACCAGATTTCAATTCAGAAGGTCTGGGTTCAATTCCCATCTTTTCCTAGACTACCTGTGTGACGTAACGAAAGCTGATGGACTTCTCTGGGCTTCGGTTTCTGTACATATAAAAGAAAAGAGTTTAGATGACATGATTTCAATAATGTCTTCTGACCCCAGATCTCTGTTCCATGCTGTGTGATTGTAAATATTATCACATATTACCTTCAAAGTCATTTCACAGACAAAAAAGGTATTCCTTTGTAGCAAGACCTCATTTGTTTTTATAATTTTCAAAGTATTTTTCAATGTATAATAAGTGAGGTTTATTTTATATGGTGCTTTCAGGTTGACTAAATGCCTGCCATGAATTATCTCATTTGAATTTTCTCAATAATCCTAAAAGGTAGGACCTACAGATATTACTACTCCCATTCTACAGATGAAAAAATTGACACTCAGTGAGAATCAAGTGAGTTCAGAGAAAAACAGAATGTTAGACCTGAAAGAAACATTAGAGACCATCTAGTTCAAGCTCCCTACTTTAAAGTAGGGGAAATTAAAGGCTATAAAAGTAAAATAAATTGTCCAAAGTCACACAACTAGTAAATGAAGTATGTGGAACTCAATTCTAGGGCTTCACTTTTCATTCACCAGATATGGCTACAAATTTCACTGAACTTCAACAATCAAACAACCCACCCCACAAAAGGTGAAGCCTGAACACATTGAGGTGATGTAGAATATCCAGCAAATGAGGGCTCAAGGTCGGAAAAGGGATAGAAATATTGGGAAATGTCTATGGTGTAAAAAACAATGCATGACTAATTCTTTTTAAATTAACCCAGGGGCAACTAGGTGGTGCAGTGAATAGAGGACCAGCCCTGGAGGCAGGAGGACCTGAGTTCAAATTCAGCCTCGGACACTTGGCACTTACTAGCTGTGTGATCTTGGGCAAGTCACTTAACCCCAATTGCCTTGCCTTCACCCCTCTAAAAAAAAAAAAAAGAAAAAATTAACCTAAAGGGTGGCACTGAACATTCTATCTAACGCTAACATTATAAATTACTTTTTCCAGTTATGGTAGTGATAGATTGCACTGGGGCATCCCCATTTACTACTCTGAATCTTCACAGTGACCTATGACAAAGAATACATTTGTCAAATGCCAAATTGTGTGAATACAGTCAGTGCATATAAAAACAAAATTTTCTCTTTAAAATTTTTTTTATTTTACTTTTAATTTATGGAATAATACAAAGATTTTCATAACAGAATATAGTAAAAAGATGATTACACATGAAACTGAAAATCTACTATGTACAACTTGCTTTTCTTTTTCAATATATAATCAGGCAATCATGTAAATTTATTTTTTTCTTTCTTTCCCTTTTTTATTCCCTTCCCCCACCCCTACCCTAGAGATGGCTACCAGTAGACATAAATATAGATATACATGTATATTCGTATATACATATATGTGTATATATAAATATATATGTATATGTGTATGTATTTATATTATATTTATATTTTAATATATGTATATATACATATGTGTGTATAATGTCTATATATGTGAATACACACATGTGTGTATGTAAAAATTATTCTATACATATTTATATTTATCAATTCTTCCTCTGGATATAAACAGCATCATTCTTCATAAGTCCTTCATAATTAATTTGGGTCTTTATAATAAGCAAAAGGATTTATTCACTGAAAGTCTTTTTTTTTTTTTTTTTGCTTTTTGGAGGGGGAAGGAAGGGCAATTGGGGTTAAGTGACTTGCCTAAGGTCACGTGTCTAAGGCCAGATCTGACCTCCTGACTCCAGGGCCACCTAGCCACCCCTCAAAGCCATTCTTTTTTTTTTTTTTGTCATTTAAAACCTATTTTATTAAGGCTATTTTTTTCTTGTTTACTTTATTCAGTTTCATTACATTTTTGAATTACACATTTTCTCCCTGTCTTGCCCCTGCCCCAACCCCAAAACAGCAATCCCTCCCCTGCTCTGCTCTCTTATTTTCTGGTAGTGCAGGGAGG
>CM053601.1:130067160-130097743 GCA_028646575.1 Pseudocheirus occidentalis | reverse complement strand
ACATATAAAAGTTATAGTTACACTATACTGTTGTCTATTAAATGTACAAATGGCATTATGTCTAAAAAATGTATATACTGGAGGGAGGGGGGAAAATTTAAAACTTATAGAAGTGAATGTTGAAAATTAAAAATTAATAGATTAAAAAAAGAGCAATATATAGGATCTCTACAATATAAATACATTTAACGTAGGCAATAAAATTTTTATCTATTGCAGCTGTCAATGTAAGTGACATATTCAAGTTAAAGGATATAATGATCAAGAAACTCACTAGAGAAAAAAATATGTGTATACCTTAATTTAAAAAATCCTTCATTACTAAAAAATGCTAACCATTGTCTGAACCTACTTTGCTGGTGGAGGGTCTGGCCTCAATATTGATGGCTGCCAATTGATCAGGGTGGTGGTTGCTGAAAGTTGGGGTGCCTTTGGCAATTTCTTAAAGTAAGACAACAATGAGGTTTGCCACGTCCATTGACTCTTCCTTTCACTTGAACATTTAGCAGCCATTATAGGGTTATTAATTGGCCTGATTTTAATATTGTTGTGTCTCAGGTAATAGGGAGGCCTGAGGAGATGGAGAGAGGTGGGGAAGGAAGCCATCAGAACACACACAACATTTATCTATTAAGTTCACAGTCTTATATGGGTGTAGTTTGTGATGTCCCCAAAGAATTACAATAGTAAGGTCAAAGACTGCACTGGTCACAGGTTCTAACAGAAATAATAATACTGAAGAAGTTTGAAATATTGCAAGAATTACCAAAATGTGACACAGAGACATGATGGGAACTCATGCTGTTGGGAAAATGGTTCTGATAGACTTGTTTGAAGTAGAGATGTCAAAAACCTTTAATTTGGAAAAAATCAAACAAACCAAGACCAAAAATAACTTCCTTCCTCACCCCAGTCCATTACCCCCAGTATCTTCAAAATACAACAAAGCCAAGTACAATACAACCAGATGTGCCTGTACAGGACTAAGGCAGCTAAAGGAGTTGTTTCCTTCTGTGTTTCTCTGTTTCTAGTGCCTAGCAAAGTGCCTGGGCATATAGCAGACACTTAGGAAATGTTTGTGGATTGATTGATTAGCTAAATTCAAAAGATCACCTTTGCCTGAAGTAGACAATTAATGGGAGCAAAAATGGTGTTTTGTGAGTATCTTAGTAATGGCTTTCATTCTTCCTTTTCTTTTAATCTCAGAGATGCTGCTTTGCTATTTGCTTTGTAACAACAACAAAAACAATACAACTCTCGCTTAAATTGTGCTGTAAGTGTTCCATTGGTCATTTCACTTTTAGATTAAAAGCGCCCCATTTCTTCCTTTCCTGGACATAGATGCTGTTTCACTCCACTCACCTCCCTCAAATATCTAGAGCTAGGTTCCAGGCACATGAAATGAAGGGGTGAGACAACATCTCTGCCTTTAAAGTCTGGCCTCTACTAATTATATTTATCCAAACCCTTGTTGTTTTTAAGGGCTGGATCCACAAATTAAAAAAAAAAGTATTAAACATATTTGAAACTTGCTGATGCTGCTATTTAAAACAGGGAAATTCATGGGCCACCATATCCTCCTCCCTCCCCTTCTCTGCCACCCCCAGTGTAAATCAACTGAGAACAATAAAACCTCAGAAGTCTGAAAGGTAGGAACAAAAGGGAACTTTTATTCATGTCTTGTTGAGAACTCAGAGAAAGGTCAGATCCTTTCCCCCTCATCAACCTTCTCCATCCAAAAAAAAAAAATGCATTGAAGATACCCTTGTTTTTCTTGTCTAAGCCTTAGCCTGGCCAGGCCTTCTCTAATGGCCAGGTAAAATTGTTAAGCAATGCTAAGGCCTCCAGCTTTTCTCTTTTTCAGGCACTATTAGCAATTTGCTTTTATCTAGCTTTTGTAGGACTTAGATAAATTACACTATGTCTCCTTTCTCTGTATCCTTCCTCCTACCCACCTCTCTGCCCTCCCCCAAGAAAAAAAGCCCAACAATAAACCAAAACAAATAAACAAACAAATATTTCTATCAGGTGCTCTTAACCTTTTTTTGTTTCATGAACCTGTAGGGGAGCCTTGCAAGCCTATGGGAATTAAAAACAAAAGAAAACAAAGGGAAACCGTTTGTTGTTTACATTCATATCTAAAGAGAATGATAAATTTCAGCTAGAGGTTGGCGAAAATAAAGATCTATTTTTTTCCACCCAAGTTCACAAATACCTTAAAATCTATCCATGAACCAGGTTAAGAACTTCTGCTATAGACATAATCAGATTAAGGTAGCCTTTAGGCAGTACCCAAAATCAGAGAAAGGAAGATAGGTGTGTAGGGGAAGTGGTATAGGAGGACAAGGTACAGCGGTAGCCCTTTTCCTGGGTGATAAAGGTTAGAATATTTTTGTGTTGATTATGAGCATTTACAGGTCTGGGCCTTCCTTCCTTCCTTCCTTCCTTCCTTCCTTCCTTCCTTCCTTCCTTCCTTCCTTCCTCCTTTCCTCCCTCCCTTCATTGCTCCCTCCCTTCCTTCCGTCCTTCCTCTCCCCCTCCCTCTCTCTTTGTTTCTTTTTCCTTTCTTTCCTGATTTATCCTTCCCTTACCATATACTGCTGTATAATTATGGAAGGTAAGACAGGAGTCGGGATGGTGAGTGGTGAGAATTATATATGTAGGGTTGGTGGTTTTTCCTTCATTCTAAAAGAGGACCATGACATCAGGGAGGGGATGCCTTGACTTGCAAGAGAATTGGATTTAAGTGAGGCAAGGCTGTGCAAAGTCACCAGCTTCACTTTCTTCTCCAGAGCCATCTGGGCAAATCTAGATTAGGGTGACTGGAGATGGCCTGGTACATAGAATTAGAAAGGACCTGAAAGGCTGCTTGTTCCAACTCCCTCATTTTATAGCTGAAGAAACTGAAGGGATTCTGGAGGTTGTGTAATAAAATCCTCTCATTTTACATATGAGAAAACTGAGGAATAAATTGGTGAAGGTCCAATAGGTAGCAAGTATCAGAGGAAGGATTTGAACCCAGGTCCTTTGACTCCAGAATCAATGTCAAGGGAGGAGTTAAGAAGGAGATGGAGACACAGAATACCTGGCCCATTGTGATGACTGGGCCTTGCCTGTCATGCCCACAGGGAATTCACCCACTACGTCTCAAAGTCTATAAGGATGCAGGGTAAGCTTTTCTTGGCTCTGCATTTTTCTAGACTGCATGCTGGGGCAGCAAGAAGACATTTCTTAAAGAAAGCAGCCCTGGCCTGGGGTCCTGGCCTTAGTTCTCATTTGGCCTTGAGGCCCCTTCTCTCTAAAACCCAGTTTTCCATCTCTGTAAAATGAAGCAGTGATACCGGACCTACCTATCACCCAGGGTGCTCGTGAGAATTCCTCCAATTAATATGCGAGAAAATCCTTTGTAAAGCGATTTTGTTGCTCTATTCTACTCCCCCTAGAAATTGCCCTGTTTCCGTTCCCTCAGCATTTTTATACCTGGTAAAATGAAGTTAAAACATTCAGGTCAGCTCTGAAGGAGAAAAAAAAATGCACAGAAGGGCTGCCTGGGAGGGTGGGAGTGGAAGGAGTGTTGTGGCCACTTCCACCCCTTTGGCTTAGTGCCCAGAGGGGTGCTCTGAATTTCTAAGTGCGGATGCTGATGAGCCTTGTGGGAGGATATTAAGCTGCTGGAGCTTTAGAGATCACTTATTTCAGTCTTCTTTTTCAAATATATACACTGAGGACCACAGATGGAAAATGATTTGTCCAAGGTCACACACAGAGGAGAGCTGGGATTCAAACACAGATTTTCTGTCTCCCAAGTCAGTGTTCTTTCAACTCTACTGTGCTCTTTTTTAAAAGGAAAAAGGTTTTACTGATGACATCTGTTTTTATTTCATAATCATTTCTGGATATGGTTCCATAGACACTGTACCAGGGTGGTGGCAGCAAGAGAGAAGGGTGGTCTCTCTCTCTTTCTCCCTTGTTCCATCCATCTATCCATCCATCCATCCATCCATCTATCTATCTATCTATCTATCTATCTATCTATCTATCTATCTATCTATCTATCTATCTCTATCTAGGTATCATTAGTACAAAGTAGATGGAAATCGGCATTAGATGAAAGGAAAATTGTTAGCATCTTGTTTATCTATAAAAAGCCTTCTGTAAAAGGTACCAACTTGATTTGAGTCCTAAAAGAAGCTGGAGATTGATTTTGATCTAGAAAGAACTTTTGGGAATTGGAACATAGAATAGTAGTAGAAGAAGGGTGCTTAGGGATTTAGTTCAACCCCACTTTGGCAACCAATATCATCATTACTTAAAATACTTAATTACCAATTCATAAAAAAAGGTAGAAGTTTAAATGACTGGAGAGTTGATAGTTCTGATAAGCCTAGATGAATCCAGTCAATGGGTATTATTTGAATCTACAAAAATCTACAAAACTGGAATGGCATAGATTGATGGCCCTCTCAATTGGATTGGTCTTCTAACTATGTTTTGTTCCTTCTTCCCTTTTCTTCCTTCCTTTTTTCCCTTCCTTTTTAGTTCTTCTATCTTCCTTCTTTCTTTCATCTTCTGTTCCTCTCTCACACTCTCCCTCTCCCAACAATACTTGGAGTATCTTTTCCGCTCTTTTCTCTCCAAAATTCCAAATCCTGCTATTCTTTCAAGGGCTAATCCCATTCCCTCTTAACATGAAGCCATTCTCTGATCACTCCATATGCACTCCAGGATACACAGTGACCTCTCCCACTAAATTCCAAGAGTCTTAGTCTCTTAATGTTCCACCTGTATAAATCTATGTGAATCGCTCTTCTCAGGGCAAGGTGCACCTTTCTCAGAGTAATTACCACAGAGACTAGGAGGGCAAAAAATGTTTACCTGTACCCCAAAGAGATCATAAAAAGGGAAAAGGACTCCCATGTACAAAAAGATTTATGGCAGCTCTTTTTGTGGTGGCAAAGAATTGGAAACTGAGGGCATGCCCATCAATTGAGGTATGACTGAACATGTTGTGGCATATGAATGTAATGGAAGATTATTGTGTTGTAAGAAATGATGAACAAGCAGATTTCAGAAAAACCTGGAAAGACTTACATGAACTGATGCTAAGTGAGGTGGGCAGAACCAGGAAAACATTACACACGGAAATAGCAACATTATGTCATGATCAATTATGACAGACTTAGCTTCTCAGAAATACGATGATCCAAGACAGTTCCAAAAGACTTATGATGGAAAATGCTAAGCAAATCCAGAGAAAGAACTGATATAGTCTGAATGCAGATTGAAGCAGACTATTTTCTCTCTCTTTTTTTTTTTGCTTTTTCTTTCTTGTGATTTTTCTCTTTTGTTCTGATTCTTCTTCTGCAATATGACTAATGTGGAAATAGTTTTAATATGATTGGACATGTATAATTTATATTACTTGCTATCTTGGGGAAGGGAGAGGAGAGAAAGGAGGGAGGGAGTAGTGTATCCAGCACAGTTGTATGGCCTAGCTGCCAGCTGAATAAAAGAGAGAGAAGGGGATGTATTCAATAGTCTGTTTCTTACAGAACCATTTCATACAGAGCCAAATATACAAGGAACTTACAAGGTTTATATTCCCTTAGCAGAAATTCTTATGTAACCAGAATGCAAGGACCCTCCTTCAGGCTGGACCACTGCCTACCCCAGCCCAAGGCTAAGTATTCATTAAGACTTCATCCTAGGACCATGTTCAGAGGCACAAACAGGGAGTCACAAATAAGACTTGCTAATTAACTACCCTGTACTTTCTTTAGATATTCATAGAATCAAGGAAAGCATCCATCCATCAAGGTTATACTCTTCCTGCATATCTGCCTAGTGACCTCATAGAAGAGGGGAGCATTTCCTTAATGGGGCTAGGGGGCCCCTGAAAGTCTGGTCTACTAGAAGGGAGAAAAATTTGGAACTCAGAATTTTACAAAATGAATGTCATATGTAATTGAAAAAAATGCTATTAAGAAAAAAGAAAAAAGTATCTACCTGTGGGAGGGCAAACATTACCCAGAGTTCTTTAAGTCCCTTTGTTTTTGACTTCAAATTCCCAAATGCATGACAAGTTCTCCAATGAAGAGAATGCCTTCAATTCTTATGGTATCCTGAAGGTGACAAATAACTAAAACTTTCTTGATTGAGCTCTTAGAAAAATAGTCCCAAGCACTACACTCAAGGAAACTATCATAGACAAGACATACCTGTTTTCCTTGGTCCTTAGATCTCTTCTACAAGGGATTTCTTTTTCTTTTTGGAGGGGGAAAGGTAGGGCAATTGGGGTTAAGTGACTTGCCCAAGTCACACAGCTAGTAAGCGTGTCAAGTATCTGAGGCTGGATTTGAACTCAGATCCTCCTGAGTCCAGGGCTGGTGCTCTATTCACTGTGCCACCTAGCTGCCCCAAAGGGATTTTTAAAATCAGAGAAATCATAGGATTATAAATACATGGACATGTCTTTATCTATATATAGATATAGATCATAGGTAGAGCTGGAAGGGGCTTCAGGTCCCATCTAATCCAGCCCTTCATTTTATAATAATAATAATAGTAATAATTACTAACATCTATGCAGTGCCTACTATATATCACTACTATACTATGCACTTTACAATTATTATCTCATTGAGCTTTACAATAACCCTAGCAGGTAGGTGCTATCTCCACTTTATAGGAAACTGAGGCAAACAGAGGGAGCTGTGACTTGCCTAGGGTCACATGGCTAGTAAATATCTAGGGCAGGATTTGAACCCTGGTCTTTCTGGCTCTCCTGAGCTACTGAGCTACCAGGCTGCTTCTATGGATGATAAATCAATAATTAGAAACCTGGTAATCCCACATAGTATAAAAATAGTCCCCTCTTCTCTTAGAGCCCCAGAATCACAGACTTCAGATCCTCTACTCACCCATCTCCTACCTGCTCTCTACATCAACCCAAACTGGATGCTTGTGATTTACCAAACACATCTCATACTTTCCCACTTCTGTGCTTTTGCCTGGAACTCCCCCATTACCCCCAACTCATGTATATACTCACCGCATTCCATTTCAGACTTTAGTTTTGTGCATATATGTCCCTTTGCTAAAGTCCTCTCACCATCTCAGTGTTGGTGACCCTGCATCTCAAAGGCTATACCGGCAGGAGAACAAGCTCAGGCTGGTCTCTCCCAACTGAGAAATCTTTAAATCTGGGAGTGTGATGATCAAAACAGGAATAAATAGGACGATAGAGACTTTGTTCTAGAATGCTGATATATCTGCTGAGGAGGACCCTGTGGTAATCCACAGACTGCTATTTCTCACAGCTTGGTCCTCCTGGTTTTCTGCTTCTAAGACTTCATTAACCATGCCTGCCCAAAGCTACTTCTCTTGTTCTAGTCCTGGGGCAGCTATGAAATTTCTTTCCTAGGACCTGCCTTTCTCCCCCAGTCCCCACACAGGCAAGCCCAAGATTCTGGGACATGGCTATCCTCCTGTTGTCATACCTTGGAGATGGATGGTCCTTTACTCCACTCTGCTGATTCCCCTTCTGGGACATTCTTTTCTCCTAGATCCCCAGTCTTTAGTTCAGTGCCCAGCTTACAGTAGGTGCTTAACAGGTGATTAATTGACTATTGATGGATTGACAAAAAAATTTTCTTTTTTATGTGTAATTTTATTTTGAATTATAAAATATTTTATTACGATTGACCTTTACAGCTAACTATTTTTAATCTTAAAAATCATCTTATCTCACATACATATTTTATGTATATATGTGTATATTTGTATTTATATACTGCTAGCTACATATACATGTTACAAACAGGAATGGATCTGGTTAGCAGGAATCAATTAGTATAATTCCGCATAACTGGCCCCTTAAAAATTTTTTTTTAATGTATTCACTTATTTTCAGTTTTCAACATTCACTTCCATAAGGTTTTGAGTTCTAAATTTTCTCCCTCTCCCTCTTCTCTCCCCTCTCCAGGACAGTGTGCAATCTGATATAGGCTCTACATATACATATTTTAACATATTAAATATATTTTCACATTAGTCATGTTATAAAGAAGAATTAGAACCAAATGGGAGGAACCACAAGAAAGAAAAAGCAATTAACAGCAAAAGAAGAGAGCAAATAGTCTGTTTCAGTCTGCATTTAGATTCCATAGTTCTTTTTTCTGGCTGTGGATGGTATTTTCCATCATGAGTCTGACAAAAAAAAATGTTCAAAACAAGAAAATTTTCAAAGAAGGACTATTTAGCCTGTCTGTTGTTTGTCCTTCATTCTAGAAGATGACCTTGGTATTGGGAAGGTGATGCCATGACTTGCAAGTGAATTGGATTTAAGTGAGGCAGGGCTGTGCAAGGTCACCAGCCTCATTTTCACCTCCAGAACGATCTGGGTCCAGTGGTAAGATATTGATCAGGACGACTGGAGATGGTCCAGCATAAGTGGTCAATATAATTGAGATGATGCCTCAGAATTTAAGATGTTCTCTAAAATAAGGATAACTATTTTTCCACCTAATGCTTGAAACATTGAGCTGGAGAAGTTTCCCCACTTCAGTTCTAGAGGCTATAACAATACAAGCCCAGGAGGAACTCAAATGCCATCGCATGGGGGGAGCCCAATCCTTTCTACTATAGAGCAGGACCTTGTGCAGTCAAGCAGGTGGTGATGGCCCAGAGACAAGGACCCTGGTTTGTTTGTGGCTTTTTTTAAAGGTCATCTTATGATAAGCAACGAGATTGGTTGATTTCTAGCCATTAGCCTTTAGGTTGCAAAGAAAAATAGTCAATCTGTAGGGAGTGGCTTGAGGTCAGAGCTGTCAGTGGGATGTGGTCAATAGCACCATGTCTGAGTCATACATTACGGCCCTGTGCTACCCATAGCTGGGCAGTGACTCAGGGAAGCAGCTGAGAGGGGGTGACCCCGGTGCTAAAAAGGAACCAAGTCTCACAGTCATATAAGCAAGCCATAATGATATTTCCCTTCTATCTCATCAGCAAGGCCTTCTGTGGGCCTGGCAGACTGCCTGTCCCACTCTGCTTCCTCCAGCTGCCAGGTCATCCCCCAGGAATTATGTTGTATTTGACTTATATGTACCATAAGTGTCTCTGTTGTCCTTGATGGCAAAGATTATTTCATTTTTGTTTATGTATCTCTGCCAGAATGGCCAGCACCATAGCAGGCCCTTTAGAGATGCTTGTTAATTGAATGATTGAGGTTTTGTGTCTTTTCCCCCACTGTATCAGTCTGTCTTACAACATAAATAGCAACATACCACAGAGAGTGGAATTTTCTGGCATTCAAAATATATGCATTCATAAAAATTGATATTACAAAGAATTCATTCTTGCATATTGTGCCCCAGGCAGCTGCATACCTTGCTTATCCTTCCTTCCTTTTGTCCTGGATGATTATTTTAACTAGATTTCATCTGAATAAAAATGTCTATATGTGTGGGGTGGGAAGATGCATAGGAGCGTCTCCCTCATCTAGGCCCTAGCTCACTAAGGATGGCCCCAGGCCATGAAGCTGCCTGGGGGTGACCCTGCATAGAGGTAGGGGAAAGAATATAGATACATTAGGGGGTACCTCAGAGAGGACATTAAAGTCAGGTGCAGAGAGCTACAGGCCTGGGGGGCTAGGAATGGAAAAAAGTAGAGAATACGGCCAATTCCTCACTGTCAGGAAGGAGGACAGTTGCAGTGGAAAAGGTCTGATCCTGGGGGACAGGAGACTGAGGTTTGAATCTTGATGCTGTTCTTTCTAAGCTGTATACCCCTCAGTTTCCTCCTTTGGAAAATGAGAGGTTAACACTAGATGATTTCTAAATTCATAGGAATTAGATTTAGAAGTGACCTTTAATATCTAGTCTCATCCCTTCATTGAAGAGAGGAGAAAATTAAAGACTGGAGAGCCTAAGTGATCAATCCAATTTACATAAATGGTATCAGAACCAGGATTCAGACCCAGTTTTTGTAATCCTGACGTCAGGGCTTTTTTCATGACACAGGAAACACTCCCCCCCCCCCCCTTAACCCTCCCACATACAATTCTACGTGTGTGTGTGTGTGTGTGTGTGTGTGTGTGTGTATTTCCCTGTCCCTTTAAACCTGTGCTAAGGACATAGCAGGAAACATTTGTAACCTGGCCAGCAATAGGTGCCGACTGATGTTGGATGAATGCAGATAATCTGCAGCCAGGCCAGCCTTCCCTGTCTGCTTTCACGATAGGGGAGCCTTTGTCTCCTTCCTATTATGTGGTGAGCAGTTCTCTTGATGGTTCCATGGAAGGGGTCGGATAGTCATTTAGGAGCCCGTGTAGCTAGTACCTATTTACTTCCAGGATCAATAAAAAATCCAGGAATACTGGAACAGGAAAGATGTCAGGAAAGAAAAAAATAAAGTCCTACCAGTTTAATATTTTCTTCCAGGCGTGGAATGGAAGTCTAGCAGCAATGATGGCCCTGGGTTGTCCTGACTGAGAGAAGGGATTTGGTATTTAGTATTCTGGGAATTATGATGGTTAAAGATCCCATAGCCCCTTTGGGGGGAAAGGCAATGATTGCTTTGTATACTTTACTATTCCTACTTTTTTCCCTTTCTCTTGCATTCTTTATTATAAGGTAAGGATCACTGGCCAACAGAGGCCAGAAGGGGAGATTCAGAAAAGAGGTTGACCTCTATAAAAACCTTTAAAAAAGTCACAAATCTTGGTGTCCTGGCCAAACTGTTATCTGGGGATTATAATTGGGGAATGCAGGGAACTCACTCCTGTGCATTCAGCAACATGATGTGGGCCACCTTAATTAGTGAGCATCTGTGACTGGACTGGGGCTCTGGTCTTCATGATTCCAGGTCTTGTTCTGTGCTCTGACTCTAAGTAGGGATAGGCAGGCTGTAGTTTATTGTTAGTGGGAGCTTAAGCTGGAGATCTGATATCAAGAACATGTGTAGCTGGAAAAGACAGTAGGTCAGTAATATTGTGAGAGTCTGAGATAACAGATGGACAGACAGTCTGAGTGCTCTATATGTATTCAAAAACTACTGTAAGTGTGAGAGCCATAACAAAAGGTTTCTATAACCTCTCCAACATTATTAAGGATTTCCCTGTCATCTCTGTAAGTCAAATAATTTAAGCAGTATTATTCCTGTCTTTCTAATGTGGAAATTGAGATTAAGGAATGTTAATTGAGGGGTGAATAGAGCACTGGCCCTGGAGTCAGGAGAACCTGGGTTCAAATCCAGCCTCAGACACTTGACACTTGCTAGCCATGTGACCTTGGGCAAGTCACTTAACTCCAATTGCTCTGCCTTCCCCCTCCAAAAAGAAAAAGACAAAAAAAAAAAAAAAAAGAAATGTTAAATGAGGGACTCCAGGTCCTTCAGCTAGGATATGTACGGCAGAGCCAGGATTCAAACTCAGGCCTCCTGACTCCATGTTCAGTGTCTTTGGCCTGCTTCAGTCCCTCGCCATACTTGCCTCCCATGTGTTTGATAGATCATTTGTTTGGGGTTTATGCAAGAGGCCTACAGGAAGATATGGCTAGGCTGCTTTGGTGGGAGAATGGGACCACACCCATAAGATCACAGATTCATCAAAGTATCAAATACTCCACCCCAGAAGCAACTACATTTTAGTCACTGGGCACTCCTGTCTCCCTGTTAAAACCTGATGATGATCAAAAAAGCAGAAGACTGTAGATCTAGAACTGAAATGGAACTTAATTATCTATTAGACCCTCTGCATTTTGCAGAGGAAGAAACCAAAGATCAGAGAGGTAAGTGATTTGCAAAAGGTTATATGCTTAGTCAAATACCAAATATGGCATTTGAACTCAGTCTCATGGCTTGTGTTTCTATTATGCAATACATGCTGTCAAGGTAGGGAATCATACTCAGTGGCTATGGAACAGCTGAGAAATGGAGTTCTTTCCCCCTAACCATCACAAGATAATAGAAATCCCAAATAAGAAGCCTCTAGAACAGGAGCCTTAGCTTGAAGTCTGTGAATTAAAATGTGTGTATATATATATATATATATATATATATATATATAAATTGTAAAGAAAGTCAATTATATTGAAATATATACGTATATTTCAACATAATTGACTTTCTTTACAATTTATTATATAAAATATATATTTTATTTTACATATTTAAAAATATCCCTAGGGCAGGGGAAAAGGTAAGGAAAAAAAAGGAATTTGCATGATAACTTTATTATGTATTTTTCA
Source organism: Pseudocheirus occidentalis (assembly GCA_028646575.1). NCBI lineage: Eukaryota > Metazoa > Chordata > Mammalia > Diprotodontia > Pseudocheiridae > Pseudocheirus > Pseudocheirus occidentalis. Next base: position 130,085,498 of record CM053601.1, on the reverse strand, counting down.
AAAACACCAAGTTGTACCAATAGATTTGCAGTTTCATGTGCAATCATCTTTTGAATTGTACTATGTTATGGAAATGCTTGTTTTATTCCATAAATTAAAAATAAAATAAACAAATGTGAAAAAACAAACATATTCTGACAAAGGGTTGATAGGCCTCATCAGGCAGACAAAGGGGTCCACGATACAAGAAAAGATTAAGGACTCCTGGTCTAATGCACACTAGGAATGTGCTGTCTGTGTGACTGGGGACACAGACAAAAATGAAATTTCCATGAGTTAGATACCTAGTCAAGATGGGCAGATTCTTTGTAAGTTAAGCAAGTCATCCCTCAAGAAAGCATCATAAAAGCATGACTGAGTCTGATCTGTAGAGATCACAGGCTTTCCAAGCGGCGTGAACCTTGTAGACGTCAGCCTAGGGGCCAGGAGCCCTGGGTGCTACACCACACCATGACTCATTGTGGAATAGGAGACAAGTCACTTGATCCCTCTGTCCGATCTCAGTTTCACTGCTTATAAAACAGGGTTCATGATGCCCTCTGTTACTTAATCTCCCAGAATTGTGAGTCATAAATGTGCCTATCACAGACCTCAAATATCCACCGCTCTCTGGTGTTTATAAAGCACTCTCTCTTGCATTAGTTTTTTTGCAACAACTCCATAGGTAGGGCAGGGAAGATGTTATTATCTTGCTTTTATAGAGAGCAGCTAAGTAAGTATCAGAAGTGGAATTTGAACGTAGCTGACTCCAAGGCCAGGGGTCATTCCTCGTCAGAATGCTGTTTCTTAAGACTGGGCTTTCTGTTAGTCCAAGCACTATAGATTCTCTGAGTTGGGAGGGCCTCTAGAGTTTGTCCTCTGAGATTTTTAGTCAATAAATCAGTGCACTTTTATTAAACTCTTATTGTGTGCCAGGCCCTGTGCTAAGTGTTGGAAAAACAAATACAAGCTGAAATAAAGTCTCTCCCTATCCTCAATAAGCTTACTTTCTAATGTAGAAAGGTTACCCATAAATGGCAGCTGGAAAGGGGAAGAGCAGGAGATGAAGGGATCTGGTGTATGGTGGAAAAAATGTGAAGGAAGGAATGGAGACATGCTTGTTGGGACATTTTCTGCAAAATAGAGGTTATAGCTGGGGTGGGGAATCTGTGACCTCGAGGTCACACATGGTCCTCCAGGTCCTCGTGTGGTCCTATGAATCCAAAAGGCTGCAGTTGAGGATCTAGAGGGCCATGTGGCTTCAAGGCCACAGGTTCTCCACCCCTTTAGACAGAGGGAGAAACCACAGAAGGCCACAGCATTACTGAGAGGGAGTAAGGGAAGGGGAGAGTCATTGATTGTCTATTTGAGCCCTTTCAGCAACTGGGAGATTAGCAGCCCACAAATGACCTACTCCATTCTTAGACATCCCTTAAGTGTTGTGAAGCTCTTCCTAATAAGGAGCCCCAAACTATTTATTGGTCTTTGATTTCTCCTGTGGAGCCCCATAAAACAAATTTAATCCTTCTCCCTAATTCGATGTTATTCAAAAGCAACATTTAAAAAATAATATTTGTGTTTTTCAATCACCTTCATTTCCAGAAATTCCTTACCCCCATCCCTTGCCAGAGAGCTGTCTCTAGTAACAATGAATAAAAAAGAGAGAAGGGGGTGGGAAGCAGTTCTGCAAAATTAACCAACATATTGAATAAACCTTACAGTGGTATATGCATTGTTCCCTCTGCAAAGAAGGGAAGGAGGTGCACTTTCTCTTCTCTTTGGGGGTCCAAGCTTGATCAATATAATTACATAGCACTCAGGTTCACTTTTGAAAGCTTACATTTTTTTAAGCATTTATTGTTCACTAGGCCCAGTGTTACTTACCAGGAATACACAGATGAAAAATGCCATGTTACCTTCTCTCAAATATCCTGCAATTAAAAAGGGCAAGGGAGGGGAGATAACATGTACATAAATATGTGTGATATGATTTAGAATGGTGTCACAGGAAAAGAGAGATCCTAACAAAGTCCTCTTAGGAAAATTTGAGGAAGAGCTCCCAAGAATAAGGAAGGTTTCATGAAGCCTGAGGCCCCTGACCTGGGCTTTGAAAACCTCAGTGTTCAGCGGGCCCCAGATGTGGAAGGAGAATGTGAATGGTGAATGATCTGGGAGAATGCACAGAGGTAAGAAGATACGATTAGAATGAGGAAGGACTGATGAGGAAGTACAATGAAATGATACTGGAAAGGTAAGTTGGAGCCAGATTGTGGCATGCCTTTGAAGGGATGGAAGTGCTTACTAGAGGCCCACATTGAAAAGTGAGACAGATTCTGCTCACAAGAGGCTTACACTTGAATAGAGGAGAGAACATATAGAGGAGGTTTCAGCAGCAAATTAGATGGTAAGGCATCTTCAGTGTAATTTTCATTGATTTCCCCTTTTTGAGAAATTAAACCAGTCATCAATGCCAAGGACTTTGGGGTCAAGTTTTATTTTCTGGGCCTTCAGTGGCTTCAGGGCAGACTGGAGTTACCTTCAGAGGTAACAGAAAGGCATGGCTCCACAGGGCTTGCACCACAGGTGATGTCCGCCTAGGGGCTTAGGAGGATCAGCAAGGAAGTAGCGTCATAGGTCTGGAAGGTACTGCTATTCCTGGACTCTTGCTCAGAGAGTCCTGGGTTGCCCACAATGGGGTCAGAGGGAAAGTGGTTTTTGAGGTGGTGTCTGCTAGACGACACAGTTTATAGAGGGCCTGGAGTCAGGAAGACACATCTTCCTGATTTTAAATCTGACCTCAGACATTTACCAGTTGTGTGATCCTGGGCAAGTCACTTAACCCTGTTTGCCTTAGTGTCCTCATCTGTCAAATGAGCTGGAGAAGGAAATGGCAGACCATTCCAGTGTCTTTGCCAAGAAATTCCCAAATAGGGTGATGAGTAGGACGTTAACTAACATGACTAAACACAGTGGTGGTATATACTCCGGCCTCCCTGTTATGTATACCCCTCTGTGTCTTCCTCAGTGCATTTTACTGTTTCTGCTATGCCCATGCCCCACTCTTCTCAATATACTGAGACTCTACTTCTCTAGGATAAACATTTCCGTTTTCCTCATGCATTATGGTTTCTAGACCATTTTCATCCTGGTTATCCTCTTCTGAAAGTCCTCCTCAGCTTGCCAATGACCCTTGCTTTTAGAAATGAGTACCCCCCTGTTAGACATGGGCTAATAAGGACAGAAGAGGGAGAGGAGGAGAGATAGACAGAGATAGAAACAGAGTAACAAAGTAGGGAAAATGGATGCTGATCAACTGGGGAATGACTGAGAAAATTGTGGCACACAATTATAATACAATATTATTGTGCTATAAAAAGTAAAAAAAAATATTAGGAATTTAAAGAAACTTGGGAAGACTTTTAGGAACTGATATAGAATGAGGTAGAACCCAGAACACAACACACACAATGACTATAGCAATGTAAACAAAAAAAAAACCCAATAAAAGAAAGCTAAATACTATATAATTATAATAATTGATTATGACCTTGAAGAGGAAATGGGAAAATGTACTGATTCCATTAGAGAGGTGGGGGACTATAGGTGTGGAATGTTGCATACACTGTTACATGCATTGGTATATTCCTGGATTTTTGCTGAATTGCTTTTCTTTGTTTCAAAAAAAAGTTCAAGAGGTGGGGTGGTGATAGTGACATCTCTGAAAATGAATACTGTAAAAATAAAAGGAATTGATAACATTTTTCAAAATCTTGTTAGTTTTTGTTCATCGTTCTAACTTCTTGAAACATTTTTGTTATCCTGATTCTATCATATTACCAGTTATCTATTTCTTGCTTCCTCCTATGGGTAATTCTCAGGTTTGTTTGTTTAAACTAGTTCATTTTAAAAATCAATTTATTGAACTCTAAATTTATCCGAAGTATTGTGTTTGAAGCTGGAAATACCAAGACAAACAATGACTTTTCTTGCCATCAGGGAGTTTACACTCTGATGGTATGATAAGTAGATTAAATATATCTTTATCTGAGAGTAGGAGATTAATAAATGCTTTTTGAACTGAAATGAATAAAAAAAAAGTTGAACTGAACATGATCCGAAGCAGAATCCTAGTGAATTCCATTAGTGACCTCTCCATAAGTTTCTTGATCCAGCAATTCAACCAATTTCAAATCCACCTAAGTACTCTATCATTCATGCCTTATTGAAATTCAAGCATTCTGTCTACAATGTTCATCTTATTTCCTGACTTAATAATCCCAATTTGAAAGGAAGTCAGGTTAGTCTGTCATGACTTTTACTTGATGAAATCATGCTGACTCGCGGTGATCACCGCTTCCTTTATTCACATTGTTTTATCTCAGTTTATTTACTCTTTTTGAAAGGAGCAGGCCACATTTCTTGCTTGACAGGCGAAGTATTTTGGTTTATTCTCAGAGAAACAAAGTCAGTCTGATGTGATGTTTCCTTAATGAACCCATGCTGGTTCATGATGATCACCATTTCCCCTTCCAATTGCTCACAAACCACCTCTTTATGTGTACATTATAGTGTTAGATGGGCTTTCTTCCTCACCACATTACCCCTTTAGCCTTAGGGAACCCTATCTTTGCCTTCATCTTGTCCTTGCTTGGGGTCTATATAAAAACACCTTATTGTTGTATTTGGTATTATTAGTTTATTATTACCACCACCTCAGCACATATTGCCTTCCAATCAAAAAACATTTATTAAGAGATTGCTACTATTAGGACATCTCTGTTCCAAATGTTCATATGAACTATTAGTGTCCAACCTGTGGTGGAGTGTTCTGAGCTCACATTGATTTGATCAATCACAGTCAGATACACTGTACTTTGACCCTAACATAGTGATATCATTTTGGTCCTCTTTGAGAATGAAGGACAATAGCCATTATCATTACTAGGGTACCTAGGGGGCACAGTGGGTAGAGTGCCAGGCCTGAAGTCAGGAAGACTCATCTCCCTGAGTTCAAATCCAGTCTCAAACACTAGCTGTGTGACCCTAGGTAAATCACTTAACCTTGCCTGCCTCAGTTTTCCCATCTGTAAATAAGCTGAAGAAGAAAATGACAAACTGTTCCAGTGTCTTTGCCAAGGGGTGACCCCAAAAGGGGTCACAAAGAGTAGGACACAACTGAAATGAATGAGCAACACTAGGGTCTATTACTAGTAGAGATAGTAGATAGAGATCTAGTCACAAAGTCGTGAATACCTGTGTTCAAATCCCACCTGTGATACACATTAGCTATGTAACATTGAGCAAGTCCTCTTAGTGCCCTAGGCTGCAGCACTCAAAGACTATGAGTTATAGAGAAAGTTCCAATCTGAATTGGTGGAAAGAGCTCCCTGGGCCAGTGAAATCATAGATCCATCCCATCCCTATCCTGCTAGATACAAGGCTCTGTTCTTAGTGCTGGGGGAGCCCATTTGGTGCTCTCATGGATTTTAGAATTTACTGGAGAAGATTAGACATAGGAATATAACTTCTTATAGGTTACAGAAAATTTAAGTGACTCTGCCCACTCACTCCCTCTCTCCTCAATTCATAAAGCCAGGTCTTGGCAAAGCAAGGACTAGATTAAGAATACAGGTATCTTTATTTCTAATTCAGAGGAGTTCTTTCCACTCAACCCATTCCCTCCTCCCCCAAAAGAATTTTCTCCTGTTGCTAAATATTAATTTTTCTTCCTTGTACAATTCCCCCTGTCATATGCACCTGTGCTGTATTGAAAGAAAAAAAATGGCCCTCTCTTTCCGATTTACACCTTTCAAATATTTGTGGACTGTTATGTTTCTCATTTTTTTGTCACTTAGCCAAGTTACACATTTTAGCTCTTTTAATCTTTCCTCTTAAGTAAATCTCTTCATTCTCTTAATCACTTTGGACTTGGTTCAATTTGCCTTGAGTGAAACTTGCTTCTACTTTTCCCCCTCTCTTACTTGGATTTAACCTCCCTCCCCCCCCAGAAAAAACCCAACAACATCATTTTGATCAGTCCCAGTAAAATTACAGAGAAGAGTTTCACTATACGTCCTTACTGTGTTTTTCCTATTGCTGTAGTAAAAAATATTGGCACCCTTACTTGCCTTTTTTGTAACTTTAAATGACTATTGCCTAACAAAATTCAAATTCTTTAACCTGGCATTCAATTTAAACCTATCTTTTCCCTCTTTTCTCACAAGGTTCTTGTTTCCCCCCATTTATTCTGCAATTTACTTCATAAAGTACTATTGACTGAACAAGTGAAGTCAATTCATTAAGGCACAGATTTTGATAATTTGAAAGGACCTCATTGACCATGTATTCCAAGCCAGAGTTGCCACTGAATAAAATAATCCATGACCAGGGCTAAATACATGAGATGATCACCTCCTTACTCAATGCAATTCAATTTAATAATCTTATAGTAAGTGCCTCAGGACAAGGAGCTATCCTAGGTACCAAGGATATGAGTGAAAAACAATACAGTTCCTGGTCTTGGGAAGCTTTGTGCTTAGTAGGGGTGTACAAAATAGCCTGAAATAATGCATACTGTTCAGTTTTGGGGCAGCTCAAACAAGATATCCTAAAGGCATCTCAAACTCAACATGTTCAAAATAGTAAATAGGTCATTACCTTTCTCATACACCCTCCCCTCTTCCCAACTTTTCTGTCACAGTCAAGCATACGATCTTCCTCTCAGTTAAGCAGGCTCATCACCCTGATGTTATTGCAAACAGCTCATTTACACTACTTATATCCAATTTCTGGACAGACCTTACTATTTCTGCCTTTACAACCTCTCTTTTCTAAGTCCCTTTCTTTCCATGCTTGAGGACCTAGAAAACCACAAGTAGTGTCAAGGCCACAGATTCCCTACCCCGGTCATCTAGAATAATGCCTGGCATATACGGTTTTTGTTTTTCCCCACACAATTTCCTTTATTGTTGAAATTTTGTTGCATCTTGGTTTAACCAAGAGGGACATGAATTTAAATCTGGTTTCTGACACTTACCAGATTGGCAGTGGGATCCCTGGCAAAGTCACTTGATTTCCAAGTCAGGGTGATAATGCTTGTAGGACCTATCTCACAGAATCATTGTTGGACCAGACTGGCACCATATAACTGAGAGTTTTAATGAAGGGGCTTAGGTTCTCAATAGGTTCTTATGTAATGGGGGATTTGCTAGACAAGAAGTTGGATCACCACCCAAATAACATGTTACTAACCATGGGAATTTGAGGTCTGGAAGGAGGAGGGAGCAAAATGTTGGCAGGTCAATGGGTGACCTATTTTGGGGCTGGTGGGGTTTGAAGCATCTCTTCAGTTGTTTTTTTACATGCTTTTAGCACTTGCCATCCTTTGGGGACAGTCCCTCCTACCACCAGCATCTCCTCCTGGTACTGCTGCATGACCTGTTTGCACAGCCTTTTCCAGACCTTTCCCTTCCCCAAGATGGTGAGATCATGGCATTTGTCCCCACCCTTTATATAAACAAAAACCATCACTTGGGAAGAGTGGGCCTCATGAGTAGGCAGAAGGTGGCTGCCTACATAGCTGGGTCAGAGGCTGTGTTGGGCAGGGCCTTCTCCAAGGAATAATGTAACAACTCGTAATCACATAGTATTTTACAGTTTATAAAATGATTTCCTCAAAGTAAACCTGTGTTGTCAGTAATATAAGTATGCTCGTGACCATTTTACAAATGAGGAAAGCAGGCTCGGGAAGCTGATGTGATTTACCCAAAGTTATACTATTAGTAAGTGCTGGAGATAACATTTGAAATCCAGTTGTCTTGATTTCATATCCAATACTGTTTCCACGAGCCATTCAGACTCATTTCCCATCAGTCTGCCATTTTGATTTCATGTCTTTTGGCTTGGCATTCTGTATAATCTCCCTTTGTAAAATCTCAGAAGAATGGCTTCAAAAAAGTCAGGCACCCTGGGAATGGGTCCTCAAGCGGGAATGCCTTCATTATCAATGTAACACCTTAGAAGAGACCAATTGGCAGCAGCCTGAGAGCATGACTTTATGGGAAAGGAATCAGTGGGGCATGGAGGAAGAAAGGCCGCTGATAAGGGAAGTATGACTTTGGCTGGCACAAACCTATATGTGGGTGTGTGTGTCTTTATGTATATGTGTATATGTATATGTATGCATGTATAGAGGTGTGTTTGTGTATATGTTTGTATGTGTGTTCATTTTTGTGTGCATGTATGGATATGTGAATTCCTTGGCGTAAAGAACTCACAATGAAGAATAACACTATACCAATGCAAAATCAGTTCATTTTCTATAATTACAAGTCTTAGAAGACTGAGCCTCCCAGAGGTAAAGGGACTTTTGACCAGCACACAGCCAATTTGTGTAAGAGATAGGGCTTGTCTTCGGGTCTCCCTGACCAGGGGCCAGATCTCATTCTATTAAGTGAAATCTCTGCTTTTGTCCGTCCCATAGCATAGGGCCTCACTCATGGTAGGTGCTTAATAAATATTTATTGACCCTTTCTCATCCCATTGAGCTGGGACTACATAAGAGAATCTCAGGACTGCCCTAGGGAAACTGAGTCCTTGTTTACCTTCTCTTAGGCAGCTAGGTGACACTGTAGCTAAGAATGCTGGACTTGGAGGCAGGAAGACCTGAGTTCAAATCACACCTCAGACACTTACAAATCATGTGTCCCTAGGCAAGTCATTTTACTGCTCCCTGCCTCAGTTTCCCCAAATGTAAAATGGTCATGATAATAGCATCAACTTCCTGTTATTGTTATGAGGATCAGATAAGAGAATATTTCAAAAGTGCTTAGCACAGTGCCCATCATATGGTAGATGCTTAATAAATGTTATTTCCTTCCTTTTTTCTTTCCTCCAGATATCTCTCATATACACTGCTGGTGGTAATCTCAAGGAATACTTTGTCAAGCATTTATGGTCTTCAGCATCTTGAGTAATAGAGTAGTTTGAGACCACAAATATTCTTAATTAATTAAAAGTCATTTAATAACAAAACCTTGAAGTTATGTCACTTAGCAGCTCTGATCAGTACAACGATACATGATAATTGCAAAGGACTCCTGATGAAAAACACTATCTCCTTCTAGAGAAAGAGAATTGGTAGACTCTTACTGAAGATTGAAGCTTATTTTTTTCCTACTTTATTTTTCTTTTTTTTCCCCAAACATGGCTAATGTGGAAACATGTTTTGCATGACTTCATTCAAATAATGGGTATCATATTTCTTTTTTCTCAATGAGTAAAAGAGGGGTGGAAGGAGAGAATTTGAAACTGAAACAAAATAAGATGTTAAAAAGTAAAGTCGCTGGGACCACCGAAATAATTTTTTTTCTGAAATTGTTCTATCTTTCTGATTCATGTTTATTTTTTACTCAGTGGTATGCTTTTTTCTTTCTTCTTTTGGGGGGGAGGGGAAGGAGGAGGGGTTGGAAGGTCTTTCTTTGTTTTTATCATTATAGAACATTTGATGACATTTTCTAGTGGCCTACAATTGTGTTCATAGTTTTGCCCATTTTTACCTTCTGTGTTTTTCCCCGCCCAGGGCTTCCCCGGGAGGACAGGAATAAGAATCACCTAAAACAAGATGGCAAGAAAGGGTTGTGTACGGTGTGGCTGTCACTACTCCTACTAATAACCATTCATATTTATCCCCATATCAAAGTTTGCAAAGTTTAACAATCTTAAAACAACCCTGTGAGTTTAGTAGTATTGGTATTATTATCATAATACCCATTTTGCAGAAGATGAAAACAGAAGCCGGGGAGAATGACCTATCTTTGATTCCACAGCTGGAAGTGTCTGAGGCTGGATTCTAATCCTACTCTCCTGACTTCCAGTCCAGGGATCTATACACACCATTCATTGTCGTGTTGTTTCTTATGTGGCCCAATCACAGATCCATTGAGGTATCCAAGAAGAACGTACCACCAATGTTTCTGATGTTTCCAGAACTAAATAATGTCTTATCATTTTATACAGATCATTTTAGTAACTCTTTTGGTAGGAGAGTGGGAGAAGTGATGAAGAAGAGGAACTTCCTCTTGACTCCTTAAAACAGGAAATAATAGTGGTGTGGAAAGGTTCTCAGAAGAAGCTGTTGGAAAGCTTTTAAAAAGATACCTCAGAGGGGGAAAAAAAGGAAAGGGGTGGGAACTCACACCAAAACATTCACAATTTTAAGGGAAGCTGCCAAGAATGCACAAATAGCAGTTACGGAGATGTCAAGTCTAAAGCATTATTTAGGGAGAGACAAACAATTGTGAATTAGGAGTTAATTGCTTTTTGGAAATGCTAAAATCCTTTGATGATGAGAGAGCTTGCTGATCATACAAATTAGCACCTTCTTTCACCTGCTTTGTGCATTTGGAATCCTGATAATAGAGGTAAGGAGGAAATGGCTGTCTTGTGACCGCTATTGAGAGCCCCAGCTTCAGCTAGGCTCAATAAGGAAGGCCAATGGTCACAAGGGGGACTTGTGAGAGCCCTCTAAAGAACAGAGAACGTGGGGAGCAAGGTGTTTTCCTGGTTGCTTTCCAGGTTGTTTTCTCCTTGTAAATTCCTGTATCTTCTGCCCCTACCTCTGGATTTCATCTTGCTAAGTGAAAGCCACCCCGAAGCAAGGTCAAAGCCAAAATCATCACTAGGGAATATAAGTGGAGCCATTTGTATGTACTATTGCACTCCCTCCCTTCTATTTATTCCATTTTTTTTAACAGGCAAATTCAGGTTCAATGGAACTGAGCAAGATTGGAAGGGGAAATATTTTCATAAACGGGCAGAGTGAGAAGTGTATATAGAAGAGGGAGGACTGGCCAGAAAGGAAGTAGGGGAAGGGCTAGAGCTTTGCCTTGTCTAGGGAAGTTGTGATTATTTTGAGGTTTTTGTGAACAAATTCTGTTTCCATGAGGCATGGATTTTCTGAGTCACTAGCTGTCCAGTCATCTCCTTCTGAATTGTCTACAGGGGTATGTTAGAGCCACTACCACCACTACTGCTAGCTAGCATGGTACCTACTATGTGCCAATATAATCTCATATGATTCTCACAACAACCCCAGGAGGTCAGTGTTATTATTATCATCCACATTTTATGGTTGAGAGACCGAGGCGGACACAGTGACTTGCCCAGGGTCACTCAGCTAATAAATAGCTGAGGCTGGATTTGAATTCAGGTCCTTCTGACTTCAAGCTCAGTGTCATTCTGCTGTGAGACTTACTAGCCTTTATGTAGGTCTTTTCGTCTCTCTACACAACCTTTACCTCCTGTTTTATAAAATGAGAAGATGGAACTACATGATATTTGGGGGTTTCCTTCAGCTCTAACCTTCTATAATCTAAGTCCCTTTTAGGCCTAACATTCTATGATTCTCAGTGTTAAATTGTGTGTTCTCCTTAACTTCTCCCTACACTAAATTTTGACCGATCCCTTCACTCAATGTTGCCTTATTCTTACAGGAATTATTTACCTGTCTGACAGTTCCCACTCACATTCAAACAGAGGACTCGTGCATAGGGAGGCTTTTGACTTCTACTGTTTTAAGGTGCTTTTCCTACTGTACATAAAACCTGCCTGTGCTGCTGGAGTTCAAAGCAAAGATAGATCAATGAGGTCTGAAGGATCCCATCACTCCTTATTCCTAAACTTTCACTAGCTTACCCCTGCTCTATGAAATAAAACTTAACTTCAGGCATTCAAAACCTTCCACAATCTGACTCTATCTACATGACCAGTCTTTAAAATTTTTTTTTTATTTTCAAACTTCTCCTCTTCATATGTTTTCCTTTCTTTTTTTTTTTGGAGGGGGGAAGGGAAGGCAATTGGGGTTAAGTGACTTGACCAAGGTCACACAGCTAGTAAGTGTGTCAAGTATCTGAGGTCAGATTTGAACTCAGGTCCTCCTGACTCCAGGGCTGGTGCTCTATTCACTGTACCACCTACTTGCCCCTATATTTTCCTTTCTAATCAGTATCTTGATTCCCAGTTCTCATTCTGCCCAATCCTATTTTGATGGCTTTGTTCATACCAGCCCCCATTTTGGGACTGGAGACTCTATTCCTTCTCTCCCATCTTTCACTATTGCCATCCCTCCTTTTCTTCAAGGCAGGTCCTACTTAGGTGATACCTGCTGAATGAAACCTTAACTTCCTCATGATTCCCCTTCTCCTCATCCCAGTCACACATGTAAATACCATCTCCCCTTCAAATTTCTCACACTTTGGTTTTCATAGATCTTGTCATGTTCTACTTTCCTGGTCTATGTTTCATGCCATCCCTGCCTACCTCTCCATTCACACTTTGCTGCATTGCAGCCCCCTTCCAGGACAAGGACAGTGCTATTTGTCACTTCTGTACCCCTGTTGCCTGAAGCAATACCTTTTAATGTGCTTTGATGGACTTATGATTTAAGTTTTGTGGGTACTCCCTTCAAAAGTGCAGGTCACAATCCACCCACACATTCTCATTCTAAGAGACCCTTGTCTATATCTTCCTGCATGTCTGCAAAGAGGGGCCACTCACTGTGCCAACTCCTTTGCCATTTCACGAACACCAATGGAGCATGTAGACCAGCTTTCAGTTATTTCTTGCACTTGCTATGGGACTGGTTCACCTCCTTTTGTTATTACACAGGCACAATAATGTGTGGGGCCATATCTTTTGGGCAATTTTTCTTTGGGAAAATGCTGTAGCCTATTCCTGCACACCTACAGTGTCCTTTGTTTAACATACAACTTTAAATCTTCAGAGACAATGATAATCCGTGACTTGCAGTCAAATAGAGCTGGAAGAATTATTTATGTTTAAATAATGGGTCTTTGTTAAATGTAGATACATGGGGCTACTTAGAACCCTATTTTATTTTCAGAATGTCATCCATTTCTCTCTCCTCCTCTCTAATTCTGAACTCAGTTCATTGTCCATCTACAGCATCTGTCTATGATGTGGGCACTTGTGGACTAACTGGATTGGGATGTCCTCATGTGTATATCATAATCTGGACAACAGACCTTCCTAGTTTCCTTTCTCTTCTGTAAATAGTGAGACTGAAATCTTTCAGGTGATTAAAGGTTTCATTTAGGAGGCTCTACAATATCCCAGCTAGATGTCCCAGGGGAGAGAATTTAGCTAGCTGGTTGGGAAGACCTGAATTAGAATTCTGCCTCAGTTACTCACTAATTGTGTGACCCTGGGCAAGTCACTAATTTCTTTAGGCTTCAATTTCCAAGTGAGAATTAAATTCAATAGTCTCTCAGGTCCCTATGAATTCTAAATCTATGATTTTATGACCAATCAACGTAATGTCACCTTCACCTTTTTTGTTTTATTCTTAATATATTTTATTTTCCCCCCAATTACATGCTAAAAACTTTTTTAACATTTAAAAAAAGTTTTGAGTTCTAAATTCCATCCTTCTCCCCCACCCCAACCTGATGACAAACAATCCAACATAAGTTATACATGTGCCAGCATGTAAAAACATTTACATGTTAGTCATTTTGTACAAAAGCCTTGAATAAAAAAAGAATGAAAGAAAATAAAAAGCAATATGCTTCAGTCTGTATTCAGACAGTATCAGCTCTTTCTCTGGAGACAGATAGCATGGTTCATCTTGAGTCTTTTGGCTTTGTTTCGGATCATTGTACTGCTGAGAATAACTAAGTCTCTCACAGTTCTTCATTGTACAGTATATTGTTACTATGTACAATGTTCTGGTTCTGATCACTTCAATTTTGCATCAGTTCATGTAAATCCTCCAGGTTTTTCTGTAGTCATCCTGCTCATCATTTCTTATAGCACAATAATATTTCACCACAACCATATACCATAGCTTATTCAGTCATTCCTTAATTGACAGGCATATTTTCTATATCCAGTTCTTAGCCACCATAAAAAGAGCTGCTATAAATATTTTTGTACAGATAGGTCCTCTCTCCTTTTTGCTTTTTTGATCTCTTTAGCATACAGATCTAGTAGTAGTATTGCTGGATCAAAGGGAATGCATAGTTTGGTTGCCCTTTGGGCATAATTCCAAGTTGCTTTCCAGAATGTTTGGATCAGTTCACAACTCCACCAAGAGTGCATTTATATCCCAGTTTTCCCTCATCCCCACCAACATTTATCATTTTCCTTTTTTGCCATATTAGCCAATCTGATAGGTGTAAGGTGGTACCTCAGAATGGTTTTAATTTGCATTTCCCTAAGAAATTGTGATTTAGAACATTTTTTTTATACAACTATAGATAGCTTTGATTTCTTTGCCTGAAAACTGTCTCAAACATGCCTTATCATCTGGAAGGAGAGCATAGAAGACTCTCATAGTAGGTGCTTAATACCTAGTAGCTGAATCAGAAGCTTCAGGAAGAAGGTGAGATCTGAACTGGGCTTGGAGGGTGGAATTGCATTGACACAGGCAGAGAGAAGTGAAAAGAGAGAGCAAAGATTGTGTTCCATGAATACATATGACTAAAGGGTGGTAAATGGGTATAAACATTTAAGCATGATTTAGGTCAGAAGATTTTTAAGTTTGGAAATTTTATGTGGCCACTTAGTATTTGACTTTTAATCAATCAATCAATTAACATTTATTAAGCGTCTATCATGTGTCAGGCACTGTGTTTAGTATTGGGGATACAAAAGTAGGCAAAAGACAATTCCTGCTCAGATGCAGCTCATAATTTATTGCATTTTTTTTTACTTACCTGAAGACATTTCTATTGTTAGAGTTCTTAACTTGAAGTCGGTGAACTTTTTCTTAAAGCATATTTAAAAAAAAACGTATTTTGATCACTATATGTTGATATAAGTGATTTCCTTTGTATTCCTATGTATTTTACTTTGTGTATTTAAAAACACAATTCTGAGAAGGGTTCATAGTCTTGACCAACTGCCCAAGGGGCACATGACTCAAATTTAAGAATCTCTGCTTTACTGATCTAACCAGTATTTCATAAAAGATAAAGGTTTTATCTTTTTTTCTATCTTCCCTTAACTCCCTCACCCCCATCCCCTATGTGCACTTGTACATGTAAATATATACAATTGCTATTGCTGTTCAGTTGTTTCAGCCATGTCTGACTCTTAGTGACCCCATTTGGACTTTTTTTTTGGCAAAGATACTGGAGGGTTTTGCCATTTCCTTTTGCAACTCATTTTACAGATGAGGAAACTGAGGCAAATAGGATTAAATGACTTGCCCAAGGTCACACAGCTAGTAAGTATCTGAGGCCAGATTTGAACAAAGGAAGAGTCTTCCTGACCCCAGCCCCCTACTCTATTCATTGCGCCAGCTAGCAGGCCTGTCCTACCTACCCAAGCACCGAATCTAAAATCCTGTGTGATCTCAACTGATATTAACTCAAGATTTTGCCTTTTGGGCTCAGCTGCCTAGAGAGAACCTTGTGGGTGAATGTTCTTTTCTCAGCTTTCATGTGCAAAATCATTTTTTTTATGAAAAAAAAACCATGCATCTAATTTTGAAATGAAATAAATGCATGAAAAATTCATCTCTCAGCCCAGACCTGGCATGTTAAATTCAGCCTGGAGCAAAATTTCATGGCTGAGTTACAGCCCTGAAAATAACATCCTGCATTTGAAGTTCTGAACCAGCCTTCACATTCCATCCCTGTTTAAAGTAACACTTCTAGTCTACCATGCAGTAACACTCTTGCAAAGGGAGATTTTGCCTGCGAAGAAAAAGAGGAAAAGAGACATGAAGATTTATTTTCTTAGTGATGACACATCCAGGCTACCTTTTAGTAAACATTAGAGATCAGAATAAAATCCAGGAGAAAAACCTGGTGGGATTGTTCTCTTGGAGAGGGCCTTAGTCCTCGACTTCAACTTTTGTCAAATATTTTGCAGCCTGTGAGTTATAAAGTCACTTCTTTTAACTACTTTCTTTAGCAATAAGTAAGAAATTCCTGACATAACAAGGCAGCTCCCCAGCTGGACTCTGAGTTTCATGCCAGTCACTTCCCATGTGCCAATACTAGGAGTATAATAAACAGGACTGGGCATGTTTGAAGTCATTTAATCTTCAACTTATATCTATGTTTCCCTTTCTGAAAGAGTTAATTGTCTCAGAATCAAGAGAGACTGAGCAGGGATCAGAGTTGAAAACCAAAAAGCAGGTAACACAATATATCCTAAATCAACAATCTCTGTGGAGGAGGTAGGATGCAAGAAAGACGGGCTAGATTTAATTATTCAAGCATTTATTTCTCTTGACATTTTATTTATTGAAGCAGTTTGGTTTATAGGTTAGTCTTTTTTGTTTGCCATTTATTGCTGTTTCATCCGGCTCAAAGTGGAAAATGTAGGCAAAGCTGGACTGGAAATGTTACTGTAACACTTGCTGTTTTTCTTAAAAAAGAGAAAAACCTGGAAACGGAGAGTTTGTTTGGTTAGGCTCAGAGGAGCTTAGCTACTTAATTGGATGCTAAAGGGGAAATATAGCTTAGTTCTTCAGAACCATGGCACTGTAGTGAACATCTGAAATATTCTTTCCTTTCCTTTTCTTTTTTTGTCTAAATGTGTGATTTCATTGGGGTTGGGATGTTCTGGTGTAGAAATTCCCTCCTCCAACAATCCAGCAATTATACCATAATTTAAGAGTGTTAGAGGTAACTTCCTGGGTATGCACAGAGGTTCAGGGACTCACATATTGCTAGGATGTGTCAGGGGCAGGATGGACTTTATAGCCATATTTTATTTATGTTTCATAGAAACTCAGGAGTGTGTTAGCATCCTACGGATGATAAAAATAAAGCCAAGAGCTGAAGTGATCTGGTCAAGGTCATAATGCAAGTAAAGGACAGAGCTAAGATTTGAACTCAAGACTTCTGATTTTCTATCCTTTGAGACTATGTTACACACCCTTGATTCTTGCCTTGCATAGTCCAATTAGCCAGTTTCCCTAAACCATTGTGTTAATGAAGTAAAGGCCACAAATTCTGTTGCTATAATAACCTTACCCCCTACTAATGGAAAGAAAATAATGAACTTGATGAACTTAGAAAAACACGGAAAGAAGTGTACAAAATAATGAAAAGCTAAATGAGCAGAACCAAGAGAATATGGAATTTAGCAATAACAACATTGTTTTAAGAATGGCTTGGAGGGTTTAATAGGGGGTGGAGCCAAGATGGCAGCGTAGAAGCAGCAAGGTCCCGCAGCTCCCACACCGCCACCCTAAACACCCAGAAAATATGAGCCCAGACAAAGTCTAGGAAAGTCTAGGACTCTCAGACTCACAAAAATACAGAGAACCCATCTCTCGCTGAAGGCAGCTCGGTAGCAAGGACTCAGCGTGGCAGCCAGGAGTGGAGACAGGAACAGCCTGAAGCCGAGACTGGCCAGGCCTGGGACTGTGGGAAGGAGCTGAGCTGAGCCCTGCTGCCAGTCAGCAGCCTTTCTACAGCCTCCAGCACCTCCACATCTGCCAAGGCATGAGGATGGGAGAGAGGCACCTCCCACCCACAGCGGAGCAGAGACCTGGTCGCAGCCGCAGCCAGGCAAGACCTCAGGGCAGCCAGGAGGAGCAGCGGAGCCTCCCAAACAGCAGCTTGAGTCTACTTAAAAGAAAATCTAAAGCACCTGCCTGAGGGGAGCTTCGGTCAGAGACAGTTAGTGAAAGTTGAAACTTTGAAAATTAATTTGGGGGTGATAAAGCAGTTTGGCCATTCTGCCTGGGGGAAGGAAGCAGTGGGGGAAGGGAACTGCTGGATCCACCGCTGGCCCCCACCAGGCTGCTTCAGAGCCCCTGGCCTGCGGACTCCATAGTGGGGCTGAATCGATTGATCAGGGCCAAGTGCTCTTGAGTTGAGTGGCCTGGATCCTGGATTGTGGTCTTGGGTGGCGGTCCTGGGGTGCACTTTCAGCAAAACAAAGCTGGGGGGACTTGCAACACCCCCCTAATAGCTCCGGCAGTAGGGAAAACCCCAGCGATTTGGAACAGAGCTTCCCCCCTTGGAAGCAGAGTTTCACAGAAATAAAAAAAAAAACAACCAATTAATTGACTGGCCAACATGAGAAAGAGGAAGCAAAATAAAAACACCAATAAAACTCTAGAATCCTTTTTTATGGATAAAAAGGGTCAAACGGGAGGAAGAGAGCCCAGAAATCAGAACTCCCACACCAAATGCTTCTAAGATAATTGAAGAATGCCTAGAAGCTATACAACAACTGAAAAAGGACTTTGAAAACCAAATGAGAGAAGTGGAGGAAAAATTGGGAAGAGAAATGAGAATGATGCGGGAAAATCATGAAAAGAGAGTCAACAACCTGACTGAAGAAAACAACACTTTAAAAAATAGATTATCTCA
>CM053601.1:130042319-130057843 GCA_028646575.1 Pseudocheirus occidentalis | reverse complement strand
CAATGACAACCTCGGGTTTCCCCTCCCAGGTCCATGAGGAAAAAAGTCAAGACAATGGGGGATTATCATGTATGTGGCTGAAGCTTTGGCTTAATGTATTCTTTCTAAGAATAGAGGAACTGAACTGTCTCTATGGAACTTCCCTGCCCACCTTAGCTTTCCATTCAAGTGTTTAATTGTGGGGTGTTCTTTCTTTATGAAGTAAGCTATTTTCTTTGTACTAATTTTTCCCCCTCCTTTTATAAAAACAGAGGTTGGTCAAGCCATGTATTTACATGCATGCCTTTAACTGATGTCCAAAAGCAAGCTGGAGTAGCCGGGAAGGAGTCTGTGTTTTATGTTTTATTTTTGGAGGTAACCAGGGTTAAGTAATTTGCCCAGGGTCACACAGCTAGTGTCTTAAGCTGCACTTGAACTCAGTTCCTCCTGCCTCCAGGACTGGTGCCCTATCCATTTCTACAAGTAGCTGCCCTGGAGGGTGGGGTCTGTGTTTTAGAATGATTTTCTTTGCTAGGATTCTCTAGTTCTGACTTGGAAAGTTAAAAGACCTCCCTGAGGGCTATAAAATCACCACTTAGTTTTATTCTCCATCCTCTAACTCTCCTACCCAGAACCCTAGAATTTCGACTAGAGATTCACTTGGGTTTCTCTTAACAGAAGGAACTGATTGGAGACATAGTGTAGGTGAGGACAGAATAGCTGGTCCCAGATGCTAAAATCTGCTCCTTTTTTGCTAAGGGAACTAGAGAGTTAGCTAGCTAGTCAAAAAGCATTTTTTAAATGCCTACTATTGTGCTAAGTATTGGGGATACAAAAAAAAAAAAGACAGTGCCTGTTCTCAGATTTTACACTCTAAAGGGAGAATCAACAAACAAATAACTACACAGAAACAAGTATATATATATATACTTGTTTCTATACAGAAATATATATATATACTTGTTTCTATACAGAAATATATATACTTGTTTCTGTGTAGTTATATGTGTGTATGTATATATACACATACATATAATAGCAAATAATTAACAGAGGGAAGGCACTAGAATTCAGGGAGATCAGGGGGGATTGTCCCTTTCTGGTTAGGAGGAAGAATAAAGGAAAGTATAGTCCCCCTAATGCTCCAACCACATCAACACTAAGTGTTGCATTTAATCTGTGTAAATTTTGCTTCTCTCCAGTAGAGTTTAAGCTCCTCAAGGGCAAAGGCTGTTTTTGGTCTTTGGCTCTCCATCACCTAGCCCACTGCCTACCACAAGGCAAGAATTAATAAGTGCCTTGATTAATAAGTATTTGTTACTTGATTAATTGATTAATAAGTACTTGTTACTTGATTCAAAGTGCTGAGATCACCCTCCTTTTCATCACTGTTTTCTGTTCCAGTTCTAACTTTCTGTCGTGACAACCACTCACTCCTTCAAGGATTATCTCAGATTTTTTTTTTTTTTGCTTTTTGGAGGGCAGTTGGGGTTAAGTGACTTGCCCAAGGTCACATGGCTAGTTTTTGTGTTAAGTGTCTGAGTCCAGATTTGAACTCAGGTACTCCTGACTCCAGGGCTGGTGCTCTATTCACTGTGCCACCTAGCCGCCCCTTTATTTTTTAACACATGACTCCCCATCTTTTTTTTTGCCTTTTTTTTGGAGGGCAGTTGGGGTTAAGTGACTTACCCAAGGTCACACGGCTAGTTTTTGTGTTAAATGTCTGAGGCCGGATTTGAACTCAGGTATTCCTGACTCCAGGGCCGGTGCTCTATTCACTGCGCCACCTAGCCGCTCCGATTATCTCAGATTTTAATAACTCCTCTATCAATACTTTTCTCTCCATTTCATGACCAACTACATTCAGCCTTCCTAGCTCTCTGTTATTTTTCTCAAGGTACATTTCTTGTATCTAAATCTTGTTTCCCTAGAAATATTGTGAGCTCCTAAGGGCAGAGGACGTGTCATATTTTTTTCTCTACTGTTCTTTATGTTTCGTAACACCTTCATAGGCACAACAACAGTACTAAATAAGCACCCTCTGAAACAACGATTTTGTGTATTGCAGCAAGAAGGATGTGTCATGTGGAATGAACAAGACCAGGGGTGGGAACCTGCGGCCTTGAGGTCATGTGTGGCCCTTTGACTAAATCCGAACTTTATCTGGTCCTTGAGATCCTTGAGGGTCACATGCGACCTTGAGGCCACAGTTTCCCCACCCCTGAGACACTGTTCCAACCAAGTTTGAAGTCCTAGAACTGAGCTGGGTCAATTTCCTACTCAATTTAAGGGATTTAAGTAAATGAATACTAGGGGGGGAAAAAGGGTCAAGATTCTAAAGAACTCTGAGGATGCGGAGTAGTTAAATTATCCCTGACTCAAATCAGAGATTCTAATGGAAAAGTTCTGGGAACAGCCCCATTTGGGTTTTATCAAACAGAAATGTTTGCTAAACCCCAGATTCCTGCCAAGTCCAGACAATGTGCCTTTTAATCCCTTTTAAGTTGTGAATAGAGGACCATGCTACATAAACAACAGAAGCCTGATCACACATGAAAAGTTCAATGCTATAATCAAATAAAACTTACAACAAAATTAATCTGACATCTCTCAAAGCTCAGAGTAAGTTATTGTGCATGTGATATTTTGCCATAAAGGGTAAGCCGTTCTCATAAATGGCTGTAATTAGTACTGCCTTTACAGAGACAAATCAAGCCTTTGCCTCAGCCTGACATTCAATGTTCCCCCAACCCTGCCAAATCTCTCTCTGTCTCTCTGTCTCTCTGTCTCTCTCTCTCTCTCTCTGTCTCTCTGTCTCTCTCTCTCTGTCTCTCTGTCTCTCTCTCTCTGTCTCTCTGCCACACACACACACACACACACACACACACACACACACACCCTCTTGCTTTGGCCTATTATTCATCTCACAATATGTCTTCCCTCCCAGACTTTGTTTACAATGTCCCTTACACCTGCAATGTCCTCACCCCATCTTTAATTCTCAATCTGTCCTTAATAACCCAATTCAAATGTTACTTACAGAATTAGACTTTTCCAGCCTCTATAGCCCCAGAAGTGATTGATTCCTTCCTCATGTGACCTCATAGCACTTTGAACTCTTCTTAGACACATTTTCTAATTCATATCAAATTTATCAATTGATAAATATTTATTTATTGAGTTCCATGCACTTTATTAGCAGCTAGGAATACAAAGAAAAAAATTCAATGCAATTCAATCAGGGTTTATTTTAAATTCACTTATTTAGATGTCCTATCTCCCTGTACTGAGCTGATTACTTTCTGAGGGTAGGATTGGAGTTTTATTTAACTTTCTTCCTTAAAACCTAGATCCAATAGTAAGTGCCTGATAAATATTTGTTTCAACTTTTCTATTCTCTTTGTCCTTATCTGATAAATGACTGAGTTGTTCTAGAAAGTCTTTAATTTGATAATCTATGATAATCAATCAATAATCATTGAGTACCTACTATGTGCAGTCACTATGATAGGCCAAAATTGGTGAAATGACCCCCCAAAATGAAGTAATCTTTGCTCTCAAGGAGTTTATAATCTATAGAAGATATAAGACGTGCATATGTATGTATATGTGCATTTGCATGTACATGCAGAAAACAGAAAATAGCCATAAAATATTTAAATTCATATTAGGGAAGAAGGATACTAGCAACAGAGGAAGTAAGAAAGGACTCAGTATAGGTGATTGAACTGTGTAATAAAAAGAAAAGTGGGGATTTCTATGAAGTAGCAATGAGGTGAGAGTGCATTTCAGGGAGAGGAGGTAGTTAAATGAAAGGTACAAAGACAGAAATAGAGGGAGGAACAGAGAGGATGCTGGTTTTGGCCTAGACTATGGAGTATGAGAAGGGGAATAATGTATAAAGCTGTATAAAGGCTGAGACCAGGTTTTAAAGGACCTTTAACACCAAAGTGAGTTTATATTTTATCCTAGAAGAAATAAAGAGCCACTGAAGCATATTGAGGATGGGAGTGACCTGGTCACTCACTTTCCTTCATTTAAGTTAAAGCACTTTAGCATTTGTTGAGAGAATGATTTGAACTGGGCAAAGACTGGAAGGAGGGATGCCAGATTAGAAGTTCAATGCCATAATCACCTGTGTTTATTTCTCATGTATCTGTAAACAGGATCAGTGTTTGCTACCTTCTTTGACTTCCTCTATAATTTAATATTAATTTCCCACACATTAGCACATTCATTAAAAGATAACAATCCTGGATCTGACTCCCCCAAAGTTCAAGGTTCTCTGTGCATCTCCCACCTTCACTGGAGATCGTTTGAATCTAGAGCTAGAAAGGTCCCAAGAGGTCAGGTAGTCCAGAACCTCATTTTACAAAAGGTTCCTGAGGTTCAAAGAAATGTATTTAGTCACTTTTCCAGCATCACACATACACACCCACACACACACACACACAGTAGTAGAGTCTAGATTCACACACATCTCTCTGTTATAGCATGAAGTTAAGATACCCTGTGCCTTCCCTTGCCTGCCTTTACTCCACCCCCTCCCCACGTAATCTCCAGTTCTTACAGATCTGACATATCCCTGAGCAGCCCTTCATTCAGAAAGGCCATGAGGTCAGGTGGTCTAGGTATCCTCCATAGAGCTATGGTGAGTACAAATTTGGGCACGAAAACGATGACCAGTCTGGCCCAATCATCACACTAAACCAAAGAAAGAAGAGGAAGAAGGAACTAGAAAGAGATGATACCTCAAAGTGTCACGAGACAGAAAGAAGAGACTTTTTGGAGTTCTGAAATAGAATGGAGACTGGGGAAGCTAGTCTCGCTATTGTGAGATCTCTGGAGTGTATTCACACTGCTAATCTCTCTAAACCTCAGTCTCATTTCCTAAATGAAGGTCTTGGTCTAGATCACAGGTGTCAAAAACATCTGTGAACTCCTGAATGCTGCCTTGCCCCAATTAAAATGTAATTGGGAAATATTTTTTAAAATACATCAAAATGCTATAGAACATAGATAATGTTAATGTATGGTTTTCAAAGTCAGTATGCAATCAGTTATGCAATTTAGGGGCCCGAATTTCTATCTCAATTTGATACTACTGATCTCAATTTTCTCCAAATTTCCTTTCAGCTCTAAAACCTAGGAGCCTGTGAACCTGAAGAATAAGATTGTGCCCTCAGAGTAGGTCTATGATCTCTAGAGCTAGGGAAATGTGAGAAAGTTAGGAGTACAATGGAAACCTAAAAGTAACAGATTGTTTTGTCCTCATAGCAGAGAATTAAGTCTGCTGCTCACCTTAGCCCTCATCTAGCCTTTTCTCTATGTCACTGCTCTTAACATTGTAGCCCTCCTACTTTTTTCCTCTTTTTATCCAATAGGGTCCCTTGCTTGAGACTCAGGTCCTAAAGACCAAAGATTGAAGCAGGTGGTGATATAAAGGAGTTAGAGATAGACATGAAGCTTTGTCTAGGTTTCTCTGAGCTAGGCAGGCCTGTTGAGCACATGACCTTGGTCTTGACAGGCATAGGGTGAGAAGCAGCCACAGCATAAAGGCTTTTCTATAACTTCATTGAGCCATAGATGGAATGAATGTCAGATCTGGAAGATATTCCATCTATCTCTAGACTTTGGCCATTCTCTTTGACTGTCTTCCAGGGCTAGACCGCTCTCCCTCCTTCATGACCACTGAGCTCCCTGGCTTCCTGTAAGTCCCATTTATTATCCCACCTTTACAAGAAACCTTCCCAAACCCCTCTTAATTCCAGTGACTTTACCTTTTTAATTATTTCCTATTTTTCCCATATATAGCTTGCTTTGGATACATATGTTTGCATGTTGTCTCTCTCATCAGAATACGAGCTACTTGAGGTCAGGGACTGGCTTTTATCTCTTTTTATATTACTTAGTACTTAGAATAGTGTCAAGAGCACAATAGGCATTTAAAATGATCATTGATTGATTGGAAGAAACGTAAGAGAATATCAATGCTGACCTCTCCCACCTCTCACTCATTCCACAGTTGTGGAAAATATGTGCAGGAGAGAGAAAGAGGCTTGCTCAAGGTCATTCAGGTATCAAGGAATAGATCTGGGATTTGAATCTAGATCTTCTAAACCAGTCCTTTTACCACCCAATCACACAAAGCTCTGCTTTCCTAAGTCACGGGCTGACTAGAGGCACCTCCCATTCTGTTTCTATCTCATTTTCATAGAATCATTGCAATTCAGAGAGGGAAGAGTCCTAAGAAATCACCTTCTACAGTCTACTTTTCTACAGAGGCAGAAACCAAGGCACAGAAAGGAGAAGCCGCTTGCTGTACGGTTCTGACTGTGATACTTTGGGGCTCAAAACCCTTCAGTGATTCTCTAATGCCTAAACATTAATGCCAACATCTTACCCATTCAAAGCCTCCTTCTCTAGACCTACCCCATATGTCTTTATCTGATGTACTTCACATGAAATGGAATAAGGATCATAATGCTAGAGCTAGAAGAAGCCTCTAGGGCTACACCCTCCAGAGCCTTCATTTTACAGATGAAGAAACTGAGGGCCAGAGAAGATAAGTGACTTGTCCAAGCTTACATAGGTAGTGAGGCAAAGGTAGGAATTTAATCAATCCCTCTGACTCCAGATGTTTTCACTAGACTAGGCTGCCTCCCAATATTATGTTTCTAGGTCTGGTCCTCATCCCCTCCTACCTCCATATACTTGCCCCACTTTGACCCTATGTTTAGAATGCCTTTCCTCCTCATGCCAGGCTTCTGGGGTGCTCCAAGCCCTAGCCCAGGGGCCCCTTCTTCTGGGAAGCCCTCCCTGATCCCTCAGCTGGATGCAATGTCTCCCGTCTCAATTTCCCTTAGCACCACTTTGCTAAGATCACTCCTGACACCTTCGGCCTCTTCTCATACTTAATCTGCATTCATCCTATCTCCCCAGCAGACTGTCAGCTGTGCTCTCTGCCTTCAGATCCCCAGGGCCAGATGTACAAAGCACCAAAGCCCACAGTAGACCCTTGAGAAATATTTGTTGAATTGTAGAATTGCATTTCCCAAGGTTCCATAGCTGGCAAGTGTCAAAGCCAGAGCTGGAACCTCAAGTCCCCTGACTTCTGATCTAGTTCTCTTTCCATTACATTACAAAGCCTCTCTGTTTACCTTCAATGTGACCTGGCAAATAAAAACTGTGGACAGAGATATTTTTGTCCTCTGTGCCCAGGCTAAGGGGCAGGACAGAAGCTTAAGGAACCACTGAGTCTAGAGCACCCTAGCTGAGCATATCACTGTTCACAAAATCAATGCAAAATGCTTTCTTCATTATAATGGCCTCCCCTCCCCCTCCACTCCTGCTGAATATTATATATTCAGTTTTCTTTTAAAAATACTGTTCTTTTTGTCTTGGTCCTCCCCCACCATCTGTTGACACAATCTAGTGTGTGTCTGGGTAAGGTCCAGCTGGAAC
Organism: Pseudocheirus occidentalis; assembly: GCA_028646575.1. Taxonomy (NCBI): domain Eukaryota; kingdom Metazoa; phylum Chordata; class Mammalia; order Diprotodontia; family Pseudocheiridae; genus Pseudocheirus; species Pseudocheirus occidentalis. The sequence continues at coordinate 130,050,400 of CM053601.1, read as the reverse complement.
ACACAGAAGGTGCACAGCCTTCAGGTCCCTTGAAATAGCTGATTCAGAGAGGAGATACTCATTCAAAAGGCCTGCCTCTGCCCAGATGAAAAAAAAAAAGCAACCTATCATTCCAATCAGAGATAGTGCCAAATGTTATCAATACACAGACATCCCTGGGTCCTCTCCATCTCCTCACTCCCCTCCCCCCTCCCATCCCAGCCCTGGACTTATGTGGTGTAATCAGGGAAACAATGGGAGAGACAGAATCCCAATCACAAAGACAGCAGCTGCACTCCAGGCCAGCGAGGCTATGCAGGAGGGGCCCTCAGTGGTTATGTGTAACCCCATCCTGGCTCCCAGCTCTTAGTAATTTATTTATAGATGCAATATCTCTTTATGTGGCCTATTTAAGAACGCCTTTTCATAAATGCATGAAATGGAAATTATTCCATACCCTTCCAAAGATTAATGTATCTGCTCTTTACAGATGTCTGCCATCCCCCACACCCCACCAAAAAGGAAAAAAAAAAGTCACATGGACACGGGTGAAATAATAGAAAAGGTAAAGTTTGTTCACTGTGAAAGCAATTGTGCGTGTGTGTGTATGTGTGTGCGAAACCTTTGTTTCTGTGTTTTTGCCTTTCTCAGTCTCCACAGCTATTAACACAATGCTAAACACATAGAAAATGATTACTAAATGTGTTTTGACTGATTGACATGTACTAGTTAAATGGCACTTTGTAGTTGTAAATGTCAGAGTATAGCATAGTGGTAACAGTGCTTGTAGTGATACCGTATGATAACAGTTCGATGATGTAGTGCTTTGTGGTTTGCGAAACAGTTTACAAATTGTGATCGGGGAACACTAGACTTGGGGATCAGGAGGAGCCGGGTTTGAATTCCAGTTCAAATACCAGCTATGTGAAATCTCTTTACCTCACCCAAGCCTCAATTCCCTACTCATTAAATGGGGGTTGTGATACCTCTACCAACTAACTCACAGGTTGTTCAAAGGAAAAGGCCTTGGTCAATCAATCTTTAAACCCTGGGTAAATGGGGATTGTTGTCTTTTATCCTTTTTCTGGGGTCATTTTTGGGAACAAAAATAAGAATAATTAAAATTCAAATCATTGAGTTGCAAAAAGAATTATCTTAGCCTCTTCTCTCCAAATATCTCCACAACTTCCTCTTTTCATCCCACATACCATCGGGGCACAGCATCTGTGTAAAACAGACAGTTGCCTACTAACGAGGTGATAGGTCGAATTTCCCAGCCAAATATGATATGAAGGATTTCTTCCAGATCCTATTGACTGGCTGGAAGCATCAGGTTGGTGTCTGTGGTTGCCAAGCCAAGGGCCTCAGAAAGAATCAGATCAGACTGAGCTCTAAGACAATGAGAAGTTCCTGGTTCTTTGTTGTTTCTTTAGGGGAATTCTAAAGCCTTGTGACTACATTGTCCCACCATATCTTGGTTCTTCCTTTGGTAAATATTTTCTGTGGTCAGTCAGTTAGCAACGGTTTATCAAGCGCTAGCTGCTATGTACCACACAGTGTTCTAAATACTGGGGACACAAGGAAAGGGCAGAACAGTTCCTGCTCTCAAGGAGCAAACATTTTCATGGTGGAGATGATGTGTAAATAATTAGGCACATCATATACGTACCTAGTCTATGTTATCTAGTCTAACCTCATTCTTTTACAAATGAATAAAAAGATCCAGAGAAGGGACTTTTTCCAAAATCACAGTCATGTGACCATCAATCTTGAGCTAAAAGGAACTTTAGAAACCCTCAACTATAATTATTATAAACAAGGAAAGGGAAATCCAAGGAAGTTAAATGACTTGGCCAAGAACACACAGATAGGAAGTGGCAAAGACAGAATCAGAACCCAGGTCCTCAGGTCACAGAACCAGTATTCTGACTGGAAACTCCTGTCTTCAGACCTAGTACTTTTCCCACTACACCATACTTATTATTTTGCTTTTGGGAGGGCAATTGGGGTTAAGTGACTTGCCCAAGGACACATGGCTAGTTTTTGTGTTAAGTATGTGAGGCCAGATTTGAACTCAGGTCCTCCTGACTCTAGGGCTGGTGCTCTATTCACTGCGCCCCCCAAAACATACACTTTTAGCCTCTTATCATCTAAAGACAGCGTGGTGTTAGTCTTTGCTATCCATGCCAATCATTTTACCTCTCTCTGCCTCAGTCTTCCTCATCAGTGAAATGACAGGGCTGAACTCAAGGACCTAAAAGGTCTCTTCTTACTGTGAATCTGTGATCTTTTTCTTTTACTTGACAAATGAAGAAAGTGAACCCATCAAAAAAGGAAAATGCATTATGTCTATGGCAGAATTAAATCTAGATTCTCCAAATTTCCTATTCTTTCCACTCTACCAAACTGCCAGTTTTGTTTCTCCTTCATTCAAAATCTTTCTTACTTTTAAACTCCATGAGGGAAAGAACTATCTTAGCTAACCTTCGTACTTATTCCAGGTCCCAGCACAGTCCTCTGCACTCAGCAAGCCTTAATAATGCAGAATGAATCATCTTAAGTGTAGCTAACCAATTACATTAGTGCAAATCTAGCACTTTAACAGTTACAAAGTACTGTTCTCACAATAGCCCTAAGTAGTAGGTAGCACCAATATAATTAACTCCATTTCACAAATGAGTAAACTGAGCCCAGAGAGATGAAGGAATTTTCCCAAGTGAGCCTGGAACGTGGGTCTTCTGACTAGGTCCAACACTCTTCCCACAGAGCACAGGCCCCCTCATGACCTTCAGGAATTTTGTTTTTTCTGGTGAAGCATACTTTTTTCTTTTTTCCCTTTTTTTCAAATTTCAAACTTTTCTTTTTGCCTTTTTGTTTTGAGTATACTTTCTTCATAACTCAAAAACCATTGTAGGGATTCTGATCAAGAGATGACCTACTATAAGGGGCTACCATTCAAAAAGAAAAGTAATCAGCTTTTTGAAAAGCATGTTTGAGGGAATTTGTAAAGCAACCTGAAAATGTGACTTGGCATGGATGTAGTTACCTAGAACTGTCACTCTGGAAAAATAATAAACAAATATTACCTTTCATGTTGACTATTCTCTCAAACTAATCTGCTTGGATGTTAGGGCTAAGTCATGATAAAGAAAGACAGTTCCTTTTCCCATTCTCCTTAAATAAGTTCACAATAGCCTCCGACTAGCATGGATTTGGAGCTGAAAAGGCACTGTGGAGGTCACCAGATCCAACCTCCTCATTTGATAGATGGCAAACTGAGGTCTGGTGAGAGGAAGTAATTTGTTCAAGTTTATATATTTAAATAGACATCAGAGCCCGCATCTGAAGCCAGGTCCTCTCACTCCAGATCCAGCATCCTTTTCATTACATTGTCCATTTGTGAGACATATTTTTACTGAACAGCTGCATTCCAAAATGGAGCATAGCATTAAGGGAGAGACAACAGAAGCTTTCAACTTCAGGCTTAAAAGATAATATTGAGGGAAAATGTAGCTTCTTTTCTGGGTGAATTCCACCTATCCCAGGTCCCCCCATCTCTTTTGCAATCCATAGGAAAAGTCACATGACCATAACAGGCAGCTGGCCCCCTGCCCTATTATCTGAGCCTGCCTCCAGTCTGGTTCATTATAGCCAATGATTACTCAACACAGAATAACACTGTCACCTGCCTAGGCCTGACAGGATCACACCATCTGTTCCACATGGTCAGGGTACAAGGAGGTGTAAGAGGTCACAGAGAGGGGGCAAATGGGCCTGAATGGGAGGTAAATGTATGTTTACAGGCCTGACAGATGACTGGGTCATTAAGGGGGTTAGTTATGTACTCAAAGCTGAACCCACTCTCTTGGGAAAACAAATCCAAGAGGTAGTGAAAATCTAGAGCAAAACTAGTCAGTGCTCCAATTCTGGGTCTGGATATAATAGCCTTGTAATCTCAACACTTGTCAAGCCCTGTCTCCATCATTTACTAGCTATGGGACCTGGGAGAAATCATTTAATATCTATGAGCCTTCATTTCCTACTATAAAATTATGGGTTTAGTTAGACCATATTCACTTTATGACCCCTTTTCTACCCTGGTATCCCCTGATCCTGTGATGTGCAAAGGTTCATTATAGACCACATTTATATGGCACTTTGATGTCTATAAAATACTTTCCTTGCAACATCCCTATGAACAATGTAGATAAGTAGTGAAAAGTATTATTATCCCCACTTAACAAATGGGAAAAGTGAGGCTCAGATGGAAGTGTTATATCTAAGAAGTATTAGAATTGGGGCTCAAACTCAGCTCTTCTTGTCCTACTTCTGTTCAACTAGTACATAGGGATATAATACATGTTTTAATACACATCCATATCCCATAGTGACAATAAATATTACTAGAGAATAATAACCTGTTACCAAAGTGATCAGAAAGAGATGTCCAAAGTGTTTTCAATTTTAAGGATCATTATGTGATTTTTGCCCCCTTTTCAATCACTTGGCACAAGTGTCTTTAGAAACAAAAGGAAACCACACAGAATTTGGGCTCTTGTATTTTGGGGAGTCTCCATGGCCAAGTATCAGTTACAGAGATAAACCTGATGCTGAGGATTTGATACAGTTTTTCTCTGTCTTCTCTCCCAGCTTGAGAGAGAGAAAAAAAAAATAAGAGAGTTGTGAAAGATGAACTGGGAAAGGTGGAGAGGGTCCAAATTGTGCCAGGAGTTGGCATAGAAAAAGCTTGAGTATGTGATAAATTGATCAATAACTCAGTGGCAGGCAGGTCAAAGCAAGCACTCTCTAAGAGTTAATAGTCAATGGATCTGTGATCTGGGTGATGTGGCTTCCTCCCTCCTCTGGATGGGGTGGCAACCAATACAAGGTTGCTCTGTTTAAAAAGTTAGCAAGGAGAAAGCTTTCCGATTCCCCTGTCCCCACCCCCCCAACTAAAATCAATTTTTGCAAAGCTAGTCTCCAATAGCCAATTTCTCCTTAGAAAGTTTGGAGGGTCGATCAAGCCTATGTGTTTATCTCTGCCATTGAATTCTCAAGGAGACAGTTATATTCATAGGATGGCAGGTTTTGAGAACTGAAATAGATCATAGAGGTCATGGGATCAAATCTTTCTTCCTCCCATACCACTCCCACCATTTCTGTAGATGAAAAATCTGCAGCACAGAAAACCTCAGAGTCTTGCCCAGTCACCCACTGAGTAAGTGTATGAATCAGGCTTTGAATGAACCTCTCCTTGACTTCCAGGCTAGTGCACCATCTCTTCCACCATACTGTCTCTCAAAGCAAAGCTTCTGCTGGAGTTCAAATGCAGACTCCTCTGTCTAAGCTACATTCAGCCAACTGAATGCAAGTGTGACTTAATTTCCTCTTTTATTTCAGCTACCTCTTTTTTTCTCATCTGTAAAATACAATAATCATGGCCACACTTCCTATCCCATAGGACTGTTTTGTGTAAAGTTCTTTATAGACCCCAATGCCCTATAGGAAGGAGATGCTATTAATATTACTGTCATTATTTGTATGAAAATTTAGAAGACCTAAGTTCAAGTCTGGATGTGTGACTGGGAAGTTTCTTAATTAAGAAAGAAAGAAAGAAAGAAAGAAAGAAAGAAAGAAAGAAAGAAAGAAAGAAAGAAAGAAAGAAAGAAAGAAAGAAAGAAACAGAAAGAAACAGAGAAAGAGAGAGAGAAAGAGAGAGAAGGAAGGAAGGAAAGAAGGAAGGAAGGAAGGAAGGAAGGAAGGAAGGAAGGAAGGAAGGAAGGAAGGAAGGAAGGAAGGAAGGGTGAAACACTTTTAAAAGTACATGAGAAAACAGAATGGTTCAGGAGATATAAAAAAGCAGGCAGTTTTGTGACTATCATGTCAAATTTAATCAACACAAGAAATTGTGCATAATAAAAGTTCACTGTCTCATATACAACTCTATTCTTCACTGAATGTTGAAATGGTTGTGTTTGTGTAGTTCATAAGACAAAATATTAAGACAGAGAAATAAAGAGCACAGGTTTTAGAACCAGGTGATGTGGGTTTGATTTTTGTCTCAGATATTTGTTAGCTGTATGACCTGGGACAAGTGCTTTACCCTCTCTGAGCCTCAGTGTCCTCTGCTGAAGATGACACTGATCCCTCCAACATCTACTTCAGAGGGTAGTTGTGAGAAGAGAGTTACACTAAATCTAAAATGATATCAGAGGGTTGGTACAATTACACTGTGAGAATCGGTGACAGGAAAGGTTTGTCAGGCTCTTACTGATTCATACCTTACATCTCCTCCAGTATCTAGCCCAGTGTCTTACACATGGATGCATTTAATAAATGTGTGTTGAACTGAAGCGGATGCTTGATAATAGTTGATGAGACTCTCCATCCCTAGTGACCATCTTCCTCCCATTGGACAATGCCAATAAAAGCCTTCTCAAAGATCTTGGGATACCAGCCTCATGGGGATCATTGCAGAATAAAATTCCAGGGCAAGGTGGATTCCAACTCAAGGCCCATCCTTCTTTTCTTTTTCCTCTGCCACTGTTAGAGTTCAGACCCTATCACCTCATTTTTGTCGTTTTTTCCAAAAAATTCTTTATCAAACTCTTTGTGACCCTATTTGGGGTTTTCTTTGAAAAGATACTAGAGTTGTCTGCCATTTCCTTCTCCAGTTCATTTGACAGATGAATGTAGTGCCAACACGATATTCACAGAACTGACAGTGACTGTGAATATGCCGGCAGAGTTCTGAATCACAAAATATAATAGACTCTCCATAGAGAAGACAGAAGCAAAACATTTATTCTGACACCAGAAAGCCAAATCCATCATAGCAACAAGGAAGTTAATGCACCTTATCACCCTAGGAAACAACACCAATACTAGCTATCTCCTTGTCTTCGTCCTTTCCCCTCCCTCCTTTCTAACTGCTCTAGATACCAGCTTCATCTGGGCTCTGCTCTACCTGTTCAGCAAGTTCCTCCTACCACAGGCTCCATGTGATTATATTCAGCCTGTTAAGGGGCAGAGAAGATCTTCAAACTCCTATTACCATTATAATAAGGAAACTGAGGTAAATGGGTTAAATAACTTGCCCAGGGTCACACAGCTGGTAAGTGTCTGAGGCCACATTTGAACTCAGAACTTCCCGACTCTAGACCCAGCATTTGTCCATTGTACCACCTAATTGTCCTCATCACTTCACATCTGGACTATTGTTATAGGCTCTTTCCTCTCGTCTCTTCCTTCTTCCATTTCCTTCTCTAAAGAGCTGCAAGGAAAAAAAAATACGTTTCATATAGACTATTTTCATTACCTCAAGTCAAAGATCATAGATCTATCTGGAGCTAGAAAGGAACTTAGAGATAATTTTGTAGATGAGAAAACTGAGACACAGAGACATTCAGTGACTTGTCCAGGGTCACACAGCCAACATGTAGCAGAGGTGGGATCGGACCTGGTCCTTCAAGTCCAGTACACCATGCTGACTCAAAACCTTCAGTCTTTGGGATCTTCAGAGTTTCCTTGCTATCTACAAGATAAGGTTCAACTCCTGAGTCTGTTGTAAGACATTACACAATCTGTCCCTAAGCAATAAATCCAGCCTTGTTTTCCATCACGTTTTCTCAATTGCAGGCAAATGGACCTATTCTACATCTCACTAACATGCCTAGTGCTTTTATGCTTCTGTATCTGAGGCATTTCACACCACCCAGAATGCTCATCCCTCATCTTTCTGTCTACCTAAACAATCATACCTGCTAATTAATTATAGCATGCTTTTGGGTTGGTAAATCACTTGACATTTTTCCTTTTCCTTTGGTCCTTATAGCATCCCTGTGAAGAAAGAACTTCAGGTATTGTTACCCCCATTTTAATTATAAGTCTCTGAGGGATTTAAGTGACTTGTCCTAAGTCCTATGCTAACACATTTCAGAGGTGAGATTTGAACCCAAATCTCTCATTAATTTCTCCATTGTACCATGCTGCCTGACAAGCAGGTCAATTTTCATGCTGAATTCTATGCAAATCCTTCTCTGACCTCTCTCTCTCTCTCTCTCTCTCTCTCTCTCTCTCTCTCTCTCTCTCTCTCTCTCTCT
>CM053601.1:130024209-130042219 GCA_028646575.1 Pseudocheirus occidentalis | reverse complement strand
GTTCTCAGTAAATTAAGTTCTGAGAGATTGCTTCTTATCATTCATTACTTTCCATCTTTTCACAGGATATTGTCTTCTTCCTTTTGTCGGATTGACATATCTCAGGATTTAGATCCGGAAGTCCAAATCAAGCCCAAATCCATTAATACTAGAGGGGATACCTTTTGACTTTAATGAAATTGTGAAAATCTTTGTCTGTAGAGGAAAACCTACTATATACTAGAGATTTCATGCCAGAAAGTGACTTGGTGGCTAAGTAACATCATTGGATAAAGCCCTGGGTCTGGAGTCAGGAAGACCCTAGCTCAAAACTAACTACGTGACCCTGGACATGTCCCAACTGTCTCAGTTCCCCATCTGCAAAATGTGGGTAAAGAGAGCACCTATCTCCCAGGGTTGTTCTGAGGATAAAATGAGGCAATGTTTGTAAAATACTTTGTTAACTTTGAAGTGCCTAGGTGGTGCAGTGAATAGAGCACCAGCCCTGGAGTCAGGAGGACCTGAGTTCAAATACAGCCTCAGACACTTAACACTTACTAGCCATGTGAATCTTTGATGAGTCACTTACCCCCAATTACCCCTCCAAAACAAACCAAAACAAAGTTCTATTATAAATACTGTCAGTATTGCCTATGTGGAAAATCTTCAGCCAGGTGAGCTCTCCATAGATTATTACTAGGAATGATGGGTGGAGACTCCAAAGCTACACATTTAAGCTTGATATAAAGAAACACTTCCTAATAATTAAAGCTAGTCAAAAATGCCTTTGGAGGCAGTAGGTTCCCCATCAAAGGAGTTCTTCAAACAGAGGTCATTGATGAGGAATGTGGAAGCAGAATTTTTGTCCATCAACAGTTTGTACTAGAGTGCCACCACTGAAGGTCCTTCCAATTCAGAGATTCTTTGAGGAAACTGAGGAGCAGAGAGGTTGTGACTTTCCCCAGACAGTGACAGCAGGATCGGAATTCAAATTCAAATCCTCTGATTTCATTCAGATCCAGCAGTCTTCCTACTTCTCTCTGATGTCTGAAGTGTTCTAAAGTGATTATTTTTTCTCCAGTTTCATCAGTTTCATAATGTTCTATTTCATTTATAAGCTTCATCCTTTATCTTCTTTTGTTCATATTTCCATCAATGATCTTATTAAATGAATGCTCAAAGAAAAGACAGGAGAATAGCAGTATTTAAAAAGGGATGGAGGGGGGTGGCTAGGTGGCGCAGTGAATAGAGCACCGGCCCTGGAGTCAGGAGTACCTGAGTTCAAATCCAGCCTCAGACCGGATTTGTGTGACCTTGGGCAAGTCACTTAACCCCAACTGCCCTCCAAAAAACAAACAAACAAACAAACAAAAAGGGATGGAGGGGAGGAGAAAGGAGAGACAACGAGCAGAATTTTTTTTAAAGAAGAAAACATTAAAGACACTGTGAAATGTTTAGTGAACACCAAGAAACTTAAGATGTTTTATAATTTAATATTGTTCCATTAACATTCTGCAAAATGCCAGAGACAAGTTTGCAGAGAGAGGAGTACATGAGGTGAACCAATTAGTTTGAAATAGCTTAGATGCTCAGAAATGAAAGGAATTTCCAAGCAGTGAGCAATCACTGAATGCATTCATCTCAATGAATTCATTTGAAATCCTTTAAAAAAAAGAAAAAAAAAAGATCACTGGGTTCCACTGTTTTAGCACTAAATGTTAAATTTAGAGAGTTTATTTCCCAATGGACTACTCCTTAAGAGGAGGGTCTTAACAAGACGATAGAAAATGAAAGCAAAGTTGAGAGAATTCATATAAATGAATAGGTGAATGAATGAGCATTTATCAATGCTATGTGCCAGACAATTTGCTAGACACTGGGGATACAAATACAAAAGTGAGATTTTCTGCCCTCCAGGAGCTTATTGTCTAATTTTAAAAGACAACATTTATCAGAATGTGGCAGCCAGAAAAGAGGATTTTGGTCGGAAGTATCATATGGATTACATGTCTGAGTTCTCGACACACCTTTTTCCATTATCAGCGCTAGTATTATTCATTTTATTACTATTCTGAGAAAAATAGGGGAAATGGACAGGACACAGGGCAGGTGGCAAGAGGCCTGGGTAGGCCTTGGATGGCATATACAGCCTAGTCTGGAGCTGGCTAGATATAATGCATCAGGTGAGTTTGGACCCACTTGCTTGTCAAGCAGGATAGCTCAACACTGGGCAGAGTCCCCAGACTGAGTGTATGTAATGGTCATGGGGATCTGCTATATTTTGCAATTAAGAACTATGCCGGCATATTCATGGTCACTGTTGGTGCTGTGAATATTACACTGGCTTCATGGTGCGTTAACTGTACAGTAGTTCAGGCCAGAATGGTCTCTGGAGCTCTGGGGATGAGCCAGTTGCTGTGAACAGCAAGGAAGAAGATTGGAAATAGCTGAGAAAATGTCAAGACTCCATTGGCTTCAAATTCTATTAAACCCACATGTAATAGGGGCCCACAAGGATCCCTCTTCAGGAACATGCAGTACCCAACACCCCTTTCCTCTGAGCAGGATGAAGAGGAGGCAAAACCCCAAACAGGAAAACAATGATCATCCGTGGGAGGAAACAGAGCTCGGCAGGAAAGCCACAGACAAGACTTTCAGGACCTATGAGTTCCGAGGCCAGTTGGTCAAGACAGAAGTGTGTTGCATGACCTCAGGCTAATCCAGGTGCCTCAGTTTCCTCCTTCCTGAAAGGAGGGCCAGGACAACCACCTGCATGTAACTGTCCCACGTGACAGATGAGCATTGACAGCTCAAGCCTCAGCAATGAAGTCCTGAAGGTCACCACTTGTCCATACAAAAATTGTCTTGTCTCCCTCAGTACTTCCCTAATATTACTCAGCATCAGAGTTGAGTCTTGCTAAGAGGCAGAGCTAAAAATTGAATCCAGACCCTCTGACTCTAAGTCTAGTGACTTTTTTCCATAACAGCCTGACATGTTCTAAAGCCAGCTAGTATCAGCTCAGACCCCAATTATTAAATCTTCGGTATGAGCATTTATTTATACTCAGAAATCTGCAAATACTTCACATCAGGACTTGGTTTATTGTTTTGTTGATTGTCCCACTTAAGAAAGTGATAAAGAAAATTTTGAGAATGTAGTTTAAGCTTAAAAGTGCAGTAACTTCTCTACTCCCAACCATTTTGCTAAACATTTAACAGCATACCCTGAACATACCACATTGTCAACTTTCTGCTTCGTGCACTCTTTCCATTAAATTTCAAGTTACTACCTCTGGTCTGGATTATTATAAGTAGTCTTCCTGTTGCTTTATCTCCCTTTGATGATCCACCCAATCCACCCAGCTACCAAATCATCCAAAGGCATGGGTCTGACCATCACATCCAAGGCTGACATCGGACAATCAAGCATTTAGTAAGGCCTACTGGTACTGGGCTGGGTGCTTGGGGAAAATATAAATAATGAAACAATCCTTACTCTCAAGTTATATTCTAACAGGAGAAACAACAAGGCCACGTGTAAGCATATGCAGGATAAACAGAAAGAGAATGAACGCAAATAAATACAAAGTAGTGAGTGAGCAAGGCAAGCTAGCAGTTAAAGAAGAAGGAAGGAAAAAAGCATTTATTAAACCCTACTGTGTCCAAGGAACTGGACTAAGAACTTTATCAATATGGCTTCATTTGATACTCATGACCTCCCCCACCCCCCAGGAGTTAGGTGCTATAATTATCCCCATTTTACTGCTGAGAAAGACAGAGGGGAAGTGACTTCCTGGGGTCACGTAGCTAGAAAGTATCTGAGGCTGACAATGTAACCAAGATTAAGAGGGAAGTTGGAAATTTGGAAAGAATATTTACAACCAGTGTCTCTGATAAAGGCTTCATTTCTAAATTATACAGGGAAATAAGTAAAATTTATAAGAATACAAGTCATTCTCCAATTGATAAATGGGCAAAGGACATGAACAGACATTTTTCAGAAGCAGAAATTAAAGGTATCTTTGAGCATATGGGAAAATGCTCTAAATCACTACTGATTTGAGAAATGCAAATCAAAACAGCTTTGAGGAACCACATCTCACCAGTCAGGTTGGCTAAGATGACAAAACAGGAAAATGACAAGTGCTGGAGAGGATGTGGAAAAATTGGAACTCTGATGCATTGTTGGTGGAGCTGTGAACTGGTACAACCATTCTGGAGGGCAATCTGGAACTATGCCCAAAGGGCTATAAATAATTGCACACCTTTTGACCCAGTAATACCACTTTTGAGGTTGTATCCCAAAGAGATCATAGAAGTGGGAAAAGGACCCATATGTACAAAAATATTCATAGCAGCCCTCTTTGTGGTGGCAAAAAACTGGAAACCTAGGGATGCCCATCCATTGGGGAATGGTTCAACAAGTTATAGTATATAAATGTAATGGAATACTATTGTGCTATAAGAAATGGAAAGGAGACAGACTTCATATTTACCTGGAGAGGCTTATACGAATTGATGCTAAGTGAGAAGAGCAGAACCAGGAAAAATCTGTATATAGTCACAGATACATCATATGTATGATGACCAACCCTGATAAACTGGACTCTTCTCAGAAATGCACAGTTAAAAGACAATTTTACAAGTCTCAGAATGGAAGGAGATATCTACATTCAGAGAAAGATCTAGAAAGACCAGAATTTAAATGGAGACTGAAGCGACACATGCTATTGTTCTTTTCCATGTTTGGTTTTGTTTCTTTTGTTTCTTTTGTTTTTCTTTCTTTTCACATTATTCGCTCCATTGGTTACAACACTTCTATACAACAAGACTATTGTACAATGTGAAAATGTTTGCAGATCCCATACATGACTGTATGCCACCATGGGGGGTGGGGAGGAGAGAAGGGAGGGGAGAAAATCTGAAACTCAAGCGATTCTGTAAATGAATCTTGTAAACTAAAAGTAAATAAACAAGTCAATAATTTTTTTTAAAAGTATCTGAGGCTGAATTTGAAGTCAAGTCTTTGTGGATCCAGGCCCAGTGCTCCATCCACTGCACCACTCAGCTCTCTCAGGAGTAGAGGCAATGGCATAGGGTATAAGAAAGCTGAAAAGCAATGGACTTGGAGATCTCAGGTCAAATCTCAGCCCTAATGTTTACCATCTTTGGGGTTTTGGGCAAGTCATTTCCTCAGTTTCCTTCTCTATTACAATGACATTGCCTGCTCCAAGTGCGTGGTGGGGGGGGGGGGGCATACTTTGCAATCATTGAACTGTAGAATCCTAAATCAGTATGGCATAAGCTAAGCATGAGTCAGACGAAGTCCCTGGTCCAGTTCCTCCTGTTAAATAAAGGAGGAGAAGAATGAGGAAAGGAATGTGATTTACTGAGTGAGGTCAGGGTGTTGTTGTTCAGTTGTTTCAGACACTTCTGACTCCTCATGACCCCGTTTGGGGTTTTCTTGGCAAAGATACTGGAATGGTTTGCCATTTCCTTCTCTCTAGCTCATTTTACAGATGAGGAAACTGAGGAAAACAGGTTTACCTAGCTGCCTGAGGTCAGGGTGAACTAAAGTAAAGATAAAAAGCCTTGAAAAATGATTAGATACTGACTATAGTCATATGAAAAAATATGTTCTAAATCACTATTGATTAGAGAAATGCAAATCAAAACAACTCTGAGGTATCGTATCACACCTATCAGATTGGCTAGCAGGACAAAATAGGAAAATGATAAAGGCTAGAGGAAATTTAGGAAAATGGGAACACTAATGCATTGTTGGTGGAGTTGCGAACTGATCCAACCATTCAGGAGAGCAATTTGAAATTATGCCCAAATGGCTATAAAACTGGATACCTTCTGACCCAGCAATATCACTTCTAGGTCTATATTCCAAAGAGATCATACAAATGGGGAAAAGACCCACATGCACAAAAATATTCACAGCAGCTCTTTTTTGTGGTGGCAAAGAATTAGGAATTGAGGGACAGTTAGGTGTCACAGTGGATAGAGCATGAACCCTAGAGTCAGGAGGATCTGAGTTCAAATTTGATCCCAGATACAAAACTTACTAGCTGTGTGATTCTGGACAAATCACTAAACCCAATTGCTTATCAGAAAAGAAAAATTGGAAATTGAGGGGAAGTCCATCAGTTGGGGGATGGCTAAACAAATTGTGGTATATTAATGTAATGGAATGCTATTTTGCTATAAGAAATGATGAGCAGGTAGATTTCAGAAAAACCTGGAAAGACTTATATGAATTGATGCTGAGTGAAATGAGCAGAACCAGGAGAACGTTGTACACAGTAACAACCATACTGTGTAATGAGTGACTGATAAACTTAACTCTTCTCAGCAATACAAGAATCAAAGGTAATTCCATAAGACTCATGATGGGAAATGCTCTCCATATCCAGAGAAAGAATTTTGGAATCTGAATGCAGGTGGAGGTATATTATTTGTTCTCCTTGCCTTTTGTTGTTTTTGTTTGTTTGTTTCTTCTTTCTCGTGATTCCACTCATTAGTTCTAATTCTCCTTTACCTCATGACTAAGGTGAAAATATATTTAATATGAATGCATAAGCAGAGCCTATATCAGATTATACAATGTCTTAGGGAGGTGGGGGAGGAGAAGAAGGATGAAACTCAAAATCTTATGGAAGTGAATGTTGAAAACTAAAAATAAATAAATAACTTTTTAAAAAGAAAAGAAAAATTATTAGCTAACGATTAATTCTTAAAGTTAAACAAAACAATTAGAAACTCATTTTGTGTCATGTCAGAGAGATCTTTTTTTTTTCCTCCATCTATGCAGTTTGGTTGGGGAGCACAGGCACAAAGAGAAACAGGACTTCAATGTTCATGACAGGCTTCATGAAACCTTTCTAGGGACACTTGTTGTAGACAGTATCTGCCACCATCAAAGGATGAGGAGCTGAGCCCAAGAGTAATGAGGCAAAACTTGAAAGACTGGGCAGGCCTCTCAAGTTAGCATAAGAAACAGGCCTGGAATCTGGAGAGAATCTGGTCAGCTGGGATAATAATGACTTCTGTGTGGCACTTTGAAGTTGATTTACCAAGATCTATTATCACAAGATGTTGAGTAAGTAGGGTAAGTAGCAGGATCCCCATTCTACAGATGAGATGACTGAGGTCAGAGAAGTTTTCAGAGCCAGGGCTCATGACACCAAAGCCAGTATTGTTTCCTTCCCCCACTCAATTTTTAAAAATATAAAGTTAGTAACCATCAACCAAAACAAAAATTCCCTAAACTCCATCAACAAAACAAAAATGAATAAAATTTAAATAATAATGTATATGAATTAATGGACTCCAAATTAATTTCAATTTGTGGGATTTTTAAGTATATGTGAGCTTTCACAAGTTCATAAAAAAATCCATATTCTGACCTCTTTTTCTTAGGAGTATTTTTTAACATTTTTCTTGTCATACTTAGAGTTAATATGTATATTTTATGCTTATTATTGGTAAATTTTTTTTTGCTTAGCTTTATATAAGGTCTTACACTTTTCTTTGTATTCTTCACATTCCTTATTTCCTTTGCCACAATATTCTCTAAACTATTTGTCCAATTCTCTAATTTTTATCTTTTTAGGCTGTTTCAAATTTATAGTTATTGTATATCCATATGTAAAGTCAAGAAAAACAAATCATTCCACTAGCCATGTCTGCAAATGTATGCCTCATGCGTACCACCAGCAGCCAGTAATGACTGGCTCTTGGAACACAATAACACTGGGCATCACCCAGGCAGAACCAGGTCAAGCATCTGGTCAGCAGGTCAAACACCAGCAAAAAGAAGAAGCTGGATTCTAGTCCGAGATACTTCTCAGTTTCCCCCTTTTTGATGGCTCCAATGGTAGCAGAGCCCGAATGCAACACAGTCACCCCAAATTGATTTGTATGGACGCCTGGCTGAGCTGCAAAGGGAAGGGAAAGGGGAGTCACACACTGTGCATTTTTCAGATGATGGGAAACATGTCCCAGGCAGCACAGCAAGGAAAATACCCACAATTTCAAAAACTCACTGCCTAAAGTCTCAGTTCAAGTTACCTTTCTGTTTTAAAAACTTACTGGATAGAGTTGGAAGATTAGGGATGTGTAGCAATTTCTATAAAGACAAAGTGCTTGAGGAAAGGCAGGAACTATTGCTTTTAATATTCCCAGCAAATGGTACAACGCATTACATGTCCAAAGTGTAGAAAATAAAATAAAATAAAAACAAGATAAAGTAAAATAAAATACATAACAAAATAAGATCAAAGATAAAATAAAATAAATGTTTTATAAAATCAAACACTGTTGGAGTACATGGGTAGCTTTCACAAAATTACTTTCATCAGGATGGGTACCCCTATCACCGAAACAGACTGCAACCCCAAATTATAACTAAGGTAGGGTGACAGAGGATTTTCCTAGGTGCTAAAATGGGAGAGGCATGTTTTTCCCTCATTCATCATGCCTTGTGTCTACCAGCCTTTTCCCCACAGGGATGGTGAGGGAAGGTGAATCCTGGAAAAGGGAGAAGGAAAAAGAAGGAGATCAGGGTCATCAATGGGCAGAGGCTAGAGAAGGGGGTAGATTACCACTCTGCCAGCTCCACTGCACCTGTGGTCAGATTCCCCTGTAATATAACAATAATAATAGCTAACATTTAAATGGCACTTCCTATGTGCCAGACACTGTGCCAAGCACTTTACAATGATCTCATTTGATCCTCACAACAACCTTGGGAGGTGCGTGCTATTATTATCCCATTTTATAGATAAGGACACTGAGGCAAACTGAGGTTAAGTGACTTGTCTAGGGTCACACAACTGGTGCATTTCTGAATCTGGATTTGAACTCAAGTCTTTCTAATTCCAGGTCCATGGTTCTAACCATTCTACCACATAGCTGCCTTGTATATCATTTATTGTCCTACTACAGTCATCTTCTGTGCATGGTAACAAACCCATCTCTCCCCACCAAAAAAAAAAAGAAGAACCTGTCCTCTGTGATATTGAGGGTCTCCTGAAAATATGTTTTGTTTCAGGTGAAAAAATCTTTGATGATGCTTCCATCACAACCTCTCTACAAGGTAGACCCATTATTTCAGAGGACTGATAGTGGCGCATTCTTCCCACCCCAGACAAACATACCCCAGGTACAGCATGACGCATGGCCACTACACTTGGAGGCCACTTGGTGTCACATGAATGTGGGACTTGTAATCAGAGGACCTGGATTCAAATCCTTCCTATGTCAGTTACTGACTTTGGAGGTCACTTAATCATTCTAAGTCTCAATGTTGTTTATTTTTAATCAAAAAGCAAGAATTTGGACTAGGTGGCTCTCAGACCCTTCCAGCTCTAAATTTATGCATCTCTAAATCCATTCCTAAGATATTTCTGTTTGTTTGACTGTATTTATTTGCTATAAGCATAACAGATATTTACAGTAAATATTTGGGAGGGCCATCATTCAAAAGTGCAATGATGAAAAAAGGAAAGAGTGTCGTTTTTTAATAACCTAATAAATGAATGTGTATGTATCTCTCTATATATATGTATATGTACATGTATATGTGTGTATATGCATATATGTATTTATGCATTGTATATGTTTGTGTGTATATTCACACACACAATTTAGTATAGGTTTTCTCCAGCTCTCTAGAACCTGTCAGAGCTGATGCTCCATTGGCACACCATTAGAGAAGTCAGGGTCACCTCCACCCCAAGATTAGCTATCAGATAAGGACTTTAGTCATAAAACAGACAAGGGAAGTTCCTTTGATACATGTTACTAGGCAGAGCCTCCAAGGACCAGCAAATTATTTCCTGCTTCCTTGTCACCTCCAGAAAAATCACCCAAGTATCTGGTTACTCCACAGGCAAATAGGTTATTTCCCTCAGGAGCTGGTCTTACCCTATTGTTGCAGGAATAAAGAAGAAACAACTCTAAACCCCCAGGAGACCTCTGGTTGGGGAAATTAGGTGGGAGGGAGAGAGGGCTGGACATGCCCACCTTTAATGTTCTGTTGTGCTGAGCTTGCTGGAAAGGAGATTGTCAGGAGGACATCCACCCAAATATGCAAACAAGTTTAAAGAGTCTTACATCCTCTGACTGGAATGCAGGAACAATGCAGAGACAGCAGGGTGGGTGTGGGTGGGAAGGTCCATGGAGTACCACCCTCAAGAGTCTTGCATGGTATTTATTATTATTAATTATTAATACTTGGTATATAGGTCTTGCTGTATTATTAATTGCCTTAGAGTTAGTAATTACTCCTTACCATGGGTCTGAGTGGTGGGTCACGTCACATTTCAGATGAACCAAGGCTAGGCAACTCCTTTAGTAAAAGCTACACCTGCACTGAACACTCTGGCTTCCTGAGGCACAAATGTGCTTGCCTTGACCAAGAGTCATCTATCTTTAACTTAGCATCTTTAAATGCGGCCAAAAATTAAACACATATTAGGTCCTTAACATCAATATGTTTGTTGGTTGGTTCAGCCATGCTACATTGCATGATCACAAAAGCAATGGGTTGAGAAATTAAAAGACCTGGTTTAGAGCCCCATCTCTGCCCCTGTGGAGCAGGCAGCAAATATTTATTAAATTCCTATCATATGCCATACACTGTGCAAGGTGTTACAGATGCAGCTACAAAGAATAAAATAATCCCAACTCACAAAAAGCTTACATTCTAATGGGAGAGACAAGTATGCATGAAAAACATAGTTAGCATAAATGTGAATACATATTTTGTTCAGTCATTTTAGTCATGTCTGACTCTTTATGACCTTGACCCCATTTGGGGTTTTCTTGGCAAAGAGACTGGAGGGATTTGTTATTTCCTTCTCCAGCTCATTTTATGGATGAGGAAACTGAGGTAAACAAGGTAAAGTGACTTGCCCAAGATCACACAGCTAGTGGGTGTCTGAAGTTAGATTTGAACTCAGGTCTTCTTGACTCCAGGTCTGTCACTCTATCCTCTGTGTCTAGTTGTGTGTGTGCACATATATGTACATGTGTATTCCTATATACATGAATATGAACACATGTTTATTGCATTGTACATATTCATTATGTCTTATACCTGCTTGTATTTACATGGATATATTATATATCTTATATCATATGTTATATATTATGTGTAATATATTCATATATAGTATGTGTTATATGTAATATATGGTATATGTAATAGATTAAATTATGTATACTATATATGTAATCTATTGTATATATAACATGTCCATATATTATTGTAATATATTATTATATGTAATATATTCATATATTATTTATAATATATTCAAATAAAGTAAACAAGTACAAATAATATAAGAAGTAGTTAAATACAATGTAGTATAGGAGGGAGGGAACGAGTTGATTTTAGGGTAATTAGGCAAAGTCTCATGCAGTTTGGGCTACTTTCTCAAAGGCCAGGAAGGACTCTGTGAGATGCAAGTAAGGAAGGAGTGCTTTTCAGGCCAGTACCAAACCATGGCGATGGGAGATGAAGCATGTGTGAGGAACGAGGAGATCAGCTTGGCTGGGCGGTAGAGGGCAGGAGAGGGAATAATGAACAACCAGACTCCATAGATAGGCTGGAGCCACGTTGGGAAGGGCTGTGCCGAGGAGCTTGTACATTATCCTACAGACGATAAGAAGCCACCAGAGTCCCTTGAGCAGGGGAGTCTTGTGGTCAGATCTATATTGAAGGAAACATACTTTGCCACAGTGCATGGGAATGGGGAGAGACTTGAGACAGTGAGACTAATTACGAATCTGTTGCAGTAATTAAGGTAAGAGGGGGAGAGGGCCTGAAATAAGATAGCAGCTGGCTAATGGAGAGAAGGGGTCAAGAA
This sequence comes from Pseudocheirus occidentalis, assembly GCA_028646575.1. Taxonomy (NCBI): domain Eukaryota; kingdom Metazoa; phylum Chordata; class Mammalia; order Diprotodontia; family Pseudocheiridae; genus Pseudocheirus; species Pseudocheirus occidentalis. The sequence goes on along the minus strand of CM053601.1, from coordinate 130,030,355 downwards.
CAAGATATGCAGCAGAGATAGAAATGACAAGATCCAGCACCTGATTGCATGTGCCAAGGTTACGAAGCTGGAAGACTGGAAGCAGAAACAGGGATGTTTGGAAGAAGTTTGGTGTTTGGGAAGAGGCAGCATTCAGGGGCAAATGTAATGAATCAGTTTTAGATGTGTTGAGTTTACTAGGTTAAAATGTTATTTAGATCTGGGAATCATCTACACAGAGATGACAGTTGAATCTATTTTATCATGAGAGAGTATGGAAGGAGAAAAGAGGGCTCAGGCCAAGACCTTGGGAAAAACCCGTAGTTAAGACACCAGCAAGTCACCACATCTTTCAACCTCAGTTTCATCTGGTGGTCCAAGTCAGACATTCTAAATCACAAGTCCCTACCAAGACTCATTTTTCTAGGTTCCAAGGTCCTTTCCAGGCCCTGATGTTTCTCCAGTTCTGCCTTCCTAACTAACTGGGTCAGGATGGATAGAATCTTCCCTAAGTCAGGAAGACTCATCTCCTTGATTACAGACACTTAGTATCTGTGTGACCTTGGGTAAGTCACTTAACCCTGTTTGACTCAGTTTCTCATCTGTAAAGTGAGCTGGAGAAGGAAATTTCAAACTATCCCACTCTCTTTGCCAAGAAAACCCCAAATGGGGCCACAAAGAGTGGGATATGATTGAAACAACTGTACAACAACTGTACAACAACAAACCTATAGTGGACAAGGAGCTTCCTAAAGGCCTTTAAAGAAGCACATAACACAACAATTTCATCTTCTAGAGAAGGTATGACACTCTGTGTTGTGTTTGCTTTTGTGACATTCTCTATAGCCATGCTTTCCTCTCTGAAGGAAAAAAAATGTGCTCTGGGATATATCATTTTTCAAAATTGAGTGAATTAAAAATAACCTAGTTTGAAACATGTTTTAAGGAATTTTGTACCACCCCTTGAGATATGAGAGACTTCAAACAGGTTTAAGAATTACAGGCTCAAGGACTGAGGACTGCAATTATAAGCCAAATTTTAATGAGGCTGCTCCTTAGTGAAAGGTAGGGGGGAGGCTTGAGGACATTTGCCAACTTTTAATGCACCACAGACTCAGCTATCGAATTTTACTTTAATATTTAGACGGTAGCTAGGAAAAATTGACACCCATGTGCCTGGAGAGCTTCACCATTTCTTAAAGTTGAGCCTATCTAAGACAGTATCTTAATTCACACAAGAGGAAATCACCATATTTCCTGATCTGGCAAGTCTATTTTTAGAAGGCAATCTCCATTTATCCAAATCCTCAGAATTAGAGCTGTCCAGCAATGGAATAGATTGTATCACAAGCTAGATACAGCTCCATGTCACTGGGCCTAATCATGGTCCTGGGCTACCTCCAGCCTGATGAACCATCCAAAAATGATTGTTCCTTTGTCATATCTGCTTTAGCACTTTGTGCTTTTCGTGATTCTTATTATGTTCTGGTGTGTATTTATGCATTAAAATTATTGAATAATTACTATGTGTGTGCATCATCTCTTTTCTGCTAAACTACAAGCTTCTTGAGGGCAAGAGTCATTTCCTATTTTCTTTGTGCCTCCCCCAGCACCTAGCACAGTGTTAGGAGGGAGGAAAAAAGAAGGAAGGAAGGAAGGAAGGAAGGAAGGAAGGAAGGAAGGAAGGAAGGAAGGAAGGAAGGAAGGAAGGAAGGAAAGAAGGAAGGAAGGAAGGAAAGAAGGAAGAAAGGAAGGAAGGAAGGAAGGAAAGAAGGAAGAAAGGAAGGAAAGAAGGAAGGAACGAAGGAATGAAGGAATGAAGGAATGAAGGAAGGACAATGACGAATAAAAATTCACCCAGAGAAGTGTAATCAGAATGATAATGGCATTACATGAGAAATGGTTGAAAGAACTTTATGAATATTTACCCCCAGAAAAAAAATTAATGGAAACATGAGAGCTGTCTTTAAATATCTTAAATGTTGGTTCTTTTGGATACCAGAGGGTAGGGCTGGACCTAACAAATGATGTTTGCAGGTAAGCAGATTTCTGTTTTATATAAGAAACCAAATCTCACAGTAAGACCTAACCAGCAATGGAATGTGCTGCGCCATGGACTAATGGGCTCTCTGTCATTGGAATAATTAAAGCAGTCACTGAATAACTATTGTTCTGAGACAAAGAGGAGAAACTTGCTTTGAGTGGGAGATTGCACAAAATAACCTTCATAACTCAGCTTTAGCTCCATTTTCTACATGAAGCCTTCCCGGTTCTCCCTACTCCCCAGCTGCTAATGCCTCCTTTCCCAAAACTGCCTTATATTTATTTTGCATTTATGTTGTACCCATGCACATATGTACATATGTATGTGTGTGTGATTTTCCCAGGTAGAATGTGAGTTCCAAGAGAAAAGTAGGGTTTCATTTTTGTCTTTATATCTCCAATGCCCAGGACATAGTAGACACCTAATAAAGGTTTGTTGATTAATTCTTTTGTACTAGGAAAAGGAACTAATAGCTCATATATGTGTTCCTTTGATCCTTACAACAATTCTGTAAGGTGGGAGCTATTACTTCTTGTATTTTACAGATGAGGAAGCAGACTGAGAAAGGTAAAATGACTTTTCCAGTGTAACACACCTAAGCTAATTTCAGTGGAGGGATTTGAACCCAGGTTTTCCTAATTCCAGATCAATTTTTCTCTATGAAGCCACAGTGACTCTCAAATAATTCCAACCAAGCATAGAGTTAATACAATTTAGAAATAATTAATCCTCTAAAAATCCTTCTTTGCATTTTGTTTTTTCCTTCTATCTTTTTTGGCTTGTTGAAATGCCTTCTTGGTAACAGCAGAATTCGATTTTAAATGCGTGTGCTCTAACACAATTATTACTTGGGCTCCCTCTACTAGATAACAATGAATCATGAGATGCACGTTCTTAACTTATCCACCCAGCCACAGTCAGGCTTGTTTCATTTCTAAATGATACACTCCTCCACATAAAATAAAATCTGACAGTTTTATTTTCTAGGCCAACATACTTAGCATTATAGAGCAGCACCTGGACCCCAGTAGCCTCAGAAGACTTGGCGATTTATTTCTTTCTACCACCTAGTAACTCAGGGATCACCTTATGACCCTCTTTACCCAGCTCTGCCCTGCAAGATAATGAACAGTGGCCTTCTGAAAATGTAGATTGCACCTTGTCTATGAAATGGCCTTCTTCTGTGTTATAATGCAGATAGCATTAAATGACCAAGAGACCTGGTTTTTTTTCAAGCCCTGCCTTGGAGAGGCAAGCTGGGGTAATGGAAAGAGGGCTGGACTTGGAATGAGCCCTGGGTTCAACTTCTGACTCTCCTCCCACCTCTCAGTGTAATCCAGAACAAATTATTTCCCATCTCTGGATTTTAGTTCCCTCATTTGCAAAAAGAGAAGGTGGGACTAAAATGTAAAAGGAGAGTAAGAGTGTGATATAACACAGGGGTGTCAAGCTCAAATAGAAAGGGGGACCACTGATCCTTATACAAGGTATCTTAGGGACCATAAATTGACTTCGTTTTAAAATGTAATGTTATGAATGCCTTATTGTATTTATACTTATTTTGTCAAATATTTCCCAATTACATTTTAATCTGATTCAAACCACACTCAAGAGTGTTGCAGGCCACATGAGGCCTGTAGGACACCTGTTTAATATCTCTGGTATAATGGATAGATCATAGGACTTGGAGTAAAGACAAGATGGATTTAAATCCCACCTCAGACTCTTACAAGTTGAGTGACCCTGAACAAGCAATCTAACCTCTCTAACCTTTCTTTTCCTCATCTTTAAAATGGTAAGGTTGAACTAGACGCCTTGCAAAGTCCCTACCAACTCTAAAGCTATGGTCTGTTTTGCCTCCTTTTGACAAAGGAAACTGAGATCTGAAGAGGTTAAATGAACTTGTCCAAATTCACATAGGCAATAATTGATAAAGCCAAGACTGAATAGAGCCATGACTCCTCTGCATTTCTGGACCTGTCCTCTATACCCTAAGCCATAATGGGTATCAGTCTCCTGGGGAGTGGAGAGGAAGGCTTTTGAAGAGCCAAAAAATAGCAAAGTAAAAGGTCTTCCTTAAAGAAGCAGGAAATATATTAGAGCAGGACCCTGGACAGGGTCATTTCATTAAAATAAGGGAAAGAAAAAGCATTACCTTGGAGATATCAATGAACCTCAATAAAATTATTCTTAAAGAATTAAATAATTGTGTTAAAAAAAACACTTTGGAGCAACTCTTTAGTTGACCAATGCCTAACAAACATCCTCTAAGTACCCTTCTAACTCTAAATCTTAAACTTAGAAAGGGACCTTAGGCTATAAAGTATAAATTATTAGAGCTGGAAAAGGCTCTGCAAGATGTAGTAGAAAGAAGACTGAGTTCAGAGTCACAATATTAGTGTTTTACAAATATATAGAGCAAAAGCCAACAACACAATGACCATATCAGACATACATGCTCCACATTTCACATCTATAGTCTGCCAAGAGGAGGAGGATGCTTCCTCATCAGGACTCTGGCACTGCCATTGCTCATGACAGTTCATTAGATGTCAACTGCTACTTAGCATGCTTGCCACTGACATTACTGGAATACTTGGACATAGTGTTCTCAAGTTTCTGCTTTCTCCAGTATGGACCACTTTATCCAAGCTTGTTGTTTCTCTGAATACCTCATACTTGTTCTTTCTGGCACTATATTATAGTTTGTTACATTTTAATACCATAGGATATTCACTCTTCAACTGATGGGTTCCCAATATGTTTCCTGTGTTGTGCTATCACAAAACTACTCTGAATATTCAGGTGTATGATTATCTTTCCTTTCTACCTTTGACTTCCTTGGGTTATATGCTTTTGGTGGGATCACTTGGGTAAAAGGCATGAACGGCTTAATGACTTTTCTGAAATAACTTAAAGCTGATTAATTCATATTTTTGTAGTACTTTAAAGTATATAGTATTTTCCCCAGCATAACCTAGAAAGCAAGCTAATTTGAAGCATAAGGTTCCCATTGTAGGAAAACAGGCTTAGAAAGGGTGGGTGACATGTTCATAGTCACACAGCTAGTAAATGTCAGAGTCTGAGTACTTAATGAAGACAATTAATTCTGCTTAGAAATTGAAAGAATTACTTAATATTTACTACAAATGAGGTTTGCAGAAGGCAAAGACATGGAGATACATGAAAAATCAACTTTGAATGGGCAACAAAACACAAGCACATGAACAGACACACTCCCCCACTCTTCCACCAAATTTTTATTGATAAAAAGTAGTTGAGATCTCTCTAAGGTTTTAGATACGGCTTATGAAGTTATTCATTCCATATTTAGTATGAGAGGAAATGGGATGAGAATGGTTTCCCTTGATGCAGACATTAGTCATTGATTTTTATATTTTATTTGATATTTTTATATTAATTTTGATTTTTTCATGTGAAACAATGTTCTAAGAGAAACAAGAACAGAGTGTTGAAGGCAAGGAAGAAAGTTCAGTTGATGTGCGAAATGGCAAAGCAAGACAGAAAGAACAGAGAGTGAAATGAGGCCTAGACTTGGCCTAAGGAAACCTGAGTTTCAATCTAGTCTCAGACTTCCTTATAATCAAAGAACATTTTCTAAGCCTTAGTTTCACCTTCTGCAAAACAGAAGAAATGGTGCTGGCATAGCTTTCTTAACAGCATTGTTGTGAGCTAGGCTCTTTGGAAAGCACTCTCTAGAAGTAAACTTTTGTTTAGTCCAGAAGGACCTCAGATGCCATCACAATTCAGCCCTTTCTCTTTATAGCAGCATAGCACAGTTGATATATTCTGGACTTGGGAGTCAGGAAGACTTAGATACTAGCTGCGGGACTCTGTGTAATTCCTTTACCTTGTTTTAGCTTCTTTTTCCTCGTCTTCATGTTGGGGATAAAACTAACATCTACCTCAAAGGTTATGAGGATGAAATGTGATGATATCTTTAAAGTGTTTTGCAAATCTTGAAGTGTCATATAAATTATAGCTGTTTTTGTTGTAGATCTTAAAGACTACAAGACCTAGAGATGTGAAGGAGTGTCTCTTTATTTGATGGCAGTGTCGGGAGCTGAAAGATCTCCTGACTCCCAGGGATTTTGTATTTACA
>CM053601.1:130007047-130023709 GCA_028646575.1 Pseudocheirus occidentalis | reverse complement strand
GAAGGAAGGAAGGAAGGAGAAGAGGGAAGAAACAAGCATTTATTAAGCACCAACTATATGTTAAGACCTTTAAAAAATATCTCATTTGATCCTTCCAACAGTCCTGGGAAGTAATATTTTTAAAGGTTTTAAAATTAAGGAAACTGAAACAAAAGTAGGCTATGAGACTTGGCCAGAGTCACACAGTTAATGTCTGAGGATTTGAACTCAGGACTTCCTAACTCCAGGCCCAGCACTCTATTCCCTACATCACCAGCTGCTCAGGTAGTATTAGGGTAATAGGAAAAGCCCTGGATTCAGAGACAAAAGACCTAAGTCTAGGCCCAACTCAAATATTTACTGATTATATAAGCTTGTGTAAACCTGGTCACTTCTCTGTACCTCCACTTACCCCTCTATAGAATGGAGGTGATCATATTCATCTTTCTTCCCTCACATGGTTGTTGAGAGCAAAGCACTTTGTAAATACTTTCAAGTTCAGGTAAAAATAGCTTTGAATTTTTTAAGTCAACAAAATACAACAAGGAAGGGGTCACCACATTAGATCTTTTTGTTGTTGCTGTTTTTGGTATGTTAGAGTCAAACAACCATATTTTTTTTAATTATCATTATTTAGATTTTGGTAGATACTACCTCATGCAGGTCACTGTACTGATCTTGGACCCAAAGGCCTGGAAGCAGACCAATACAGGGATGAGAAAGGGTATATTTCTGTCCCCAATTTCTGCAGCCCCACTGCCAAATGGAGAAAACTTCCTCCAAGGTAATGTCATGAATCTCTTGCCTGCTGAGAGTCTATGGAGAGAGAATGTTATGAAGGTGGGGGAGGGGAGGTTGGGGGATAAAGTCATTTCAAAATGAGTGATTGGTGCAATTAAAGTAATTGAGAATGAAGGGCTCAATTGTTGAGAGACAAATGAGTCAGCAGGCAAGTCTAACAATGAAACTCCATGCCATCCCAGATCCTCATTTATTTTCAGAAAGTTGATTCACTGATGAATGAATACCTTAAATCTATTCAAAGCAAATGTTAGTGGCAGATGATCCTTAGAAGTGCTTATATGTTTCTCAAATAGAGAACAACATTGCCAACTACATCGATGACATGTAAAAATTATCTTCATGATTGTAAAGTTAGCAGTAAGAATGGAGAAACCCACCTGAGGGTCTACCTTCTGCTCATGCCACAGAAGACAGCCTCCTCTGGCCATGCTTGTCGGAGATGTTATATTCTAAGTTCCACATTGGCACATGCCAGTGCCAGGATGAGAACTCTAGTTTTCTGATTCCAGGTTCACTGGCACCCTTGGAAAAGGAAGGCATTGGACATCAGAGAAGCTGGAGGGAAGTTGCACAGTGTGATGTGGATAAGGGAATCCTGGGTACTATAGTATTATCTACAGCAGTTTAATTACATCCTTGATGGAATTTAGGGAATGTCATGTCCCCTCATTGGGCTTCAGTTTCTTCCATAAAATTAAGAGAATTGGATTAGATAATCTCTAAGAAATCTTCCAACCCTCTGGTTTTGTGTCACTTTCCATTCTGACTGACATTACTCAATGATAAAAAGCCTAACCATAGTATAATACAAAAAACAGTCATAGTTATACTGAGATGTCTGAGAGCTGGAGGACTAAAGGGGGAAAAACATACACTCCAGTCTACTCCATGTGTTCTCCAATCAAACCATTTGCCAATGAGACAATTGTGTGGGATGCACAACCCATAGGACATCAGATACGGATGGACAGCTCCGTGGGCTTGCTTCCTGTTTAAGAAGAATGATCTTGCTGAGGTTCCTGTGTGGTTGTGTTCGTGCTGCAAATCTGATGACAATCCATGGAAGGCTCCTGTGGGAGGACATCACTTTACTATTTGGGCTTTTAAGCTGCTATGCTGGGCTTTTTCAGATGATATAAAAGAATAAATATTCAGAGTAAATGCTGTAGAGCCTGACACTCAGTAGCTTTCAGGAAAGTGTGAGTGTTTAAAATATCTCTCCATTTCATAATTTATGAGCACAATTGAAATGACGGATAAAATTTATTCACACGTGGATCATTTTGGCTTGGCTACAAAGCCAAGCAAGGGATTGTCTGCAGAATTGGGACAGCATTTATATAATTTCTACCAAAGGAATATGGAACACAGATAGAGCCTGTCATAGGAAGGGGAAGCAAATGTTCCACAGAAATTATGTGATTTTTTAAAAGCTCCAGTTTCCAATATGATGCACTTGGAATCAATAATCAGAATCATTGTGACTAGCAGGCTAGCCTTAGCAACAAGAAGACCTGAATTCAAATCCTGCCTCTGACACATAATAGCTATGTGATTATATATAAGTCACATAGATTCTCATAAGACTAAAAGTTACAGAGCAGTTGTTGGTTGCATATGTGGGAAGAGTTTCCACAATGGGGAGTTCCCTCTACAGATGAAACCACGAGTACAGACCTATCCCACCCCACCCCAAAATAACAGTGATGTTGACACTTATGTTGTATACAAAAGAGATTCTTCCATTTTATGAATAGGTGAGGTTTCTGTCTTTTCACCTTCAAACGATTCATGGTTTCATCACTGTGGGGATTTCCCTCTTTAACTTAGTGCATGATCTTCATGAGTTTCTGTGGCCAAAAACAACAATAATAACCCATCAAGTGGTGCCCAACCCTTCAATGATGAGCGTCTAAAATCTTTGCCAGGTTGGTCCTTGGGAAACATATACCCAGTCCATCTTTCAATATGTTCTAGAAGATTTTCAATCTTGGCATGACCTAATAACATAGATTTTCAGTATGGAAAGAACATTAGAGATTATTTCATCCCATTTATTCTTTTTATAAATGAGAAAAACAAGGCTCAGGGAGGCCAAATGCCTTTCCCCAAGGGTGCACAGGCATAGTAGTAAACAACAGAACTTGAGTTCAAACTAAGGTCTTTTAAATCTAGGTCTAATACTATTTTATATACTCTACTCATTTAGCCTTAGAGAATTTAAGGCCATCTCTATTTTGGGATGTCAATACAATAAAATTTTTTGCACTGAGTAGGACAATTTAGGTTTAGAGACCACAAAATATACTATGTAATTCAATTTAATTCAATTAAACAGATATTTCTTGAGTACCTACTAAGTGAAAAACCCTAAATTTCATATGGTCTAAATTATAATGAAGCCACAAAAAACATCTAAAGATATCATTAATAGCCTCACATTTCCAGTTGTTCCAGGAATGCTAATTCCATTTACCAAGAAGAATCACTGAATTTGAGAGTAGGAAAACACTTCAGCAGTCATCTACTCCAACCCATCCAGGACTTCCCAGGTTTGAAGACCTCTGAAGAAGGAGAATCTACTGCCTCTTTAGGCAATCCATTCTACTTTTTGATTGTTAGGAAATTTTGGTTTGGGGTTTTTTCTTTTTCCTGACATCAAGCCCAAACTTGTTTCTTCGTACCTTTCCATTGCTCCTGATTCTGCCTTCTGGGGCCAAACAGAACAAATCTAATCCCTCCTTTCCATGACAACCCTTCATATGCTTGAAGTCAGATGTCATGCTCCTCTCCACTCCCTAGCCTTCTTTTCTCCAAGCTAAGCATGCCCAGTTCCTTCAACCAATCCTCATCTTTCTCATACTTGAGGCTCCAGACTATCATTGTCCTTCCTAAATAGCAGTAGACCCTACTAAACACAATATTTCAGATGAGGTCTGATAAGGACAGGCACAGTGGGACTGTCATCTCCCCATTTCTGGATGCTATGTCTTTCCTAATGTAGCCCCAAATTACATAAGTTTTTGTGTCTGCCGCATCACTGCGGCCAACTGATTTTGAGCTTGCAGTCCCTATAATGCTCAGATCCTCTTCAGATCCTGCTGTCTATCTGTACCTCCTGCATTTTTAATTCATGGAGTGGATTTTTTGGTACTCACTTGCATGACTTTACATTTTCCCTATTGAATTTTATCTTATTAGATTTGGTTCAAATTTTACCTTACTAGATTCTTGTACCCACTGTGTCATCTGGAAATTTGATGAGCATCCCATCTATGTCTTTATCCAAGTTATTGATAAAAAAAATGTTAAGTAGCACAGAGCCAAGTACAGCTACTTTGGGTAATCCCCTGGAGACTCCTTCCGACATTGAACGATTCACTACTCTTTGACTCTAGAGTGTCAGTCTAGAGTTCTGCATTCACCTGATGGTATTATCTTCCAATCTATATCACACTATCTTCTTTACTTCAATGCTATGAAATATTTTATCAAAAGGTTAGCTAAAATCTAAGCAAATCATATTCACAATGGTGCCCTCACCTGCTAGCTTAATAATCTTGTCCAAAAAGAGAATGACTAGCTTGTCATGGGATTAGAAGACATATAGAAACTTTGCTTCATCTATTCATGTGTCATTTAAACTGTCCTATTTTCAAAGACCAACCCTCCCCACCACTACCTTCCACTAAGAAAAATGATCTACATTTCTATCTGTCCCATTCTATAGTGTGTAACCACCTCATTGCCAAAACTTCTTTGTGAGTAGTCTATCTAGTCACATTATGGCTCTTTAATTTGCTAGCTATGTAACAACCTGAATAAGTCAGAGAAACTCAGAATAGGAAAGAACTTCAGAAGTAACGCAGTTGAACCCATAACTGAACACAAATTTTCTCTACATTACCCAAACCAATTCTCAAAGACTCTTGAAGACCTTCAGTGAATGAGAGTTCACTATCAGAACAATTCTACCTTGGGGCATTTCTGCCAGTAAGGAAGGTAAGTAACTTTACAATTTATACCAAGCCTAAATCTACTTTAACTTTTCTGAGAATCAGTTTTCTTGTTCATAAAATGAAAGCAATATTTGTACAATCTACTTCACAGGACTTTGGTGAGAAAAGTACTTTCAATCAATTACTCAAGAAACACATATTAATCACCATGTGTCAAGCACTGGTTAAGACTCTGGGGATACAAAAACACAGAATGAAATAATCTTTTGTAAATCTGGTTCTCCTCTTTAAGCATACTATCGTTATGCTCCAATACTTTAATGGAACAGTGAGGTCATCAATGTGGATGCTACCTTCACCCATGCAATTCCAGTCCATCTAGACCTGAACCAATGGGTCTCTTGTCCATTTCCTGCCAGAAATCCTGCACTGGAGACTCTCCCAATGAATGAGGGGCTGCCTTTAGTTTTATTCATATCAAGTGGGTACCAGTGCAACATGTGGATTCTCCATCTGTTATCCTTTATTCTTGCTTTCGTTATATAAAGGCCCCACCTCTTTTTCCCAGCATACGTCTTTTCTGTTTTATTACATTTTCCCCCTCATACATATTTTAGATAGACAATGAACTGATTCCAGAACTGAACACTAGCAAGAAATGGGCTGGATTGCACTGGGGAAATTATATAGCATTGTGCAATAACCTCAAGTTTTCCTCTGTAACAACAACAACAACAACAACAACAACAACAACAACAACAACAAAAATGACAAATTTTTTTAGCATCAATATTCTTCCAGGGATGTTTGTGAAACATGGAATGCCACAGTCTCTGAGGAATAAAAATTGAAGGTTGCCCAAAGGGCAGTGGAGAGACATGTGGTGGGCACAGACTATAATATATTACCAAGAATGAATTGCATGTAAAAAGTTATTACTATTATTTCCTATTATTCCTGTGTCAGATGTAGACTTGAGTTCTTCAGTCATATTTCAGTTGTGTCCAACTCTTTGCGACCCCATTTGGGGTTTTCTTGGCAGAAATAGTGGACTGGTCTGCTATTTCCCTTTCCAGCTAATTTTATGGAAAAGGAAACTGAGGCAAACAGGGGTAAGCAGCTGCCCAGGATCGCACAGTTAGTAGGTGTCTGAGGCCAGATTTAAGTTTATCTTCCCGACTCTGGGCTCAGCGCTCTATCTACTATGCCACCCAGCTGACTGTCATCATTTCCTGAATGATAGTCTTTGAATACCATTATTAAGTCACCCACAGCCTTTCCTTGTGTATGCTTAGTCACCTTAATCTCTTCCACCTAGATTTTGTTTGATTCTTGAACTTTTTTTTTTTGTTACTCTGCTCTGAACTACATTCTCTCAACTCACCATCTTCCCCTAAGTTGTGGAGGCCAGAAAAGGGCAGGGTTCAAGCAAGATCTGGTCTGCATTGAGTGTTTCAGGATTACTTCATAATTTATATGTCTACGCATTTTCCACGTATTTCAATACTTGCTTTTCTTTAAAAACACTAGTATTATATTAATGATGCATTACCACTGTGAACCTCTTCCTGCTGTAACCCCACCCTTATACCTACACAAAGCCCACTTGCACTGGGACAATGTTTTCCATTTGGGATTGTTTTAGCCACGATAAGCATCTCCACCTGCCCCATTGCCCACTTCTCTTCCTTTTCCTTTTCCTCCCCCGCCCCCACTTTCAGCAGCTGCTCACCATCATTTACTAGCTTAATAAATGTGTTTGCTATTCCACATTAAAATGTCTGCCTCCTCCTAGTGTTAATTGCACTTTGCTCAAACCGTTGATGCAGGGTTTACCATGTTTTGCTTTGGAGTTATTTAGGTATATGTTTTAATCTCTCCTGCTCTTTGAGCGCAGGAACTATGTCAAGTTTATTTTCATCCCCTCCCCCCACCTCATTCCCTGCCTAGCATGATTCTCTGTCTGTGGTAGTCACTAAATAAATGCCTGTTGATTGAATGAATGAATGAATGGATGGATGAATGGATGGATGGATGGATGGATGGATGGAGGGAGTGAATGAGTGAGTGAATGAATGAATGAATGAATGAGTAAATGTCATTATTGCATTATGCAACATTAAATCACAGTTAAACCTAGTCAGAAACACATTCTTTATTTATCTTCCAAGATTACCAATGAAACATTGACAAAAACTTTTTGATAGATTTTCAAGAAGGTCTCACTCTCTAGCGGTAAAGGACATTCTTCACCATGAAGTCCCAACACCACTGAAATCATAATTAACAAAATAAAATAAAATAAAATTATCTTAATGAACTCTTTCATTTTACAGGTAAGAAGGTCCAAGAAATTAAGTGATTTTCCCGATGTCAGGCAGGTGCTTACAACCCACAACCCAAAATATAGACTTCATCCTGCTCCCTGTACATCACTGCCCCTAGCATCTCATATTCTATCATTAGATATCTATTCCTTTGCATTAAGGCAATAAGGGTGAAGGAATCCTCTCTTTTTAAGAAAAAGGTTAATATTTCTAAGGAAGGATAACACATTAATCTATTGTCAAACATCAATCATCAACATCTTATCTTTGATGTTGTTTATTGGGTTCCATTCATGTATACATATATATAGTCTATATTATACATATGTATATGTACACATATGTATGTATATCCATGTGTGTATATATACATATATGTATATATGCACATCCATGTGCACACCCACTCACAATTCATTAGTAGAGGAAATTCCCAGATGAGGAATGATCAATGCCAGTAAGTATGTTATAGTCTTAGAGAGTTGCCCAGGAGACCTAGTGGATGAGGGATTTTCCTGGGCTCACACAGTCAGCATGGGTCAAAGGGAGGATTCAGAGTGTGGTCTCCTTGATTCTGACAGCAGTTCTCTGCCCACTATATACCTCAATCTAGCCTGTGGCTATAAAGATGTATAATAATATTAATAGATAATATTTATATGGCTCTTACTATGTGCTAAGTGCTTTGAAAATATTGCCTTATTTGAGAATCACAAGTCTAAGGAAGAGATATTATTATTTATCTCCATTTTACAGTTAAAGAAACCAAGGCAGGCAGAAGTTAAATGACTTGCCACAGCTAGATTTGAACTCAGTTCTTCCTGATTCTAAGCCCAGTGTTCTATCCCCTAGACCACCTAGCCATACCTAGGGCCTACTTCCTATGTTTAAGGAGTTCATTATTTGTTTGGAGATAAGATGAAGATGTACCAAAAGATACCAGTATGAATCAGTCAGTAGTTGAAAATATCATAGGACCTGGAAAAGCTGGTAAATCCTTAGAGAAACTCCAAAAAAGATGGGCCAGAGTAGCCAAGAAAGACTGCCCAGGGGAGGTGTAATTTCATGCCTTGGGTTGTGAAGAACTATTAGGACTCAGAGAGAAGAGTAGGAAAGGGGATGCATTTCCAGGAGCAGCAGAAAACTACAGAGGAAGAAAAGCTCCAGAATTGTTCCAGCAAGAATGACTAGAGGATAGATGACTAGATAGAGCGAAGGTTTCCTGTAGGGAGAAGAGTAGGAGATAAGGTTGGAGATAGTTGACTCCTTTAAACCAAAAGAGATCATAGAATATCAGGGGCATACATTTAGAGCCCTGTGTGCTACAGCCGGTTCAAACTAGTTCTAGATAGTCAATCATTAAATTTTCAGTGTGAGCATTTATACTTTAGGAATGGTTAAGCCCAACAAATCAGGGCTTGGTTAATTTGTTGTTGTCATTCTTGATTGTCTAGACTTAAGAAAGTAATGGACAAAATGCTACTAACATAGATTAAACTGGAAAGTGTGTCCCAGGGAAAGTGAGTTGTTAAACATTTACCAGAGTGCTCTTGATTTAGGATTGTAAAGAACCTCAGAGGTTATTTAGTCTAACTTCTTTATCTTACAAATGGAGGAAGTGAGACTCAAGGACCTGAAATGATTTTCCCAAGGTCACACGGCCAGGAAGTGTCAAAGCTGAGATCTGAACCCAGAATAATAACACTCATCAATCACTTCCTCTGAATATACCAGTGCCAGGATTTAGACACAGAAGGGAATGAAAATTAGACAGTATCTTCTGCTGCAAACTCATGTTGCTTATTATCCAATATCTGTCTATTTTTGCTGCTTCTAATTCCCCCCTCCATATTTTCCAAAGGTCTGACATTATCCATGCCCCCCTTTTAAGGTATAAAGGATACATTACCAGTTTAATACAACACACTTCTTTTTTATTCCTATACCTTTCTGTAGACTAACTCTCAACAAAAAAAAAAGAGAAAATGAACAAAAGGTTTATGGAGATAAGCAAGTAGGTAATAATCACCAACTCTTACCAAGCCAAATAGCAGATTATTAAAGGCTTATTCTCTTTGCCAAGAGAATTTCCATAGATTAGATTCAGTCTGTTAGCCTTCCCAGGCCAATCTCTGAGAAGGATTTCCATTGACATGTCACCTTCCTGACTCCCAGCACCAAGAGTGTCCTGGTAAATGTTTAACAACTAAGTGGGGGGAGAAATGGGTCATGTACACATGGCACACTTTTGAATTTAATCTGCATTATTAACATTATCTCCATCACTTTCTAAAATCTAGACAATCAACAAAACAATAAACCAAGCCCTAATTTATGGTGTTTGCTGATTGCCAAGGTATAAATGTTCACACTAAAAATTTAACAATCAGTTTTTGTGTGTGGTAAGGGTTGGCACAAATTGAGACCCTACATTAATTAGAGGAGATTCACAGACAATCAGAGTGGTATAATAGAAAGAAGACTGGCCTTGGAAGGCATGAGACCTGCATTCAACTCCCAGCTCTGATGTTTCCTAGCCGTGTGACCATGAGGAAATTCCTTTACTTCTCTGATTTCGTTTCCTCATCTGTAAAACAGAAGAAGAATATTTGCAATATATAATTAAAACTCTTATGGTAAGAAAATCATTTTTCAAATCTTAGAAGTGCTATGTAAATGTTAATTAATATCCATCAGGCACGGAGTTAGACTAGATGACTTCTAAGATCCCTTCGAGGTATATGATTCTAGAATTTTTAAACCATTTTTGATCCATTTCTGTGATTTCATTTGTGTAGCAATTCCCAGTGTGAAAACTCCCACCAGTGACACAGATCAGCAACTCCATTGTAACTGATAGAGTTGCCCAAGGCACCGAGAAGTTGGGACTTGTCGATGATCACAAAATTAGTATGAATCAGTCAGAATTTCAACTCAGATGTTGCTGACTCCAAGCCTTCAATCCTCTATGCCACTCAGTATACTATAATTTTATGATAAATTCATTTGCAATGTATTTTTTTCTCCTTCTAGTATGAATGAGCCAATGATATTCTGCCTATCTTTGTGACCATAGAAACTTCCCAACCACATTTCAGGTTCACATTTCCTCTTCTACCACTTACTTCTTCGAAGCATGGTGAGTGCCTGGGGGAACAAATAACTAAATTAAAGAGTATCCCTAGAAAGAGGTTCAGGAAGAGGAGCTCATTGTTCTCTAAGGAAAAGAGCACAAAGGACTAGTCCCCTAAATGGCCTTCCAAGACTACTAAGCATGATGCAAAAATTAATTATGAAAATTCTGTAAGGATGAACTAGAATTCTGGTACTCAATAGATCTGTTCTCTCATGCAACTGAGCAACAACAGATCTGAACAGACAAAGAATTAATTAAATTTTCTTTATTTTTAGTATCCATACTCTCTCAACACACAAACACGTGTTTTCATCTGTGTTAGCACCTATACATTATTCTATTCTAATTAGAGAAATAAAATGACCGGCTCAGAGCATATAATACTTGGAATGGGAAGGTAGGTCAAAAGAAACAAAAGTTCATTTTGATCTCTACTAACTGCCACATTTCTTCCCTACACACACATACACACACACAGACACACACACACACACACACAACAGAAAATTTCAGATTTTCCTTACTTTGACATGTGTTTCCTGATTTTGAGTGGAATGAGAAATGAAAAGCACAAAAAGACTGGTACATGTCAGGTCAATCAAGGTAATTTCTTAGGTCATTACTTAAAATCCCAAAGGGAAGCCCCTTAAAATATCCCAATGCCACCTTCTGGTCAGAAAATCTGAGTCATGCATTTAAGGATGCATGTCTAAATTAAGCGTGCACATTGTTTCCTGTTCAGGATATGTTTTTATTTCCATCCGCACCAATATTTGGTGCAGCCCTCCCTTACTTAAATCCAATGCTATGGTCAAGAACTCTGAAACACCCTCTTAACTCCATTCTCAAAGCCACGACTTAAACATGTCATCATCGAAATATTCTCAAATAGAATATAAGTTCCTTGAATTTAGAGACTGCTTGGTTTTTAGCTTTGTATCCCAATCTCTCAGGGCAACTAGATAGACAGAGTGCTATGCCTGGAAAGAGGAAGACCTGAATTCAAATTTGACCTCACACACTTCCTAGCTGTGACCCTGGGCAAGTTACTTAACCCTGTTTGCCTTAGTTCCTCACCTGTAAAATGAGCTCAAGGTGGAAATGATAAACCACTATACTATCTTTGCCAAGAAAACCATATGGAAGTAGCTAGGTGGTGCAATCAATAGAGCACCAGCCCTGAAGTCAGGAGGACCTGAGTTCAAATCTGCCATCAGACATTTAACACTTAACTAGTTGTGTGACCTTGGGCAAGTCACTTAATCCCAATTGCCTCACTTCCCCACTCAAAAAAAAAAGCAAAAAGAAAAGAAAACCCTATGAAGAGTCAGAAATGACTGAAAACAACTAACCATGTAATAGAGAAAAAAAAACATCCAGGAAACTTGGCTTTAAATCCCACTTCCAACAGCGATGGTCTATGTGACTATGGGTAAGTCACTGAGCATCTCAGGGTCCCAGGCAACTCTCTAAGACTCTATTCTGCAGAAGAGCTGCTGATCTACAGAGGTAGAGGGATTTCCTTACTGGAGAAATTATATCTCTGAACAATAACAATCTCTAGTAACTAACACAGTGCCATAGAGTAGGCATTTAATTTAATAAATGCTTATTGAATTTCACTGGATTGTAACTGTGTTAAGAATAAGGTTTCATCCAATACCACTTCCAGGGTTGTATCCCAAAGAGATCATAGAAGTGGAAAGAGGCCCCATATGTACAAAAATATTTATAGCAGCTCTTTTTGTGGTGGCAAAGAATTGGAAATCAAGGGGATGCCCATCAACTGGGGAATGGCTAAACAAGTTGTGCTATATGAATGTAATGGAATACTATTGTGCTATAAGAAATGAGGAGCAGATGGACTTCATATTTACCTGGAGAGGCTTATATAAACTCACTGATGTTCAGTGAGAAGAGCAGAACCAGGAGAAATTTGTACACAATCACAGACACAACTTATGTGTGACAACCAACTATGATAGCAATGAAATGTTATAAGACAACTCCAAAAGACTCATGATAGAAAGAGATGTCCACATCCAGAGAAAGAGTTGCAGAGTTTGAATGCAGATTGAAGCAAACTACCTGCTCTCTTTTTTTTTCTTGTTTTGTTTCATGTCTTCTTTCCCATTGTTCACTCCATTGGTTATAATCCTTCTTTACAACCAGACTAATGTTTAAGATGAAGGCATTTGGAGATCTATACCTGATTACATGCTGCCATGGGGTGGGGAGGAAAGGGAGGGAGAGAAAATTTGAAACTCTAGAGATTATGGAACTGAATCTTGTAAATTAAAGTAAATAAATTAATTTTTAAAAAAGAATAAGGTTTCACATCTACTTAATAAGGCACTTTGAAGAAACTTTTACATGTATCGTCACAACTCTTGGACAGAGGTACTGCAAGTATAATTGTCTTCCTCTTACAGAGAAGGAAACTGAGGCTTCTATTTAGGCACAAATCTATAATGGTATTGACCAATTCACTCCTATCCTCAAGCTGATTTACCAAAATATTTCATGGGAGCCTTGGCCATAAGTAGTGACATATAAGTCATGAAACCAGAAAGAATCAATATCAGAAACAATATTAGAAGCTATGGGAAATGATTTCTTATCCATCACAACAATTACCTCTATAAGAAAACTTGAGTCAAAATCCTAGCTCTGTCATTTATTACCTGTGTGACTTTTAGCAATGTCCTTAACCTCTCTCGACCTCAGTTTACTTCTCTGTAAGATGAATGAGATAGACTAAATGACCACTAAGGTCCATACCATCCCTAAATCCAGGAGACTATTCCTGTCCAGTGGTCATCTAGCCTCTGTTGGAATGCCTCCAGTGATGGAGAATTCACTGATTTGTAAGACATCCTACTCCTTTTCTTGGAGAGCTCCCAAAGTTTTTTTTAAATACTATTGTTATTAACATTCTTTAGTTTTTATACCATCTTCATTTCTGAACTTATCCCTCCTCCCCTACGCAGCAAACCATCCAGTCTAACAAAAATTTGAGAAATAAAATTTAGAAGTACAAAAAAAGCAAAACTAACCACCAACATATCAGTGATACCTAAAAACATAGGCAACATTGCACACCCATACTCCTCCATCTTGGCAGAGAGGGGAGGAACATGCATTGTTTTGTTCTCTTCTTCAAGGCCAACTTTAGTTATTATAATTACATAGCATTCAGTCTTCCTGTTTGCATCATTGTAATCATTGTGAATATTGATTCGTGGTCCTGTTTCATCACATTACATCAGTTCATATAAATTTTCCCATGTTTCTGAGAATTTTTCATATTTTTGTGTCTTATCGGTCACTAGCATTCTATTACATTCATATACCATAATTTGTTCAGTTGTTCCCCAGTCAATAAGATTCCACTTTTTTCCAATTCTTTGCTACCACAAAAAGTGGAGCAGATCTAACTTTCAACTTCTTTATATCAAGCAGCACTAGTGCCTCCCTGTATTTTTAATCAATTGATGGGGTCTGCCCTCTCTTGAGCTACACAGATTCAGTTCAAACCCTCTTCCACATGAGAGTTCACACCAGCTTTGAAGACATCTCTTATACCTACCCCAAGTCGCCTTTTTACCCCTGGGCTGACCATATCCATTTCATTCTGCAGTTCCTCCAGAACCTCCCAGTAGCAGATTCCACTGTAATACTACATCACTGTTCCCTCCACTGATATAGTTCATGACCTCTACAACCCTTTGCAGTCAGTTTAATGAATTATGTGCCCTCCCCCAAATTCATCCCTTTGTGGTCAGCCTTCTAGAGATAAACCTTCTTGAACTTAGCTAGGCTGGTCACTTGAAGACAGGCAATATTCCATCACTGTCTGGGCTTAATGATAGAGTCAACAAGTGTGTAAGGCTATGCATCATTTACTAGTCATGCTAGGAAAATATCAAAAATAATGCAAAACACATAGCACAGAAACTTAAAATATAGTTGTAGAGATAAGGCTACACAGATAAAAGGAAAGGAACTAGACTTGTGATTTCTTTAGTACAGGGAACTTCATAGTATGAGGAAACTCCCTATACTGATTAAGATTGCTACTATCTTTGCAACATATAGAAAGTTATCTAGAGTGCTATGGGATTAAGTGACTTCCCCAGGGTCACTCAGGCAAAATGTGTCAGAGGTAGGACTTATGTTCACAGATCTTCCTAGTTTTAAGGTCATCTCCCTATCTACTAGTAATACATTTTTGATTCTGCGACTAAGGTAGCATAAGATCAATGTAGTAAAGGGCACAGTCATAAGAATTCAGAGAAGACATCAGTTTGGGTTAGGTTAGTCAAATAAGTTCTCATTATAAGAAATAGGACTTAAGCTGAACAAAGCAGAACGCTGGACAAAGGAAAAGGGGAAGACCATTCCTTGTGAGAGAAACAAGGAGAACTACCATCCAAAGAGGAAACCAGTCTGGCTAAAAGGAAAGGTGATTTTGGAGAGTAGTGAGAGATGAGGATGGAGAAATCAAGTCTCAGACCACAAGTACCCTCATCATTTTATCCTTCTACCAGGTAGTAGTGGAATGGCCTCCAGACATCACCACAACAAACACCAGGGATGCTTGTGGATGTAACAGTGGAATGATGCTGGCGTCCCTGAGACACATTGGTTTTGTTACAGCCAGACTTCACTTCTTATTGAGTAATAGAGCAGTGTTGAGGAGAAGTCATTGGACTTAGAATCAAGGGGCCTGGCTTCAGATCCTCCCTCTGATATTTATTAATTATATGATTTTCACTCTTCAGGCCTTAGTACCCACATTTATATAATGAAGATGTGGAACAGTGCAGTTTATGTGCTAGAACACTGGATTCAGAGTCAGGATGACCCAGGTCCAAATCTCGCCACAGACATTCACTAGTTGTGACCCTGGGTAAATAACTTAACCTTTCTAAAACCTCAGTTTCCTCATCCATAAAATGGAGAGATTGGATCTGATGGCCTCTAAAGTTTCCTCTGGCTCTAAATCTCATGATTCAGTGGAGACACAGCCAGAAAAGGGAAATTTGATCCTGCATTGCCCAGAGGAATTTTTACTCTGGGTTCTGTAATTATATATATTCAAATTTATATTATACATATATATATACATACATTTGTGTGTACATATGCACAAATATTGTGTATGTATACCTATTTTATCTATATATATGTATATCTGTTATATAACATATACACGTACATGTATACATATATACATATGATAAATCCTTCTTGAATTGAACTGAATGTTCAATTCAACCTTCCAGCCTAGTGGCTGACATTCCCAGCATTTGGTGTAAAGGTTCCTACTTGTCCACTGCATCACTTGACTATGGGTAGTGCAATAGGTTACAGATACCCTGACCTCTGGCTGAGGTTCCAGGCTGAGGAAAAGTGACCTTAAGAAAGGGGTAGGGGTGAGGATTCCTGCCATCAGACATTAGAGACAGAACAATAGGGTTGTTTAAATGTAGTATGTCCCAGCATAAAACTCAAGGTGTCCAAACCACATCGTCTGAATCATAAATTTCTGAGTTAGAATGGATGTAGAGATGACCTAATTCAATAATCTCAGATTCAAATTATATATTTGTTTTACAATGTATAGCACTCATCTATCTGAATTGTTACCCAATGTTTTGCTTTATAAAACTTTGTTCGGATTAATATGGAAGTGAGAGGGACAAAGGAACTACATAGAAGAATATCCTAGGATAAAGTGACAGAAAGTGCCTAAGAGGCAATGTAGTATGACTTTTCATTATACAAATAAGTAGACTGAGGCCCAGGTATCTACTACACAGGTAGGAAGTGATAGGAGCCAGATTCAAACTTTGGTTCTCTGATTCAAAATTCAAGGTTCTTTCTGGATCCAAAATCCAAGGTTCTGCTCTGATTTGAGGGTAGCTAGAAGCAATACAAAGAAGTCCAAGTCTGAGGTCTTTGATCTGTCCCAGTCTTCTCAATTGAAGCCTAGAAAGGCATCAGTGACTAGCCAAAGGTCACTCATCTTGTAGACAGCAGAGTTAATAACACTGAAACCCAAGGCTCAACTTACAAGCAATGTTGGAAGTGGTCCATAGTGCCACTCACCTGCAATTGGATTATATCATGTACAATTTAAGCAATCAAAGATGGAAGGAGCTTTAGGGGCTCGAGTCCAGACTCTGGAAGACACTGGGTACAACAACTGTTATCATTACTGGCAAATTGTCGTCTTTGTGTTTAACCATTTTCAGTTATGCCTGACTCTTCATAATCCCATTTAGGGTCTTCTTGGCAAAGATACTGGAGTATTTTGCCATTTCCTTCTCCAGCTCATTTTACAGATGAGGAAACTGAGACAAATATAGATAGATAGATAGATAGATAGATAGATAGATAGATAGATAGATAGATAGATGGATGGATGGATGGATGGATGGATGGATGGATG
>CM053601.1:129983505-130006547 GCA_028646575.1 Pseudocheirus occidentalis | reverse complement strand
ATAGATAGATAGATAGATAGATAGATAGATAGATAGATAGATAAGTGACTTGCCCAGAGTCACACAACTAGTAAATGTCTGAGACCAGATTTTAACTCAGGTCTTCCTGACTCTAGGCCTGGTACTCTATCCACTGTGCCATCTTGCTGCCCCCAAAAATTATCATCATAGATTGATAAAATGTCAGAGTTAAAAAGAGGTATACAAGACACAGGAGTCTTTAACCTGGAGTCTCTGAACTAGATAGATTATTATTGTTCAGTTGTGTCCAACTCTTTATGACCCCGCACCATATCACGGCAATACTGTCCATGGAATTTTCTTAACAAAGATACTGGAGTGGTTTGCCATTTCCTGTATATAAGGTAAAGAAAGGCAAACAGAGGTTAAGTGACTTGCCCAGGGTCACATAGCTAATAAGTGTCTATGAACATATCTGAGCTCAGGTCTTCCTGACTCCAAGCCCAGAACTCTATCCACAGTGCCATCTAGCTGAACCTAGATGGACAAATCAGTTGAGAGAGAGAGAGAGAGAGAGAGAGAGAGAGAGAGAGAGAGAGAAGGAGAGAGAGAGAGACGGATGGACAGACACAGACAGACAGACAGACAGATAGATAGATAGATAGATAGATAGATAAAGTAGATGGATGGATGGATAGACAGACAGACAGAGATAGATAGATAGATTGATATAGATAGATGATAGATAGATTATAGATAGACAACAGTATTTCAACATAATTTATTTCCTTTGTAATCTTCTCTACTTTATGTTATAGATTTATATACATTATTTTAAAAAGAGGCCCATAGGTTTCACCAAACTGCCAAAGGGCCTCATGACTCAAAACTACAGCCTCTGGACTAGATATAGATAATCACATGATTGAATATAACTCCTTCATTTTACCAAAAAGAAAATATCAGTGAGGGAAAGTGATTAGTCCAAAGTCATCACACAGAGACAAAGTAAAAGAAGCAGGGGTCAAATCTAATACTCCTAAATCTCAAAGCAGTAATTTTTCCACCATTTTAGCTCAGCCTAATAATTCTAATTACATGCTCTACAATAAAAAAATGTGAAACCTTAAAAAGCTATATAAATGTTATTGTTGTGATGATGATTATTATGGATCACCATAATTGATTAAACTGAATGGATAAACCACTGTGCAGAGCATAAAAAAGTGTAGTATCCCCAGGAACCTCCATTTCAGTCTCCTACAGGGCCATTCAGTTGTTCTTGGCAGGGGTCCTGTTCATTGGTCCCAGCTTTTTAAAAGCCCCATATAAGTTTGTAGAGAAACATCATTTTGCACACTTACCAGAGCCCTTTCTACATGGGCAGATTTTCTGCCAATAGATTCCTTTTGTATTTATTGAGTCAAATTCACCTAATTAATGCTGTCATTATTCAAAATTGCACTACCTCCCCTGCCACTTAAAAAACACCTTTCTTTTCTCCCTTTCCAGAGCTCCAGCAACAATCCTCATATTTGAAGAGGCAGGCTGATATAATGGACACAGCTTTGGACTTGTACACCTACCTAGATGTAAATCCTATTTCAGAGATTTACTAACTCTTCAGGAGAGGCAAGTCAGCCTCTCAGAGTCTCAGTCTTTACATCTATAAAATGATCATAGTCATTGCACTACCTGTTGTGAAGACCAGAGAAGAAGACATAAAGCAAAGGCTTTGCAGACTTTCAGGCCTTGTACCCTTGATGTGACCAGACCATTTCAAAAGTATTCCTCTTAGTAGAAATTCCTTGTTTTTAACTATGAGCATGGTTAGGATTTTAAAAGTTCCTTAGAGTTCTTTCTTATGGCTTATTTGGAAATAAGTTTATGCTGTCTTGTTCAAAATACTATTAGACTTTCTAATAGGAAATTGTATTAGATATTTCTGCAGTAAGATTTTCTAATTCTACTTTTAAAAAATCGTATCTTTTTTTAAAGTTATAAACTAATACCAAAACTGGTCTCTACTAATCATTTTAATATAGCTGACCACTAAATATAAATCACTATGATCATACATATCTGTGCATTAATTACTATTATTAGTTACCTATAAATTAGTTAACTGATATAATTAATTACCTATATGTTAGCTTAAAATATGTAATTACCTATATATTAAGCTAATGTAATAGTTCATGTAGTAATTCATTAATGTGTGATGCTGAACAAGTCCCTTCCTCTCTGAGCCAATTCTCTCCTATGAAAATAGAGATAGATCTTCAATTTAGTCCAACACATATTTGTTAAGGGGTTGTTACATACTAAGCTTTTGGTACAGTTAGGATAAAAATAATTTATTTTCTACCCTCAATATCCTTATATTTTTCTAGGGAAGATACAATCTACGCACCTAAGAAAGATAAAAGAAAAAATTTTAAAATAATACAAGTTGTAATATGTCCAAGACAAAGGAGAAAACCAGACAAAATGTTCTGGGAAATATTTTAAAAAGAATAAAGCACTTTTGGTGGAAGCCATCCTGGTAGACTTCATGGAGTTACTAAACTAAGAATTGAAGGCAAAATATTTCATCAGGTAGAGAAGAGGAAGGTGACAATCAGATGGTGATCAGGGAACAACCATGAGCCCTGTTGGACAGAAGTACAGAGAAAACAAAAGGGATGTTTATAAAACGGACTACCTGATTCATAGGATTATCGTGAAGATCAACTGGAATAATGAAAGAAAAAGTACTTTGTAACCATAACTACATAAACGTGAGTGATTAGTGTTAATAGTATTGATGCTGGTATTATTCTCCAGAGGAGGAGTTCTTCACCTGTGATCTATAACTTTTTAAAATACTTTGATCTCTGTATTTCAATAAAACTGGCTTCCTTGGGATTCCTATGTATTTTATTTTATGCTTCTAAAGACAGGATTCTGAGAAGAGGGCCATAGGCTTTACCAGACTGTCAAATGGGTGCATGACACAGATAAGATTAAAAACTTCTGGGTTAAAAGAAGAAACATCAACAGAAACGTTCAGCAAATTGCCTGAGATAAAAACAGTCATTGACAGTGTGAGGATGAAGTCACAAATTCCTGATGTGTGAACCTTTACCCAGGCTACTTACAGATGTTATCTTCCCTCTTCCTCTTTCTCCCTCTTTTCTTCCTCCTCTTCCTTCTCCACATCTTCCTCCTCCTCCTCCTCATGTTCATATGCTGCTTTTATAAAGTTATAAAGTTATATAACTTTTATAAATTTATATAAATATAAAAATAAAATAAAATATTTATAAATTTATAAATATCAACCTATCATACAACATTAGTCGTTCCCATTTAAGCAAGAGGAAGATGTTGACCTAATTCCATCACAAAGATATTTTGCAGTTTAACAGAATCTTGGTCATCTGATATTTGTGTTGACCACTAATGGCAGACAAGATAGGGGCCTGACTGAAAGCTTTCCCTGAGAAAGAACCCAGAAATCAGAGAAATTGGGGAAATGAAGGGAAATCTTATCTAGGCTATCCCAGGAGATATGAATCAGGGATGAACAGTAGTGATGTTCGTAGACCAGAATGAGGAATCAGACACCACCATATTAGGAGGAGGGAGAGAAAAAGTAGTGTATGGAGGGTTAAAGTTAAGCAACACAAACAAAATTATGACAAAAATTCATCTAGATATTAGAAATGTAAAATGCTCCAGTCACAGCAATCCAGCAAGATAGCAAGTGCAAAAATCATCACATACGTTCTACAGATAAAGAAACTGCCCCTTCTATAGGGTTCTGAGTGGGCAGCTGCTTGGTCGAAGTTACGAGGCAAACTGTCTTCCCCGACTGATGCTGTTTTCTGGGGTTTATTGCCACCAATCTAGCCCAAGTAGAAGATATCAAAGACAAGTTTATTATATTCCTTCATTTTATTCTTCTTTCCCAAAGTATTTCAGTTTATTTTCAACGGTAATTTAGTCATTTGTTTTATGTAGTAATTTAGCAATATGCTTTAGTAATTTCAACATACCTCCTGAATTGAATTGAAAACACCCAGAAATAGGGTACAGTATAGGTGCCCACTAGAAAAGGAGACTGGATCAAACCAAGAAACGGCTTTGCCCAGGGATAGCCCTTCTTTGAGTGCTCAGGTATTCCTTATATTCCTGAAATACAAGCATTATCAACCGTACATCTTGAAACGCAGGAGTGGCCCCCGAGAGTTGGACATTAAAGGTAGTATTAGAGGCAATTTTGTCTAGTGGTTATAGAGCTGTCCTGGAAGCCAAGAGTACGTGGGCTCGAGTCTAGCCCACTACAAACTATCTGTGTGACTTGGGACAAGTCAATTAATCTCTAGATCAGTAGTATCAAGCTCAAATAGATAGGGGAACACTAAACCCTAATTAAGGATCCCTGACAGCATCACATTGACTTAGAAAACCATATATTAACATTATCTATAATCTATCTATTGAATTTTTATTTATTTTATAAAAAATAGTTCCCAATTACATTTTAATCTGGTTCTTTTCCCACTCAGGAGTGTTATGGGCCTCATGCTGCCCACAGACTGCTTTGATACCTCTGTTCTAGGCAACTCTCTAAGATTCTAAATTACAGAGTAAATGCCCAGGGGCAACTAGGTGGCAGAGCACCAGCCCTGGCGTCAGGAGGACCTGAGTTCAAATCTGGCCTTAGACACTTAACACTAGCCATGTGACCTCCGGCAAGTCACTTAACTCCAATTGCCCTACCTTCCCCCCTCCAAAAAAAAAAGCAGAGTAAATGCCCACTTATGTTGGCATACCTATATCTACAGCAACAAAATCCTAGTCCTTATCCCTATTCTTATTTTTAGCAACTAAAAGATAGAACCACAGAATGTTAAGGCTGTAAGATCCTTTGATATCATCTAATAGAACTGCTTTTATTTTATAGGCATGGAAATGGAGAAAGGGAAAGTAATTTGTCTAAAGTTGTGCTCCCAGTCAATGGCAGAACTAAGACTAGATCCCCAGTCTCCTGGCTCCAATTCTGATTCTCTTTCCATCATACTCAGCAAGTCAGATTTTTTTAAATGCACAAATTTAGTATGTTGCAAGTGTGAAGTATTACATACCAACACTCCACCAGTGGTCAAAGACAAGACCACAGAGCTCAATGCCTGCCTGCCCCCCAAATCCTCTTCTCATTTTCCTTTTCCACCTGGAGCTCTGCCCAGTGGCCAGCCTTCAGAGGAATGTCTCTGGCTGACTGTCAGAGGGTGGAGACAGCCAGACACTAGTTTTATGGGTTTAAAATTATGATGATCATAACAAGGTCTATCATACCTGTCAGATTGCCCTAGAGCTTAATTATCCCTTGCTTTCTTGTTATTGTTAATCACAGGGGAGGAAGCAGAGAAGGGTGACTGTAGAAGGAAGTCCTAGTTAGACAGCTCACTCTTAACACCTTCCTCTGAGACTAGAGGGACCACAACCCACACAGGCTAAACCTACAGTACCTCACTAACAAACACCTGGCTTCCTGTTTTGCTTGAGAATTGGGGTATGGTAAGATGGTCTCCAATCAATGGGTATCAAAGGATAAGTATAACTTTAATAAGATATTATAATGGAAAATGGACTAGGCTGGCATCAGATAATAAGAGTTTGAGTTCCAGCTCTGTCACTTTTATTAATTGTATAATTATACTTCCTCTCCCTGGCTTTCCATTTTCTCATCTGGAAACTTAGGTGGGTGGAAGGGTTAGACTAGGTGACATCTAAAGTCTCTTCCAGCTCCAATATTCTAAAATTCTGTGTAAGAAAATCAATGATGCAGAAAAAATAACAACTTTAAAAATCTAAACATTAAACTTAAAAATAACAGCTTAAAAGAACATTTGGAACATATGGAAGGGGAATGATAGGGAGAGGTTAGAACTACTTAACTTCATCTTTTCTGCAGAGGAAAATGATCTTCAGATTGCTAAGGATAGAACAAAAATAGTTAACAAAAAGCTTACATTCAAAAATAATAAGTGAAAAAAAAAACACAAAAAAGTACTTGGATCCAAAGATAAAATTCAAGTCATCTAGTCCAATATAAATGTATTCTAGAGCTGAAGTGTCAAATGTGGTGCACTATGACTATGGCTAGGAGAACCAAATTAAAACGTAATTCAGAAATGTGTTTTTTAAATAAATAAAATACAATAAAACATAAATAATGTTAATATGTTGTTTTCTAAGTCAATATGTGCAGTTGCCTCATTTGTATTGGAGTTTGACAACTGTCCTAGGCTCCTGAAAGGACTCAGTCTTCATTTGGCATTCTTTGAGAGATCATGGCAAGTAAAAAAGATCACCCCATAACCAAAAAGGGACAAATGTCCTAATTTTCTAAAAAGGCAAGAGACTGGAGTCTTCCAACCACAAGCCAGTGACTTTGAATTCTATTCACAGTAATAAAAAAATGTGTAATTAAAAGTGTAACTTGTCTACAATTAATAAGGGAAGAGTTGCCCACTAAGAACTAGCATGGCCTCATCAAAAACAGGTCATGCTGGATCAACCTCATTTCCTTTAGGGACAGGCTTACCAAAGTAGTTCATCAGGGACATCCTGTAGGTAGAATATACCTGGAGGTCAACAGATTAGGATGATGTAAGCCTAGAATCCTAGTTTTTACAAACACTGATCGGTTTCCTTCCAAAAAAAAAAACTGTTTAAAAGCACTGTTCTCTTTAAAATGCTATGATGGCATTTCCTCCTTCAGAAACTTTTATAGGCCAGTGCTCTTTGTACTTTGGGTTCTCGTTGGTTTGGCACAACAGGACTCTTGGCAGGCTGAACTTTACTGAGTAAATAAACAATTTTGCTTGATAGAGAGGAGTGTTTAATGAGATATAGAGAATGCATGGATTTGGGGGAAAATTTCTAGTTCAGGAGAAACATGTAAATCCATCAAAAAGACACCTTAAAATTGAGACTATGACTCCAAAATGGTGATCCTAACGATATAGGTCATACAAATATTCCTCAAAATGTGATAGAATTAGACAGCTTCACTGAAGCCCAATTGGACCTACCTAGTCATGAAGACTTCCCAACTCCTAAAAGAAAAAGAGCTTTTGTTTGGTCATCATTTGGCCAGAAAGAACCCAAGGAAAAAATGAGAAAGAGAACGTCTGCTCACATCTAAGTCATCAAGCAGAGACTTCTGAAGATGGTAAAAAGCAATATGCGCTCAGAAGAAGCAAAGAAGGTGAAGATGAAGGTTTTTCAGAAGACCTCTATCACGGAACCCTGCCTACTACTTCTGGTCTGGTCAAATCACATGACCAGATCTGTTCAATCCTGTTCCTGCTCCTCTGCCTTCTTGATGGTTGGAGTCATCCTTGGACCCAATGCAGACCGAGTTCTGTTTCAGATCTGAAAGACAGTGACAGTTGCTTACAGTGCCTTTCACTCTCCCCTTCTTCAAGGAACTAATAAAATCTGAATCTTGTTCATAGAAGACTACGTCCTCAATCCAGTCACATCAATGAGGCCCATATTCCTAAGAACAATTTTTCTGACTGAAGTGAGGTAGAAAAAAGGTGGATTATTATACCTGTTCTCCCTCCACCAATAGAAATAGCTAGAAAGTAATTGGCATCAGTCATAATTGAACTTTTAGCAAGGATGTCAATGGAATCAAATTTCTCACAAATTGACTAAATCTAATTAATACATAATTTAATAGGGATAGCTACAAAGCTAACACACTTGGATTTAAAAAGTTTACAATCTAGTAATAAAGCTTTTCATGTGCCAAACTGTATACCAAATTTGTAAGAGGAAAAGTTGCAATAATAGAAATAATACGGAAATTTGCTTTTAAATCCCTTTGCAATCTGGCTTCAACCTCTTTCCAGACTGATTTCACAATACTCCCCCTCATGTACTCCATGTTCCAGCCACACTGGCTGCTCTCCTTATATGACATTCCAGGGCCAGCCTCAAGCCCTTTGCACAAGCAATACCCTCATTCCCCCATTGTTCTTCCTCGTTACCTCTACCTCCTAGAATCTCTAGCTTCTTTCAAGGCTCACTCAGCTCAGCTTCTGCAAGGTCTTTCTTGATCTTCCTCCTAAAGCTAGTGCTCTCCCCCATCCATCTCCACTTTCACATTATTTTGTATTGGTGACTTGTGTTGACTTGTGAATGACCTGACTAGGGTCACACAGCTAGTAAGTGTCTAAGGTCAGATTTGAACTGCCTGACTCCAGGCCTGGTAATCTATCCACTATACCACCTACCTGCCCTCTAATAAATTATAATGAATACTATATTTTCTTTCAAATTTTATAATAGTATATAATGGAAAGAATGATTTCTAAAAGGTATTCCTGCCTTGCAGCAATTCTTCCCTTGATATCAAACAAGATGTGTTCCTCCCTGACATTCATCATAGAAGAAAAATCTCCCAGGTAGAAACAGTTGACTTGCATGCATGTATGTATGTGTATCTATGTGTATATGTATTGTGTATATTTCTCTGTGTATATGTGAGTGTTTGTCTATATGTGTGTATATGTGTACACATGTGTGTATGTGTATGGTGTATGCATGTGTATGCATATGTTGCATGTGTGTGCATATGTCTGTGTGTATATATATTTAGTATTTGTGTCCTTGTTGTACCTGTGTCCCTGATGTACCTGCGTGCCAGTAAAATAGAAGCTTCTTTTTTGGACATTGATCCCGGTGTTCCCAGAAACAAAGATAATTAATACTTATTGGATTGAATTCCTGTTGTAAAACCAAACTGGTTGTCTGAGGACCATTGTAAAAATTCTTAGAATCAAAGAATGTTACAACTAGAAGGGATATTTGAATTCATTGACTCCCAAACCAATGTATATCCAAACTCTACCATGCCCAAATAGACAATCTTCATTCCTTTTTTGCTGAGGCCCAAAACCTCACTAGCCAATGGTCCTCATGGTCCTGAACCTCTCCTCACTTAACCAAGGGATTAATTGTCAAGGTTGTCAAGGGATAGACAAGTAATTCATCTCCAGGTCCATGTCCAAAACTTTTCCAGTCTGGTGGAACCTGTTTTCTGTTGGCGCATCCTCCATCCCATTCCCCATGATGAAAAATCAGGAGTATTTCAGTAAAGGGGTGGGGGAGGGAATAGTAATGAATTATTGTTGTTGTTCAGTTGCGTCTGACTCAGTGTGACCTCATTCAGAGTTTTCTTGATAGAGATACTGGACTGGTTTGCCATTTCCCTTTCCAGCTCATTGTACAGATAAGGAACTGAGGCAAACAATGTTGAATGACTTGCCTAGGGTCACACAGCTAGTAAGTGTCTAAGGTCAGATTTGAACTGCCTGACTCCAGGCCTGGTAATCTATCCACTATACCACCTAGCTACCCTCTAATAAATTATAATGAATTCTATATTTTCTTTCAAATTTAATAATAGTATTTAATGGAAAGAATGATTTCTAAAAGGTATTCCTGCCTTGCAGCAATTCTTCCCTTGATATCAACAAGATGTGTTCCTCCCTGATGTTCATCATAGAAGAAAAGTCTCCCAGGTAGAAAGAGGTAAAGAATTTCCCAACACAAAAGTTTATTAAGAACAAGCAAGCTTTGACACCTTCACAGAAACCAAGATTTCCCTTTTATCATGAAATCAACCTCCTAAGCAATCCAAACCTGTCCCTCTGCTTGCGGCTTGGTGCTAAGGAAACTAGGCAATAAGAGGCAGCACTGTCTCTCCCCAGACACTTGTTTTATAACCTGGGAAGATCAGCCAAGGGGCCCAGAGAGCCTCACCCAACCAGCAGAGCCTTGCCTAGACTCTCCTTTATTAGGACTTCTCTCAAACAGCCTCCAAGCCCAACCCTTGACACACCCACACCTGGCATTGAATTATTCCAATCATCTCCCTTAATGGTCACTGGATGGGAAAGTCCTGAAAAGTCATGTCCAATTCTTCCCATCCTTTGAAACACAGGTCTTATGCAGCCTAGCCCAGAAAGCCTTCCCCCATTTTACTCTCTCTCCTCTGAACTCTCATGGCTCATTAGAGTGATACTTA
This sequence comes from Pseudocheirus occidentalis, assembly GCA_028646575.1. Taxonomy (NCBI): domain Eukaryota; kingdom Metazoa; phylum Chordata; class Mammalia; order Diprotodontia; family Pseudocheiridae; genus Pseudocheirus; species Pseudocheirus occidentalis. Next base: position 129,996,493 of record CM053601.1, on the reverse strand, counting down.
TTTTCATTACTTGTCCTGGGAGGCACTGTGGCATAGAGGAGTGACAGTGGGACTTTTAGTCTGAAGTTCTAGATTCTAGCTTAAGTACTTAAATTTACTAACCAGGTGACAGTAAGTAGTCATCTCAGGATCTTAGGTCTCCACTGCCTCAACTGGAAAATGAAAATATTGAAACACCTCACCTTCAGAGGCCCTTCCAACTCTGGGTCAATAATCCAGTGATGATCCTATCTATAAAACAAAGATAGCATTTGATCTTCCTAGCTTATAGGATCATGATGAAAGTGATTTGTAACAGAAGGGGTGCCATAGAAGTGTGTAATTATGGTCTTCTCTTCCTTACTGAAGGCAGCTAAGTGGCACCATAGTGGATAGAGTGTCAGGCCTAGAGTCAAGAAGACTATCTTCCTGATTTCAAATCTAGTCTCAGATACTTACTAGCTGTGTGACCCTGAGCAAGTCATTTAGCCCCATTTGCCTCAGTTTCCTCATCTGTCAAATGAGCTGAAGAAGAAAATGGCAAACCACTCCAGTATCTTTGCCAAGAAAACCCCCAAAGGGGTCATGAAGAGTGGGACAGGCCTGAAATGACTGACCAGTAACCACTTCCTTACTAAACTGCAAGCTCCATCCATCAATCAATCATCAACGAGCATTCATTAGATACCTGCTGTATGTTATGTGCTGTATTATAGAGAAATACAGATACAGAAATACTGTATACTGAAAGAGCAGAGGCCCCATCTTAGAGTGATCACAGCTTAGAATTATGTAGGATCCCAGACACAGAGCTGAAAGCGACTTCAGAGCTCATCTAATATAACTTCCTTGTTTTATAGATAAGGAAACTAGGCCCAAGTCAGTCAATTGACTTATCCAAAGTCACACAATTAGTAAGCAGCAGAGGTATTTTGAACCCAAATCTTTTGACTCCATTCTAGTGCCAATTCCCTTGAACCACAATGTCTCCCTGTCTTTATAAAGATGAGGAAAAAAATGTAATTTAAAGTTTGACATAGTAAAGTTCTAGAACAATGTCATAACAACCTGGGTTCAGATCTTGTCTCTAATGCTTGCTAACTATGGGAACATGGGTAAATCATTTCCCTTCTCTGAGTATCAGTTTCTTCATCCATAAAATGGGAGTTCCAATACTAACTACAGTAACCACCTCAAAAAGAGAATTTGGTACGCCATAAAGCATGCCCTGGAGGTTTTTCAATCCTCCCAGAATTCTGGATCTCACCCCTACCTCTCCTGCCGATGTTGGTGCCTGTCTTCTCCCCCCATCACTATTTCAGGAAAACCCCAGTCATATGTTACTTTTCTCCTGTACTCAGGTCATCTCCTCTACAACCTCCCCAGCTCCTTGACCTTGCCCTGCTGTTGTTGTGGGAATTGTACTCCCTGCCTCCAGCTCTGAAACCAAAGAACCATTATCCAACTTGCCATTGTTCCTGGATAGGTTATGTCAGCCTACTCCATTGTAGGCCCATTCCACCCTTTCTAATTTTCTAGACAAAAGTGTCCTTCCCAGCTCGTTCAAGCCTAAAAGTACGTGGTCTCCTCCATTACAATGTAAACTCCTTGAGGGTGGGGACTGACTTTATTCTGGTATGTGTGTTTCCAGAGTTTAGCATAATGCTGGTACATATTAAGCCCATTTATCTTAATTTGATTTAATTTCTATCTTTACTTATTTAAGTATATACATTTGTTATTTATATTTATCTTCATATTGTTTTTATTTTATTTTAATGATTTTTTCATTTATTGATTAATCTACTATATAAAATTGTCAGCTACTAGCTTTCCCAAAGCCATACAAGTAGTCAGTAGCGGATGTGGGGTAGCAATAACTCCCGTTTTTATGGAACTTCATAATTTATAAAATGTTCTTCTCACAACAGCATTCACTACCTATGAAGTTAGGTAGTGAGGGAATTGTTATCTCCTTTGTACAAATGAAGAGGTTGCATAAGTTGAATGCCTCCTACTAACTTCATACCTTTGAAGGATCAAACCCAGGATCTGAACCTGTCTTTTGGCTTCAGATGTAGCTCTTTCCCGTAACACTGAGGCTTATGTCTACTAAGTCCTTGTAAATGAGTTTTAAATAAGTGAATGAGTGAATTGACCATATTTTCAAGAACCTTTAGGTTGCCATGACTTGCTGATTTGCTGGTGAAAGAGGAAGTTGCCTTCATGACTGGATGTGAGAATTATTGGAAAAGGATCCTTGCAATTAACTCCATAGCTGGCCCAACAAAGTATCTCTACTCTGAGTAAGTTTATGAAGCAGACTTTGGGCTGGATGGGTAAGAATGAAGTAGGAAAATGAGTAGCTAGGCCTCTATTAGGAAATTAAAGCAAGTCACAGTAAAGATTAAGATTAGTTTTCCTGAATTTTATACCTCCCCCTAGGATCTAACACAGATATACTATTGTTAATATTCTATAAATCTTAGTTAATAACAGCAGCAAACATAATAGCATATATATGTAAATATATACATATACACACATATATGCATATATATGTGCATGTGTATGTGTGTATATAATTTTTCAAGGTTTACAAGGTACATTACATATGCTATATCACTTGATTTTTATACTCCTGTAAGGTGGGCACTGTTATTGTACCCATTTTATAGATAAGGAAATGAGGCTGACAGGTCAAGTCAAATGACTTGACTGAGGTCAGCTAGCAAATGAGACACTAATTGACCTCACATCAGGAAGTCTAGCACTCCCCCAACTGCTAAGACTGAATCGATCCCTTCTACCAAAGTCCTTCTCTGATGCTTTTTCTTGACACAGAGGTGATCATAGATTCCAGGATTCCTTGGCAATGGAGAACTAGCTGTGTCCTATGACACCAAACAGGCATCAAGTGGGCCTTAAAAAGTTGTGTCTGGGTTCTTCAAAGACCTTATTTACTAAGTCTGAAGATCTCCTGACTGGCTGCAAGATGCTGAATTTTTCAACCATGGTGACTCTCATAGTCTCTCTATAAAGTCCTAGATCCATTGCAGTTCTTATCACTGGAAGCAATACCCACACTAAAACAGTCCTAGAACCTTCAAGAATATATCTCCATTCCAATCTACACAAATGTGTGTTCAATGCATAACAATCCCTCAAAGTTCTTAAAATTACAAATTTACTAATAACTGCTACCTATTGCTCAAAACATTGATGTCAGTAAAACATAAACATTTATAAGCAAGAAGAATAGTAGGTAAAATTTATTTCATTTTTTAATTATTAAAAATAAAATTTTACAATAAAATTAGCAAAAATACTAAATACCACAACCAAGTGTCCAACGGCTATGTCCACCTGGTCAGATGTCAAGCTTTGCCTTAGAATACTATATCTAATCGGCTTCAGGTCATTTAGTTTTGAAGCTAAGGAATTAGATACAGCCATACTGTCCACTACAATATATAAAGCTTATTCATAATGCCAATGCAGCCTTATATATTTTTGTAAGCATTCTACACCATAGCAATTTATACCCACAGAATGTTGGAGTTGGAAGTGACCTTAACATCCAAAGTCTTTTAAACAAAAAGGTTGTTTTATAATAAATAGCATTAATTAGCATGTTTTTTTTTGAAGGAAAGGTACCTACAGAATGTTTTTTTGCATCGTTCACAGATGTTGTTAGTCCACTGACAAAGTCCATATAGTCCAACCTCCTTGTTTTAAAGACGAGGAAAGTGAAATTAAGGGAAAAGAATGGATATTCCCAGAGTCACCCAGGGACAGTGGCAGAGTTTGAGAATCTCAGAGTTACATTTACAATATAGTGTACTTTCAAATATATTCACTAGACTTTGTTGGACCAGAGTTTGTGTTCTACCCTTCTCTCCTCCAACACTGCCCCTCTCCCACTGGTCATTAGTGGTCTGGAAGTTTGGTGAAACTCTTTAGTTTTTCACCATTGTCCCACTTAGGCCTCTATTATGAAACTCTGTTGCATAAGCAGTCAGAGTCTAAGTTCCCTTCTTAGAAGTAAATCCCAGTGAATCAGCTCATCTGAGCTTTGCAGCTTCATGTCTCTGAAGTGGTGCATTTAAATTTTAATAAAATTTTTTTTAGATATTGTACCCTAACAGCAGGAGTGGAAATAACATTGTTTATACCTAAGTTAAAATTGTTTCAGGAGCGCGGGCGCGCACACACGCACAGACACACACACACACACACACAATGTTAAGTTGTAGAAAACAAACTTCCTTACATCCCACTTAATAAGGACCTGAATAAATATTGTCAACTATATTGTTATTCATAATGGCACATTTGAGGAAAAGTCACAAGAATGATGTCACAAAGACTATCCATTTCAATTCTCCATGATTATTTCATGAAGGAAGATTTCCTTGAAAAGGGAGATAAAAGCCTGGAATACAAATTATACCATAGTCCCTCAGGAGAGAAAGAAAGCAGTCAGAGGCAGGACATAAGCCGTAGCCTGCATTTGAAAAGAATCCAGCATGATTCTTAAGAAAGAGGTCATGTCTAAAATGGCCATTGCCATCTTATCCACCACATCTTGATTTCCTCCTCTTTTTACTCTTTCCACGGCACCACCAACTAGCCAGTCACCAGGGCTCATGACCCCTTTTGAGTCTTTCCACAACGTCATCCTTCTGTAATCCAGACCCTTGTTAGCTCTTGTAAGATCTTCCTAACCAATCTCTCCATGTCTAGAGTTTCCCTCTCCAAAACTGTTCTACACAAAACTAGAAGATTAATCATTCCTAGTGCATAGCTCTGATCATTCAATTCAAGACTTTCTTTCAACATTGATTAAGTTATGTTTAAGAAAACTATTCTAAGGGAGGGAGGGGGGAAGGCAGGGAGAGTGTAGCCCCTATCCTCAAGAAGCTTACAGTATAATAGGGGAGGAGAGAAATGTGAGATATGGATAAGTAAGTGTGATATGAAATAGAATGATAGTGGCAAACGAAAAAAATGGGTGTAGTAAAAACATAGCAGTGTTAGACACCTCCCCCTAGCCTCCATCCTGGTTCATAGGCACCTGTGCAAGGAACAGCTGCTAGCTCGACCCTTCTCCCACTTTGTTTCCAGTGCTTTTTTTAGGCAGTCATGGGTTAATCTGCATAGCCTGGTGCATCTGCTACATGGAAAACAGAAGCATGAGGGGAGGGGGAAGGCAGAAGAAGGAGGGAGAGGGGAAAGAGAGAGAGGGAGGGAGAAAAGGGAGGAGAGAGAGGGAGGGGGACAGAGAGGGAGGGGGGACACTGAAGGAGAGAGAGAGAGAGAGAGAGAGAGAGAGAGAGAGAGAGAGAGAGAGAGAGAGAGAGAGAGAGTGCAAAGAAGCAAAGGAGTCTTTAAAAATCTCCAAAACTCAGTGGAAGATCCAGAGAGAGTGACAAGCAACCTGTTTGGGAACTGGGAAAAGAGGGAGAATCTGATTTAGTCAGGAAGACAAATTAGTGGCTCCCACCAACCATGCCCATTTTGTGGAAAAAGAGACCTGATGGAAAGAATAGGACATGGTTCAAAGGGGTGCTAGGACCCTGAAATGCAAGGGCAAATGATGCAGGTCCTGCCTGGAATGAATTCAACCCAAGCTTTCTTTCAGCCAAAGACAAGGTTTATTAGAACACCAGTCAGGGTGGGCAAGATTTTAAGAATCCATGCCATTGGCCAGATTTTAAGAATCTGAACACTGGCCAAACCCTTAAGGAATCTGAGCATTTGTGACACTTGTATTGACAAGTAGGCCAGACTAAATCTGAGCACCTTAATGGAGACAAGATGGACCTTTTATACAGAAGACTGAGGGAACAGAGAAGGGGTCTAGATAGGAACAAGAAGTGTAAGTCTAGGGTGGGGCCGGTGCAGACAATGATCACAACAATGAAAGGGAAGTTAATTAACTGGAAATAACCCAGGCAAATGCCAAGGACCTGGGTAACATGGGAAAGTCCAGAATTTTTCCTTTTGGGGGTTTAGCTTCCAAAGACATGGTCTTTGCCTTTTAGGGGTTTAGATCCCATCCCCATTAGGTTTACCTGAAAGGGCTGGAAAGTTTTAAATAGATCAAAGCTAATGGTCCTAGGCATTTCATTCTGAAAGAACTATAACTTTCCTCCTCTGAGAGAAGCAAGGGGCAACTAGGTGATACAGCAGCTAGAGTCAAATCCAGTCCCAGACACTTGCTCTGTGACCAGGGGCAAGTCACATAAATCTGTTAAATGACCTGAAGAAGAGAACAACAAAATCATCCTATTATCTTTGTCAAGAAAACCCCAAATAAGGCCATAATGAATTGAACACATTGAAAATGAAACTGGACAACAATGAAACAGGCTGGCTTGTCATGGGGCTGGAGCACTGAAACCAAACTGATAAAAAAAAAAAGGGATGGAAACACCAAAAGGACACACCATGATTACAGAACAATGACATGAGGAGCCAGGTGATAAACTATAATGGAGAAACACCTGCCTGTGTTATACATTTAAGGGAGTATTGCAAATCACATGAATGATTCTTGGACATGGGGAGGTTGGACCCTGGAAGGAGAAAAGGGATTTTGGTCTGATAAACCTAGATGTCTTTGTAATTGTCAAGGACTCCACCAAGAAAAGTTCTGTAACTCACCAAGAAAAGTTCTGTAAAGGTCCCTGGAGGAAGCCAGAGAGCCACCATCCATAGGCAAGTGGTATTGACTTTCTAATAAATTCAAAGTTCTTTCTCCTTTCTTAAAGTCCCACCTAAGCTATACTATAAGGGGAGAGAAGCGTATAGGTCCTGAAGGAACTGTGAGCACAATATTCACTTGAAAGGGAAAAAGGTTCTTTGAATACTTATGCAAACACATCAGCTCTGTTTTTTACTAAGCAAAGAAAATCTGTTCTATTATTTGATGCCTTCTGTGCTTATAAGAAGAGCTGTGGGGTACCTTTTTGAGGGGATATTATACAAAGATGCACCCACCTGGGTGGAAACATATGAGACACAAAAAGAATTAACACATTCCCATCCTCCCATTCTCCCACCCACCTCCACCCCCAGCAAAGTGTGCCCTGGTGTTTAATACCAGGAAGAAGCCTCTACATAACATTACATATGCTTAATACTCTTCTTGTTGGTGGTTGCTCTTCATTCTTGAAGAGGAACATGATATTAGGAAGATGATGCCATGAATTGCAAGTGAATTGGATTTAAGTGAGGCAGGACTGTGCAAAGTCACCAGCTCACCTTCTCCTTTGGAACCATCTGGGTCCAGTGGCCAGATATAGATCAGGACAACTGGAGATGGCCCCTGAGAAATAAACTGGATTTACAGTCAAGGAAACATAATACTCTAGGAAAGTTCATGGAGAACATTATCCAAGAATACAAGCTTAAAGGAGATCAGTCAAAGCTTCACAGAAAGGACAGGGTCTGAGATGAACCTTAAAGGAAGGGAAAAAATTCAATAGATGGGAATAAGGCAGGACGAAAGTGGGAGGAGCTGGGCAAATACATGAAGATGTGGGATTGCGAGATGACATCAAGGAAAGCGTATTACTTTGATTTGGCTAGAATATATAACAATTAAGGAAACTTAATGGTCTTACATGCCCAGATAATAAATTGTATTTTATGCCATAGGGAATATAGAAACAAAGAAAATTTTGAGCAGAAAAGTGAGATTTATATATTAGAAGTGGCATTTTGGCACTGAAGAATAAGTTAGACAAGGGAGAGATAAGGGAAAGGATATTTTGATAGGCTATTATGATAATCATTACAATATTATATTGTATATAAGATACTCTTAGAAATATAGTAATATCATATTAATATATTATATAATAATATGACATATTATTATGGTTAAGATATTAAGATAATTCAACCAAGAGAGCAGAGGAGTGGAAAGGTTAAACATAAGAAATATTGCAAAGGAAGTATCTACAATACCTGGCAACTGATGGAATATGTGGGAAGAGGGAGAAACAAAAATGACTCTAAGGTTGTGAACATAGGTAATTAGGAGGATAATAGTTCCAGCCATGGAAATTGGGAAGTGGGGAGATTTGGGGAAAAAGATTAATTAACATTTGGGCATGTTAGATCTGAAAAAGATCATGTCTCTCCTCTAAATTCCTTCAGTGGTTTCCTACTGCCAATTAAACTCCATTAAATTCCTTAGTGTGGCATTCAAGGCTTTCTACAATCAAGTTCCAACCCACCTATTACAGCGACATTCTTCCCTATTATACATTTTACGTATGCTCCATCCAAAATGCCTCTAAAACAAATTCTGTATCCTTCAATCTCTGTACCTACCCCTGGGTTGTCTCCTCATCTTAGCTCTACCTGTTAGGTTTCTACATTTCTATCAAAACCTAAAATAAATGTCAACTTTCCACAATGTCTTCCAATTGTCCCAGCTGGAAGTGAGCTGTCCCTCCTTTGAATCCTCATAGCACTGTTTTTAAACTTTTCTGATATAATTATCATTCTTATTTTTGTTATGTTTGTTTCCATGTCCTTATGTAGTCACTCAAAAGAGATTTTTAACTATATACATTGTGAAAACAAAGTGAATAAAATCTACTTACTGCCCTCCTTATGACATATAGTTAGACAATCAGTTAAGTTCATAATGATATAAACCTCGGGCAAGTTACACTTCAATTTAATTCTTGCAAAATCCATAATTTGCTGCCATATAGCAATCTGATCTTAGAAGAATCCAAATAATGGTAACTTGAAGAATCCAACTTCAAGAATAAGAGTTTGTGCTGGATATAATAAGTAGGCCACAAGATATTGCCAATTATTTATACATAAGAAGTGATGGTAGAATTGGCACAGTAGGAAGGAAATTATATTAAGAGTCAGATGACCAAAGTTTAAATCTCTGCTCTACCATCTAGAAGTCATGTGACTCTGGGCAAGGTCTGGGGCTATCTAGGACTCCTCTTCTTTCTCTGGAAAATTAAGGGCATTGAACTGAATGTCCTTTAAGTTACCTTAGAGTTCTAAACCCATGTGTCTGTGATTCAAAAAGAAAAAAAATCACCAAGGGCATATACAACTGGAAAAGGAGGTAATCTTGTCAGATTATTTTGTTATTTTGATGGTGGTATAAAAGATGGCTTTATGTTACACTGGTAACCACACAACATTTTTTTAAAAAATTCAAAGGTCTCAAATGTGGTAGATAGCTCTTTTATGGAGGATTTTCAAAATTATATTGGAATGGATCAAACAGGATGAGAAATCTGGGACAGCCTCCAATTTATATGATGAGAAAAAGTAACTGTACTGATAAAATCATGGCTATCCCCAAAGGATTCATAGATCTCATCTTTCCTCCTGGATTGTAAAACCCTCAAGGATGAAAGTCTATGCCTCATATTTGATAGTGCTGCCAAACACATAGTAGGCATTGAAGAAATATTTTTAATGAATTTTTCTGTGTTCATCTGTCTTGTTCTCTGAGTATAGTATAATAATTGAGAATTTTACATTTCTTGTATCTCTAATTGCCTGAAATTGCACTGTAAGGTGTATTGCAAGCTAACTTTAAGAGAGTGATGGAGACTGAACTTTTTACTGCAGTATAAGGACTTATAGTCTGCATTTAGGCCTTTGTAACTAAAAGATATTGTATCACGCATTGGGGAAAGAACAAAGCTATCACTCCTTGAGAGGTTAATGTTGTGACCTATCAAGTATTTTTTTTTTCAGTTGGGGAAAGCAGATTGTGGGGGAGGTTAAATTAATATACAGGCTAAGCAGAAGGGTGTGGGAATTCTCAGGTACACTAAAGGTTGCATTGAGAAACCGTGGTTATCTGAGATAGCGGACAGCATGTACCCTGGGGTAATAACCAGGAATTTGACCTCTCACCCTTTGTTTTTTATGTATTTAGTTTCAATCTTTTTTAGCTCCATGTAGCAAACTTTCTCACTTTTAACAGAATTTCCTAGAAGACAGCACTCATTCTCCCCACTCCAAATCTACAAATATATTTTGACCTAGAACCTCTTGGGGGTAGAAGGTACAAAGAAATTAGACAAGATATAACTATAATAAGTTAAATAACAAACTACAAGACTTTTCAGAGCTGGAAGAGGCTTTAGAGTTCACTTTATTGAGGTCCACAGAGGAGGAGTCATTTAACCATGTCATTTGGCTAGTGATATCTTACACACACTAGTGAAATCATAAATCCTTGAAGAAGTGAAAATCTTAGAGAATTTGCCATGGAAAGAGGTTCCTAGAATCATAGATAATCTAAAAAAGACCATAGAAATCTTTGAATCTGACCTCTACGTTTTTACAGATGAGAAAACACAGGCTGACAGGGTTTAAGTCACTTGTCCAAGATGACAACATAAATTAAATTCAGAAGGAGTTTAAATTCATGGCTAGGAAATCCTTCTTCAAGCTCTATTCCTAGCTTTTATCATTATTATTTCATTAAATATGCATTTTTTCCCCTTAAGAATTATACTCAGTTTAGCTGGGAAGGTTATTGTTGGTTTTTGTTTTTGTTTGTTGTTTTTTGTTTGTTGTTTTTTGTTTGTCCGTTGTATTGCTGGTTATTGTTTGCCCTCCAAAATATCATATTCTAAGCCTTCCACTCCTTTAATGTGGAAGCTGCTAAATCTTCTGTGATTCCACAATATTTGAATTATTTCTTTCTAGCTGCTTGAAGTTTTTTCTCTTTTCCCTGTGAGCCATGGATTTTGACTATAAAGTTGCTGGGAGTTTTCATTTTGGAATTTCTTTCAGGAGGTGATTGGTGGATTCTTTCAATTTCTATTTTTTTCTATCTTTATCTAAAATATCAGGTCAATTTATCTGGATAATTGTATCAGCAAGCACCCTAGCATACTAGTGACTGCTAGCACAGGTTCTTAGATCTGCTTTTCTAAAGGAAAGTAACCCAAAACAGGTTAACGATCTTACTTTAATCAATCAAACATATATCATTTACCTAATTCAGGGGAAAAAAAGTCAGCACCCTGAACTTCAGAGAATACAAACAGAAATTACAAACAGAAGTTACAAGCAGAAGTTACAAGCAGACAAAGAAACAGATCAGCATACAGACTTCTAGCCGTCTGACCATTACATCCATACCTACTTAGTTACCAGAGAGGGAAGCACCAACATCTGGGTTTTCAAAGCCTGGGTAGGGTCTCAGCTTCTGCCCAGAGTCTCATCTGGCCAAATCACATAACTCTTTTCAAAGTGAATCCCAAAATAAATACTCACATCAGGGTATATATAGCCTTCTCCTGGATCAGAGAATGTCACAGCTCTCTTGACCCACTGCCCAATCACAAAGTAATAAGGCATGGGCATTCCTGAAGAACAAGCCTCCCACCACAACAGACCACATTTAGCCTATCAGGGGGCAGAGTATACTTTCAAAAAGGGAAAGTTCCCAGAGCCACTTATGCCTATCAAAGGGCCTGGGGCAGGGAATATCTTCAGATTCCCATAACAATAATATATTGAACTGTGATGTCTAGGCTCATTTTTTAATTTTGACTTTCAGGTAATCCAAAAATTCTTAAGTGATCCCTTCTGGATCTATTTTCCAGAACACTTTTTTTTCCCCAATGAGATAGTTCACATTTTCTTCTATTTATTTTTTCATTCTTTTGACCCTGTTTTATTGTTTCTTCAAGTCTCATGGAATAATTACTTTCCATTTGCCCAATTCTAATTTTTAAGAAATATTTTCTTCAGTGAGCATATGTATCTTTTTTTCCCATTTGGCCTGTTCTCCTTTTAAATGAATTCTTCAGTAAATTTCTGTGCCTCTTGTGTCATTAGGCCAATCCTGTTTTTTTTTATTAATTTTTTATTTATTTATTTTTAGTTTTCAACATTCATTTCCACAAGATTTTGAGTTACAGATTTTCTGCCCATCTTTCCCCAACCACTCCACCCCCAGATAGCAAGCCTACTGAATACCCTTCTCCCAGTCTGCTCTGTCTTGTATCCTCCTTTATCCCCACCCCAAAATTTCTAGTGGGGCAAGATGGATTTCTATACCCCAGTGCCTGAATATCTTATTTCCCAGTTGCATGTAAAAAACTTTTTTTAACATGTGTTTTTAAAACTTTGATTTCCATATTCTTTCCCTTCTTCCCTCCTCACCCACCCCCTACTGGGAAGACAAGCTATTCAATATAGGTTGTACATGCGTAGTTATGCAAAACATTTCCAACAGTAGTTATATTATGAAAGACTAGTTGTATTTCCCTTCAGCCTATCCCCACACACATATACTTATTCTATTTTCTACTTTAACCTTGTTCCTTCTCAAAAGTGTTTGCTTCTAACTACCCTCTCTCTCAATCTTCCTTCCCTTCTATCATCTCCCTTCTTATCACTTTCCCCCCACTTTCCTGTAGCATAAGATACCCAGTTGAGTGTGTATGTTATTCCCTCCTTAAGCCAAATTCAATGAGAGTAAGGTTGACCCATTTGTTTTCACCTTCCTGCTCTTCCCCTCCATTGTAACAGTCTTCTTTTGCTTCTTTTATATGAGATAATTTACCTTAATCTATCTCCCCTTTCTTCTTCTTCCATTATATTCCTCTCTGATCTCTTAATTTTATTTTTTATATATCATCCCTCCCTATTCAACTCACACCTGTGCTATCTATGTATACATGTACACACATACACACACTCACATATGTATTTATACATACATACACCCTCCTATACATACATATTTGTATGTGTACATACATATATACATATATCATACATACATATATATCAAAAATATACATATATACATTATATTCCCTTAAACTAAGCTCATACTGAGAAAAGTTTCATGAGTTAAAATTATCATTTTTCCATGTAGGAATGTAAATAGTTCCATTTTAATAAGCTCCTTGTGATTTCTTTTTCCTGTTTACCTTCTCATGTTTCTCTTGCTTCTTGTATTTGAAAGTCAATTTTTCTG
>CM053601.1:129963535-129983005 GCA_028646575.1 Pseudocheirus occidentalis | reverse complement strand
TACTTGGCTAAATGCTGGCAGATCTGAGGGATGTTGCAGTTATAGCATCCCTGTGTTTCAGCAAGTCATTTGACAACATCTTTCATGGCATCCTCATGGAGAAGATAGAGAAAATAAGCTATATTATACTAAAAATGGGTAGCTTCAAATTAGGCTGAAGAACTATACCCAAGGACAGTTGATTAGTGAATGATCTGAACCCAGAAGGAAGTGTCTAGTGTCCAGGTTTTAGGACTCTGTTCTCTTGTTCAACATTTTTATTAGTAACTTAGATGCTGCCCTAGAAAATGTGTTTATTAAATCTGTAAATTACAAAGAATTGGGAGAGAGTGAACGTGCGCATGATGGAACCAGGATTCAAAGAATTTTCAACTGATTGAGATGATGGCATGTAACCAACAAGATGAAAGTTGGTAAGGAGAAATGTAAAGTCCAGGTTCTCATTCCTCCCAAGACACCCATGTTAAGAAAAGTCCCCAATACAGCCATGCTCACTCCCTTATTCCAACTCGAGCCACACTCCTGATTCCACAGATTTCTTTCTCCATCACTCCCTAAGCCTCCTCACCCAGGAAAACACTTTTGCTATGACACTTCAGCAGCCTCCTCATCCTAACAGATTTCTCAGCCTCTTGCAGACTTTTCATGTTTGAACATCCTCAGGCCCCTGAGACCCATCCTCTGATTGGGCAATTCCTCCCAGAATGTTCAGTTTAAGCAAATACTCCCAAAGCAGCCATATTCACTCTTTCATTCCTTTGTGGATGCTGTTCCTGATTTTCTGCACCTTTTCTAACATGCCCTTGTGAGTACTTTCTCCCCTCCCTCCACCACACTGCCTGCTTTCTAGCTGACTCTCCATGACTCCATTTGGGGGTTTTAGGTGATGAGTAATTCATATGAAAATCACACAAAGTTATTAATAGATTCCAAGCTTTGTACTTAAAAATGATGATACTGACTCACCATAAACAAAATAAATACTTTGAAGTTTTGTTTTCCAATAATGGGAATGGAGTGCATGGATCCATCCTCACTTTCATGCCCAATTTACCTAGTGAATGATAGGCATTTATTTGTAAGACGACTGACCAGAGTTATGGATGTTTCACATGACTGCAACACAGAATAAAGTCATTTTGACTGCATGAATATGAACCCATGACCTTGGCTTCATTAACACAGGATTCTAATGAATCAAACTAACCAACCAAAAGGCAAGGACATAGAAAAATGCTGCTAATTACACTTTTTTGTGATGGCATTTTCTATAAAGTTATTTTACCTGAATTGCTGAGGGAATGACAGGACTTTGATGTCTGAAGAATAATTTTAGATCATTACTTTCTTTCTATATTTTTTAAAAGACCAACTCTCTCTACCTCATCTAGATTGGAAGTATTCAGCCTGATCCCATCAGTGATCACCACAGAAGCTTCAACTGCTCTGTTTCCAACCTGGGTCAGTTTATCCCTCCTCAGGCAGCCTGGTGGTCCCCACGCTTCTAGCTCCCAACATATTAATGTTGGAATTTGTGCAGACACTTGATTGGATCACCCCTACTGCAGCTCAGTGCTTTTCAGGTCAAGAGGTCTGCCAGTCTTAGCCTCCCCATAGCAGGTATTATAAGTATGTGCCAATGTCCCTAGGTTACTACATTCTTAATCCCCTTTGGCCCTTAGCTACTGAGACCACAGTGAGCTTACAAGCAAACAAGCAAGCAGGCAGAGCTGGGCAATTATACACATAAAAACAGATGTGAATTTTGGAATGAGCCTCATCTACTAAGAGGCTGACAAGAATTTGAATAATTATTCAAGGATGTGGCATAAAAAAATGATCTTGTATGAAGTAGTTTTTCTGCCTAATTCCCTTCTTCTGAGGCAGCTGAGATGTAATAGAAAGGGCATTAAATTTCAGGTCAGGAGACATGGGTTGAAATCCTGACTTTGCAACTTAACACTAATTTAACCTTATATAAGTAACTGAGCCTCAGTCTTTGAGCCTCAGTCTCCTCAGTCATAAAATGGGAATAGTGATATTTGTACTACTTACTTTACAAAGTTTTTAGGAGATTCAAAAGATATAATGTATGTCAAGTGCTATTTATAAAATTGAAAGTGCTTTATAAATGATGGCTGTTGGGGCAGCTAGGTGGCACAGTGCATAGAGCACCAGCCCTGGCATCAGGAGGACCCGAGTTCAAATTCAGCCTCTGGATCTGTGTTACTCTGGACAAGTTACTTAACTCCTGCTTGTCTCCCAAAATAAACAAACAAATAAATAATAGCTATTCTTATTAGCCTTTCACTGGCATCACCACTATTCAAAGCTAGGAACTTTAGAAACACCTTTAATTTTTCCTTTTTCTTAGCATCCCTCTTACCTTTGACCAAGTTTTTATATTTATTTTTATATATATTTATATATATATAATATGTAATATAATATATGTATGTATAATATAAAAGTGTGTGTGTGTGTGTGTGTGTGTGTGTGTGGTTTGAATCTAGCTCCTTAATAGCAGCAGGGTATAGTGGAAAGATTGGGGCACAGCAGATACAGCATCAGGCTCAGAGTCAGGAAGATCTGAATTCAGATCTGGTCTTAGACTTATAAGCTTTGTGACTATGGGGAAATGACTTACCCTTATTTGTCCCAGTCTCTCATCTGTAAAATGGGAACACCTAGAGAAAGATATGACCAACCACTCCAGGATCTTTCCCAAGAAAATCCCATGGACAAAAAGTCTGAGCAACTCAACAACAACAACAAAAGTGGAAATCCGTGACATCAGGAATCTGTTTTAAGTCTTTGTTCATCTTATTGCTTCCAGTGTGACACATGGGTAAATCCTTTAACCTCTCCAAGCCACAATTTCCCATCTGTAAAATAAAGATGCTAATACTTGGACCGCCAGACTCCTCGAATGGCTATGAAGAAAGTATTGGTCATATCGGTCATACATAAGATACTTTATAAATGTGCATATGTTGTTGAAGTTGTTCTTATTGTTGTTGTTCCCACCATCCTAGTCAAATGCTTACAATTTACTCTGCACCTCCAGAGATTTACACATATAAGGCGTTATCATGGAACACTAGAACAAAATGAGTCACTGAACTATTTCTGAGAAAACTAGCTTGGCTAAACATCCACCTTGGCTAGGAATCTAAGGCTGGTAGCTCCCGGCTTCTAGTCATCCTGACAGTTTTATGTTCCTGGGCATTCAACTAAAGAAGCTCTCCCAGGGTCTTGGAGTGTCTTCTACTACTTGAAGCGAGGGGGAAAAATCTAGAATGGTAGATTGAGTACAGATAAATGGCACCTTTCCACAGATCAGTCCCAGCATCTACAAACCTGAGTGTCCTCATTTGCAAAATGCGGATAAGAAGGCTATCTTTCTGACTCTAGAACCCACCCTACCCCAAACTCTCCTGCTGTGATCAAACTACATATGTCTCACAGAACATTACAATGAAAAAGGGCGTTAGAGATCATGCAGCCTGACTCCTTTAATTTTTACAGCTAAGAAAGCCAAGGCTCAGAAGGTTTCTTGAGCTTTGACTAAGGCTCAAGTTCATGTAACCAGTTCATATGGTTTTTAACTGCAAAAGAAATAAAAATCCCATAATCATTTGTTAGGAGCCTATTATGTGGAGATCACATGGCTCAGGGCTCAGAGTATGCAAACAACAAAAAAAATAATGGTTCAGTCCCTTCCTGCCCCTCTGAGCCTCATTTTCCTCAATGGAAACTGGAAAATGGAAACAAAATTCCTACATGAATTTGTTTTGAGGGAAGCCCTTTGTGAATCTTAAAAACATCATGGAAATGTGAGATAGTAGTGGTGGTTTTTCCTTGACAAATTCCATCGGAGGATTTAAACTCCTTGAGAGCAGAGGTGGTTTCTAATTTTGTCCTCCTAAGTTCGTATGAGAATAATGCTTTACATACAGCAAGTGTTTAATAAGTGCTTGTTAAATTGAATTGGCTGATCGCTTTTTACTGAAGTAGCTAGAAATGGATGATACTTCAATGTCAGGAAGGGAGTGGGAATTAATTTTCATTGAGACACTCAGGAAGCATAAAATGTGACAGATACAAACTCCTTTGGGGGGAGGGTCACGTTCCTAATAGCTAGCTAGCCAGCCTGATGATAAGTAATTCTGAAATATGGCCTTCCTTGAATCTTGGCTAAGTGCAAAACATAAAATTCCTAGAGTAAAACAGAAACATGATTCACACCTGGGCACCCGGACAACTATTTCCTGATGGGCCAACATCCATCCATACCCTCCTCGTTCTGACATATGTATAAAGGAGTAGTACTCAATTTTCCTCCAATCATAGTAAAGAGGGACCCTTCACTTCATTTGTGAATGTACTTTAATTCTCAGCCCACCAGGACAAGTGGTGCATTATGGTCTTGAAATTATCAAGGAAGAATCCCATCTCAGATACACCTCTTCCAGGACATCTTCCTTCATCTCTCAGCTAGACATGATCTCTCCCTCCTATGATTTAATAGCACTTGGCATATAGGTGCTATAAAAATGCTTATTTTTTCCTTCCCTCCTCCATGTCCTCCAACCTGATCACCCATTGAAAAAAGAAAAAAAATATACATATCTTGCAAAAAATATGCCTAGTCAAACAAAACAAATTCCCATGCTGGTTATCCAAAACAGACAAGTCTAAATCTGCATACTGTGTCCAAAAATACGGAATGTTTCCTGTGTTTGCATCATTACTCAGAGGTAATATTAATCTACTCTGTCTCAATCCAATTTTAGTAATATACTCCTGACATGAGACTGCCTCTTCATGATTTCTTTTCTCTAATGTGTACTCACACCTTTTACACAACATGCACCTTTTATTTACCCTTTTGGTGATTTTCAAACTCATTCTTTGGAGGCTTTTGTGTTCCGTGACTCATAACCACATGGTATCCCTGAGAGAATATTAGTATTGTATTTGTTTCAGGGAGAAGATTGGAGTGGTCAAAATAATTTAGCAATTTCTCAAAGTCAATCAAGCTTTTCCTCCTCCTGTTTAATTCTGGGTCTCACTTATTGTCCATTTTTAAAGTCTGCCCAAGATACAAACACATACACACATACATGCATGCATGCACATGCATACACACACACAAACACTGGTGAATTATCTCTGTAGTGCTGTCCGTTCAACCACTCATCATAGTCTGGACAATTCTTCATCCACTTTTTGTTCCTGTATAAATGGTTGAACCAAGCACTTCTAAATGATCATGGAGCATATTTAGGAGGATCTATAGTATTCTAGGGTTTGATACAATCATGACTATGCCAGCTGAAAGCAAAAGAAGCTTGAAACATCACCATCTTAGGGAATACCTCTTCAACTTGGACTCTGTCCTGCATCTCTTCCATAACAGTGCACACCTTCAGCAAACATATCTAATCTGTTGAATGGATACAATAATTTTTATATTCTTATGTGGAAAATACTTCTTAAAATTTAAAGCACTGAATAAATGTTATTAAAATCTCATTTTATCCCTTGATTATATTCCTTCTAGTACAGTTCTATACTTGATATAAACATGAACCCTAACAAACTTGCAGATAGTACTATTATTCCTACTCACACTCATATTTCTATAGTTCTTTAAAGTTTCCAAGACCCTTCCCTCACAACAATCCCATTTTACAGATGATGACACAGAGTTAATAAATGACATAACTTCAATTCAAATACAGGTCCCTCTGACGTCAAATACACAACAGTTCTGGGTTTATGGAAAGAAACTCCTGTCCACAATAAAGACTGTTGTATTCCAAAGTAGGGTTGGGACCGGAGGGATAATAGACCTGAACAAGGCAAGGGCTAGAGAATATATTGGGAGTTCTGTGGTTTAAGATCTCTTCCATTTTAAGATCATCTATAAAAAAATAAAAAAAAGAAAGGAAGATACAACTATAGGTTTAATATGAATCCAAAATAAGAGTTTGGAAACTGTTAAAAGAACATTCTCTTCATCTCAAAGTCACAGATCCTTCCTCCTGGAGAGATCAATCCAAAAGTATAATGGGTTGCCTTAGGAGAGTTCCTCATTACTGGAAATCTCTGAGTGGATGTTGGATGACCATTTGTGAGGTATATTTTAGAGGTAGCACCTCCAGGTACATTTGAGTTAGACCAGATGACCTCTGGGGTGACTTCTGACTATGAAATTCTATGATTCAATTATTTCATTCATTAATATAGGGATCTAATTCATTATACCCAAGAACTGCCCTAGAGTTAGCTTTTTTGTTGTTCTTCAATTGTGTCAGATTCTTCTTGACCCTGTGGACCACAGCACATCAATATTGTCCATGGGGTTTTCTCAGCAAACATTCTGGGAGTGGTTTACCATTTTCTTCTCCAGTGTGTCAAGGTAAATACAGGATAAGTGACTTGCCCAGGGTCACACAGATAGTATCTGAGGTCAAATTTATACTCAGGTCTTCCTGACTCCAGGCCCAGGTCTCTATCCATTGAGTCACCTATCTTCCTCTTTGAGGTTTGCTTTAGTACCTTCTTAACATCCTGATTGACATTCAATTGGCATAATTCCAAGGCATTGCAGTTCTGCCATGAGAACAGGAAGGCAGAAAATGTTGTTAATATCCCTAACGACAGATTATTCTCTGCCCAAGTCTGACACTTCCTGAGAGAAGTATATAGAAGTAAGGGGAGCTAAACCAACTGGGATGATATTTTTCAAACTAGAACTCATGCAGTATAGGTAAAGAGCTGAGTGTGTTGACAGGAGGAAGAACAAGAAAGCCATTGGGAACTTCTTCGTGGCAGAGAAATGGAGCTTTCAGGAATCTAATTACCTAAGTGATTTTTTACATAGGTCTGTCTTTGTTATTATGAATTACCTATTTCCCTAAGGTACTGTAGTCTAGTATCCTAAGCCATCCAGTAAGTTACCTGAAGTCTTAACTCATGTAATTAAGAACATATTCTAAATCTTTCTCTATTCTTATAGCTAAACTTGGAAGACAGAAGTTGTAGCACCATCACATAATTATCCCTACAAAATGGATGGAAATTTTACTCTAAGAAACAAACTTGGAATGTTACATTGCCTTTCTAGGATTTCATAATCTGATTCATTATTATGTGTAGAAAGACCAATGAAAAATGATCTGAAGAAGTTTGTAACAATGGTATAATTCATGGGTTAAATTTCATTCTAAATCCGTTTTGATTTCCACTGACTACCTATTGACCCTTGTAGAGGGACCTGGTTATCCTGAATCATATCCTAGGTGACTTGGGAATTTTGCATTTTGCAAAACATTATGGTGCCTCTAATATTGCTGTTTCTCCCATTCATGCAAATGTAATTGAACCCCACCTCTACAACGCATGTAGTACTTTAGGCATTCATTCTGGGAAATGGCATTACTAATGTATTTGTTACAGACACAGATCACATAGAGTCCCATTAAAATTATGGCTCAGTGCAGACTTTGAGATGAACTATGTATTGCTCACTTTGGCTTCAATTTTGATCCTCAGAATGAATTGTGAATATTATTGGGGTACAGGGACAAAAATGCTTGTTTTAACATTCATAGAGAAGCTAGAATTTGCTAGACAAAGGAATACATTGTAAGAGCTGGCACTTACATAGTACTTTGAGGTTTACAATGCATGTTATGCACAAGATCTTATTTGAGTTTCACAACAACCCTATGTAGTAAATACTAATTATTTTATTTACTGCTTTACCCCATTTTATAGATGGAAAACTGAGGCTTACAGAGGTTAACTCTCTTGATTATAGTCATACACTCATAGAGGTACATTTCAAAAACCAGTTTTTGAGTCCGCACTTCAGCTTCTTTCCACTGTGTGATGTTGTAAGGAACACTTGGTTGATCACTCCTCTTTGGAACTCTGCCAATGTCACAGCTACCAAGATCAGCTCAGCTCCAGGTCTGGAGGGGAAAAGACCAATAATGGGTAGACAATGCAAAGAAAAATATATAGAATTGATTTAAGGAAAGCTTTCCTCACAGTAAGATCTTTTATAAAGTATAATGAGCACACATGGGTCCCACTGATATCTCTTTCATGTCTAAGTGAAAACTACATGAGCACTTGTTGAGGATATGTAAGAAAACCTTGTTCAGGGTTGAGCTAGGCTCATTGGCCTTCCAACTGGGAAAGTTGGAGAATTCTCTCTTCTTGGCCCTGCAAAGTGATACCAAGGAGTTTTCTAGTTGCAGAGAATAGGAAAAATGCTTATTACCCTTATTTCTGAGGATGGTAGAGTGGGCATAGCACTGCATGGGGAATAGGCCTGTCTCAACCATTTAACTTCTGAGCATCAGTTTTCTCAGTTTAATATGAATATGCTGATACATAGTCTACCTACCTCCTGGTTTTCTGCAGAATTATTACAATTAGTTGGGTCACTAAGCAATAATTATTTTCATCATTTTGACATTATGTGCAAGGAAAGTGTTTAACACAGGTCTAACATGAACACATCCCTGGCTGAAAACTTTATTATCATTCACTTAGACAAAAATATTTGGCGAGTGTCTTTTTTTTTTGAAAATTGCTTTACTGAGCAATTTGCAACTTAAGCACCAAATACTACAAGAACCATTCTTGTTCTTCAGGGGCTTATAATCTATTAGAGGCAATAAAACACTTCTGTGAATGAGAAGACTGTGGGCTCTAAATCCCATAAAAAGGAAGAAAATAACATGTCCTAGAATTTCAGTGGAGGCTGTGATTAGTTCCATGTTGGGGTGATAAGGGGAGTATAAGGAAAAGTTTTGTGGAGAAGGGAGCATTAGTGCTAGGCCTTGGGGATAGGGTGTAAGATTGCCATAAAAAAAAGCTGGCAGGATGAGTTTTCTAAGGAGTAAACAGTATAAACAAGAGAACAGTGATAGAAAAATATATACCCAGGAAATGGTGAGAAATTGAGTTTTAACTCTAGAATAAGTTATATAGAGAGATGGAAGTTCATGGTAATTGATATATTCCTTGCCTTCCCGATGGATGCAAAAGGAGCTGTAGGGAGGGAGAGAACTTGGAACTCAGTTTTTTTTTAAAGGATGTTTAAAATAAATGATATTTAAAAGAAAATTTAAAAGAGAGATATTACTTGAGAATTTCTCTAATTGATATCTTCCCCTTTCCCTAGTCCCCAAATGCCAAGTGGGATGTAAGGCTGGAAACACTCATTGAAACCAGATTGGACTGACTCCCTGAGGTCTGTTCTTAATGTGTTTGGGGGAAGAAGGAGGACACGAGGTATACTGCAGTCCAGACTTTTGGTACATCTTTCTTTAGAGACTTGCTCTAAAATTTGTTTTACTGAATTTTGTTTAAAGCTCTAGATTCCAAGCATCTATGAATGTGCTCCGCAGTACAAGGACAGCTTGGTTGAGATTTCAGGAGTAACAAGTAATTAGTTAGAAGATGTAAACTTGTAGGACAGTCAGGCCTAATAATCTGCCCAGAGCTACTGTTGTGCAATTGACTGCTTCTAGGTGTCAGGATAGCCTGGTTTGGATCAATTAGTCATTGTAACTGGAAAACATTCATGTGGGCTGAATGCGTGTAGATTTCAAATTATGTAGCCCACTATTAAGAAAAAAAAACCCAGCTTGTCCTGCTCTGGGCCAAATCTAGAACTATAATAGCTAGAATTCATATAGCTTTTTAAGTTTCTCAGAGTTTCACAGATACTGTTTTATTTGATCTTTATAACAACCCAATGAGGTAGATCACGGCTAGTATGATCCCCTTTTTACAGATGTGGTTACTGAGTCTGAGAGAAGCTGTCCAGTTCCCAACTTCTTCTAACTGTGTCTATTTCCCACTACCTTAACATGGTTGTACTTAGAGCTCTGTCCTGGACATTTTTCATTTTCTCTCTTTACACCAAGGGTCCTTACCCTTTTTCTGTGCCATGGACCTTTTTGGTAGTACAACTATGATCATTTCTCACAATAATTTTTTAAAATTAATAACTGAAGGAAGTGGTAAATTTCAATTAGAGGTTAGTGCAAATAACCAGATCCCCTGAAATCTGTGCATGGACAGATTTCAACCTTTTCATTTCACTATAACTACTCTTTCTAAAGTTACCAGTGTTATCCTAAGTGCTTAATTCAATGACCTTTTCTCAACTGTCACTCTTCTTGATGTCTTTGCAACTTCAGACATTGTCAATCACCCTCTTCTCTTTGATACTCTCTTCTCTCTAGGGTTTCAGAGCACATGGTGCTCCACTAGATTCTGTCCTGGGCCCTCCTCTTTTCTTCCTCTATACCATTTCACTTGGTGATTTTATTAAGTCCCATGGATTTAGTTAGCATCTCTATGCTGATGATTCTCAAATATATTTATCCAGCCCTAACCTCTTTCCTGACCTCTACTCTTGCATCTCCAACTGCCTTTAAGATATCTGAATCTAAATGTCCTATATTCAGGACAAAGTGAATTGATTATCTTTCAAATACAAACTCATTGTCTTTCCTTCTAAGCTGCACACCCTCCAAACTTCCCCATAACTTTTGAGAGCACCACCCCCCTCCCAGTTCTCCAGGTTCACAACTTTGGTGTTATCCGTGATTTCTCACTCTTTCTTACCTCCCATATCCAATCTGTTGCCAAGGGCAATGTAGGCCCTTACCAACTCATGCTTGGACTATTGCAATAGCCTGTTGGTGGGTATACCTGCTTTAAATCTTTCCCCATTCAAGTCCATCCTTTGTTCATCTGCCAAAATGATTTTCTTAAAGTACTGATTCAACCATGTCATTCCCTTACTCAACAAACTCCAGTGGCTCCATATCACTTCTAGGATCAAACACCAAATCCCTTCTTTGGCATTCAAAGCCCTTTACAGGCAAGTGCCCCCTTCCCACTTTTCCTGTTTTATTTTTATACAACCCCTGCTCACTTACTTGACTCAATGCCATTGTCTCTAGGCACTTTCTTGGGCTATCCCCCATGCCTGACTATACTCTCTCTTTAGGTCCACCTTCTGGCTTCCTTCAAGTCCCAGCTAAAATCTTGGCTTCTACAGAAACCTTTCTCAATTTTTCTGAATTCTAATGTATTTCCTTTGTTGGTTATTACTTATAAATAACTTGCTTGTACATATTTGTTTTTTTTCCTATCTCCCCTATTAGATTGTGAGCTCCTTGAGGGCAGAGACTGCCTTCCTGCTTTCTTTATATTCCTAATACTGAGTACAATGCCTGGAACATGGTAGAAACCTAACACATGTCTATTGATTGATGTTGCCCCACTCACAAGGCTAGTGTGACTGACTTCAGGTAAGATTTGTAAGATCTGAACTCAAGTCTTCTTAATAATGAGGCAGCTTGATGATATAGTGGATAGAACATCAGGCCTGGAGTCAGGAAGACTCATCCTCTTGAGTTAAAATATGGCCTTAGACACTTAGTAATTCTATAACCCTGGGCAAGTCACTTAACCCCTGTATGCCTCTGTTTTCTCAGCTATAAAATGAACTGGAGAAGGAAATGACAAACCACTCCAGTATCTTTGCCAAGAAAACCCCATACAAAGTCACAAAGAGTTGGATATGTTAGATATGACAGAAACAACAAATTTCTTGACAATGAATCTAGCATTCTCTCCCCTAGCCACCTAGCTCAGGTTCATACCCTGAGGCAAAATTGGGTAGGTCTTTGTCTTCCTGAAGACTCAGAATAGTTAATCTACTAGTATCATAGAAATAGCTAAAGTTAATAGAGAAAGGTGAGTATGTTTCTGGCATTGCCCTATGTAGGTATGGTTTTTTTTTCTACTGAAAGCTTGTCATAGCTTACCAAAGTAAAAGACATCATCCAGGGGTTTCTTATGTATGGGGGGGGGGAGAAAGGGGGTAGGAACAGAGTGAGAAGGAAAGACAAGATATGAACAATATGAAAAGCACACTGATAAGCCTTAAAGTACAAAAATCATGACAGAAAGGCTTCTAGCATACTGAGAAGAATGTTTATGGAGGATTGCTGATAAATCATGGGAAAATATTCCATCAGATAGAAAATCTTGTGATTTCTCTTCATGGTGGGAATATCTGAATGGATGAAATTCTAGAATCAAAAATAGTAGATGCAATATAATATGAAGACGTGCTCTTACAAAAGATCTCTGGGTTTGATCTTTGGCTTTACCACTTCTAAGATACATAATCTTAAGCAAGTTACAAGTCTCCGTTTCCTCATTTGTAAAATGAAGGGAGTATGTGTTGAGGATAATATTTTTCTACCCTGACCACAAGACTATTATCAGTGACTAAAGAGATGTTTATATATATATATATATGTATATATAATTACTATCTTAATTTTCCACATAAGATAATAATATTATATATTATAATATTAATATAATAATACACACACATCCTTGTACATGTTTTATACTTACTACAGTATGTCTATATTGTTTTCTATAAAGGAGTATAAACTCCTTGAAGGCAAGTACTGTATATTGTTTGTCTTATTAGATGCTTAATAGATGATTGTTTATTGATACATTGAAGGTAAACATAACAAAGAGATGCTGAGCCCAACATAAAAAATTTTCCTTGGGTTTCCATTTTTTACTGGTTGTTCATCATAAGCCTTTGTCTTGCAATTAAGGTATCCACAGAAAAACACACTATGTTTTCCTGTGCCACCCACTGCAACATTTATAGGTGCTTAAAATCAAGCAGACAGAGTGTATAGAGAACTCAGAGGAGCAGTCTATGAAGCAGATTTGAAGTCATGTCAGCCTAAAGCATGATACATGAAAAGAAGTCTAAGACGTTGAAAACTCGAAAGGTTAAAATCTATGTTTCCTCAGATTGGGCTTACCCAGAATAGCTATGCCTGGTCAAATTAAGCTGTTCTTTGACCTTTCTGGGAGTGGGTATTTTTCGTAGCTGTCAGTTTTCAGAGCAAGAGCCCAGCAATATCATTAAGGGAGACATCCTGGCTAGGCAACCTAGGGGAATCAATGCTGATGAATCATGACCTGGCCACTTAATAAAGAGAAGCAAAACAAACTATGTATGTTGATCTAGTGATCTAATAAGGGTGTTCCTTCCTAGAATTCTATCCTAGCTTCACAAGTGCTGAAATGCTAGGAGAAGCTTCTTGGAAAACACTCAGAAATTAGATACAGTCTGAAGAAACTTTTGAGAATTTTGCCCAGATTTACACATGCAAGTCATCCAAAACAGCACAGACCCAAGAGAATGATTACAACTCCTTAGCATAGTACATGAAATAGAAACCCATCAGAAGGATTTGAATAACCACCTAGAAACAATGGACAAATGTTGGCAAAAGAAATGAGATCTAGAGATGAAAAGAAATTTAGACATGAGCTAGTTTAGCCCTGTCATTTCCCAGATGAAGAATTTGAGACCAAAGTGGTCAAGTGACTTACCCAAGAAAACATGACTAGTGTGTAATAATAATAATGGCTCATATTTATTTAGTACCTTTCATGTATTTCCTTATTTGATCCTTACAAGGACCCTGTGAGGTAGATCCTATTTTTGGTTCCAATTTTTCAAAAGACAAAACAGGCTCATCACAGACAAAGGAGCTGTCCAAGGTTACAAGATCCCCTTATGTGAAATTTAAATTCTTTTCCATTATACCCTATTCTTACCTCTGACACTGTGATTTGCTCTATGGAACAATCTATGAAAAGATTAAAAATTAAATCAAACTTGATCAAATAATAATAATGATAGATAATCCATGAAAAGGGTAAAAATTAAGTCCAATTTGAGCCAATATTTATAGACCACTTACTATGTGCCAGGCACTGTGCTAAGTGCTTTACGAATGTTATCTCATTTATGTTATCTTCACAACAACTCTGGAAGGAAGGTGCTATTATTTATCCACATTTTATAGATGAGAAAAGTGAGCCACGACTTGTTCAGGGTCATACAGGTAAGTGTCTGAGGATGGATTTGAACCTAGGCCCAATTTAAACTCTGATTCTAGTCCTGGAACTCTATGCACTGCATCATCTAGAATACATCATAGAACCACAGACTATCAAAGCTTCAAGGACCTTAAAACAATCTACTCTACCCCTTCATTTTACAGATGAGGAAACTTCCTTGGAAAGGAAAGCAGTAAACCCAGGGTCATGTTTGGAGACTTGGACTTTTGACTAGTTCATTGGCTTCTTTCACAATAGTCCCACTACCTCTCACCTAAGTCTATGATTCTTTTTGATCATGAGGCTCCTGAAGTAATTAATTATTAAGGATATTAGAGCCCTGTTGCTTATTATTCAAGCCTATTTTTTTTCTCTAGCTAAGTATTAGTAAGGACAAGACAATGATACAGCAGTGTGATTTCTCATATTTCTTTTTGGTCTCCACAAAGCTACACCAATAGTCTGGAAGTAGCCAAGAAATTTAAGAGTGTCATCTATACCCCCATGCAGAAGGATCAAGGGTCTAGTAGAATGGGAGTTCCTAAAAAGCAGAGATGATTTTGTTTTGCTTTGTTTTTTTGGAGCGGGGAAGGCAGGACAGTTGCAGTTAAGTGACTTAGCAAGTGTTAAGTGTCTGCGGTTGGATTTGAAATCAGGTCCTCCTGACTCCAGGGCTGGTGCTCTATTCACTGCGCCACCTAGCTGCCCCAAGCAGAGCTGATTTTGCTTCTGTCTACATCTCCAGAGCCAAGCATGATACCTGGCACACAGGCAGTGCTTTAAAAAGTGCTTATTCCCTTCCCATTTCCTTTGTTCAACTACAGTTCTTTGATTTCATGAACTGAACTTCCCATTTCTACTAGAAAAAAGTCTGGTCTTTTGCAATAATCTCTCAGATATGAATTTATAGACTTGGTCAATCCTCCTAAGCCTGTTAACTTCTCCAGCTGAAGACCAGCCTCTAAATCAACCTACAGGCCCTACACAGATGCATGCAAACAGTTAGAAAACTGAACAGGAACTTCATTTCTTGAAGACACAAAAACTGAGATCTATCTTGTTTCAATCAAAGCCTTGACCAGAAGGAAACACAATTTTACATAGCAGAGGAAAAGTGCAGTGTAGGGCAGACGTTCATAGCAGAACAAATCCAAAGTACATTCCCCTAAAACTTTGTTTCACCAATTAAGGGCTCTCCAATAACTGCTAGAGAGCTGGGCTGGAGAACAGATAAGTCCTTAATAATCATAACAAGGGAGAATTTTGAAAAAAAAATTGTTGAAGACTTTGGTTTCCCCATCATCTGAATTTCTGGAAATATCCTCTGTCTCCCCCTCCCCAGTAAGTTTTATATTGTAACAAAAAATCTACCCCCCAAAGTAGTTTGACAAAGCCAATGAAGACAATGATGAGTCTGATAACATATGTAGAATTTCATTTCTATCATCCTCTACCTCTTTAGCAAAAGAAATAACATGTGCTTTCCCACCTCTGCCTCAGGGCAAATCTTGGTCATTATAATTACACAGTATTGTTTTTTTCTGTTGCTATCAAAGCTAATGTAGACATTGTTCAGAAAGTCATTTTTATTGGTGTCTTTTAGATTCCACTAAACAGCAACTTCCAGAGAGAAAGGCAGCTTTCTCTAGCTTTGTTAAGAGTTGTGGGGAGTGTCTCCATTCGGGAGATGGGAGCTATCTCTAACTGCTTAGCACTGTCTTCTGAGAAATGAGCAGATGAGCCGGCCTTTGTGATTCATTGTTACTTGATGGATTCAAATGTGTTTTTCCAAACATGGTCCATGATTTTCAAGATTTCAAGAGCAATATATCACCATGGTTATCAAAGAAAACATTTATATGTCTTTCTGATCAACGAAATAGCTACTAAATAAAGTCCTGGTTCTAGGTTTTGCTCTGCCCGTAATTAATCTGGTGACCTGGGAAGGGTCTGGAATTTAACAGCAAAATTTATATCATAATGAGTACACACAAGTAAAATCTATGAAAATTACTTTAGGTTCTAGCAAAATCTACACAAGAACTCAGTCTTTCATTATTATGGTAACCTCACTATTATCTGTGGCAAAATGTGCAAAATCTTTGGCTGAGTCTTCTCCTCAGCATTTGTGGAATTTGCAGGAGGTGAAATTGGGCTCTGTGATGTGAGTGAACCAACATCCTTTCTTTTCATTTTTTCACTATGAGTTCACAAATACTCCATCAGCCCCAGAGCAAAAATATTGTGCTAGATGATATTCCCATGCCCTAAGGTTTTGGTGTTTTCCTGAGCCCTAGAGCCACTCTGACAGAAAGGACCAAGTCAAGGAGGACTGCCAGAGGGGGGAGGGTCTTCTGAGGACAGAGTAAAGCTAAATACAGGCAAAGTCTTTGGGTTAACTAGAATAGGCAGTTCTATAAATTCATCTGGAGAAAAGATGACTGGAGTTTGAGGGAAAAGATCTGAGTCTGAGTGCCTATTCTGCCATTAAAGCAGATCTACTGTAACAGAACAATGCTTAAATCAAAAGAATAAATCAATAATAGAATTTCAGGCATCAGTTGAGGTAGTACTTTTTGCGGGGGAGGGGAAAAGGCCCCCTCCTAACATCCCTATAGTCAACCACATGCTCTGCCTATGAATGAATTCAATATTGTTCAGGAAGATCTAGTTCAACTCCAGATATAAAACAGGTCATAAAAGGTCAGAAATTAAGTGAGTTGCCTGAAAGAAATCTGCCTGGCAAGTGTGATTTCTGCTTAGGACTGTTTTTTCCTCAAGACTGCACACTCCATTATTTGTTGCTAGACTATGATGGAATTTAAATGGATGAGATTTGAATGGAAAAGGTTAAAAGATTCAATCTTTCCATCCTAAGTGGCCCTGGGTATCTCTTATGCTATAATGTGGAGGGAAAGAGAGAAGGCTATGTGAACTCAGATTCCACTGAAAATTAAAAGCATGAATACTTTCAAATATTTTTTAAAATCCAAATCCAAATCCAAAATAATCACAGATACTATAAATCTGGTTAAATCATATGCTAAATTATAATACTCAAGCTGACCTGGAATCCCTTTCCTATTATCCTTGGAAAAAATCAAGTACATTAGTAGCTATTTTTAGGGAAAATATGGCAATACATTCCTCATGCCACAGATAGAATTTTCCTGATTGCATTGAGCTCTGGAATATTTCAAGGTCTTCCTAATTACATTTGTATTCATCAAAACAATTCATCATAGTCATACATATTGAAAAAACAAAGTGGATGAACAACACATGATATCAAAATTACAGCATTCAAGAGGATGGGTAGCCTATTGAGTTAGATAATCAGCAAAAATATCTTGGACAGGATCTTCAGGACCAGGGACCATAATTTATTAGTAAATAGAGAGCTGGCTAGAGGATTTTTGTGAAACTGTGCAGGTTTTTTTTTCAAGGATCCCACGATATTTATTGCCACAAAATCCTTCTTTTTAATAATAATGTTTAAAGTGCTTGATGGTTTTCAAAGTACATTAGATGAAACTATTTCATTTTATCCTCATGAAACCACTGTTAGGTTCTTAGGGAACTAGAGGAATTATTATCTCCATTTTCCTGATGAAGAAACTGAGGCTCAGAGATGTTGAGTGACTTACCTATGGTCTCTCAACTCCTATTGAAGACAGGCTTTAGACCCAGATTTTCCTGACTCAGAATTCCTTCAGCTGTCTTTTTTTTTTTAACACTAGTGTTCTCCTTGTGGCTATATGGCATTTATCTTGGAGTTCCATGGTCTCCGATTAATCCCAACAGCAGATAACCCAAAGGAAGGCAAAACACAGATTGTGGGCAGAAGTGTACTTCAGCAAATGATCATCAATGTGTGAAAAGTGGTATAAAATATGACAAGTCAAGGACACTTGTGATGAGAAGAATCTGATCCTATATTGAAAGCAAGGGCCAATGGAGTATTAATGTAACCAAAAGGGCAACCAACAGCACACGGAGTGGATCTAACATGGAGGATTTTCAGAAAGACAAAGACAAGTTGGGAAGGGCTGCCATCTGCATTAATGGAGGACTTGTCCACAGCAACATCTCTCTGTCTCTGTATGTCCCTCCCCCTCTCTCTCTCTCTCTCTCTCTCTCTCTCTCTCTCTCTCTTTTTACATATATATATATATATATATATATATATATATATATATACATACATATCTCTATCTAATCTATGTATCTATGTAGGTATCTATATAGATATATATCTATGTATGTATCTATGTATGTATGTATGTATGTATGTATGTATGTATGTATCTATCTATCTATCTATCTATCTATCTATCTATTAACATGTGTGAGTGTAAGTTTACCTCAGAATCCTCAAGGAAGCCCCAGATATAGGACTAGATTAATCTGCTTTGGTCTAGGCCACATATATTGATTTTATGCTCTTCTCGACTTTTAATTATGAGTGGTGTTAGTTCTAATGATCATTAAGTTAGTGCATCTGTTGCCACAGTAGCCCAGTGCTTTGATGTTCTGAGTGATTAATCTTCTTAATTAGCATTTCCCACTTGTTAGCCTTTAGCTCAACACTACTTGCAATTTTTCTAGCTCAAAACCTTCACCTGCATCCACAGACTGGGGGTACAGGTTCAGAATGTAGAGGACATTCATCAGAGCACTGTACTTGCCCAGAAGCTTTAGAAATGCCAATGGGAATTGAAATGCCAGGACTTTTTAACATTAGTTAAGATTTGGGGGGGGGGGAAGTGTGTTATTGCTGCTGCCCTCACACATTGGAGAAGTTGTAAATCAGAAGACATCTAATCACCAGACGGTTTCAAATGACTGAACACCAGCACCCCAAAATAAGACAAGACCATTAAACTTGTAGTGTCAGAGACCCAGTTCTATTCTGGCCTTCAGCAGAGGTTTGGAAAGTCAGGTTGGTTTAATAGTGCAATTATTAAGCACTATGTCTGGCACTGTGGGAGAGGAAAATAAATTTTAGGTGAAGAATATCCTCTGAAACTTGACAAAGGATCTGCACTAGCTCCATTGAAACTGAAGACAGGAGATGTTAATTAATATTCTATTTCTGCTACTTCCTAGCTATATGATCTTGCTCACTTAATCATCCTGGGTCCATGTTCCATTACCTGTAAAGTGAGAAGAATGACGCTTACCCTAGTTAACTTAACAGGGTTACTACGAGAGTCTATTTCAGGTTCACAAGGTCATAAGTTTTAGAGCTGGAACAACTACATTTCTAGCACCACACTCTCCAGATGAAGAAACCAAGGACCAGGATGGTTAGGGGACTTCCCCAAGTCACAGGGCTAGCTAGCAGCAGAACACTTAGTAGGAACCAGTGAAATCTAATGATAAACTTACAAAACCAGAGATTCATAACGGAAAGGTATCTTAATTTACAGTTGAGTAAAAGGATGCTGTTAAATGTTCAGGACACACAAC
>CM053601.1:129935202-129963435 GCA_028646575.1 Pseudocheirus occidentalis | reverse complement strand
TATATATATATATATATATATATATATATATATATATATATATATATATACACATACAGAAAACACTTAATAAAGAAAAAAATAACCTAGAGTCAATTTGCTTTTCTGACAACTATGGCAGGTGGGGAGGCCCAGTATTATGGTCCCATTTAGGCAGACAGATGACAGTAGATAAATCAATCAGGATGATGTTGGAACTCTGCCTTCTATCTGTGTGACTCTGTGCAAATCACTCAAACTCTCGGCTTTAGTTTCCCTATGGGACAAAATGGGACAAAAGAAACAAAAGGTTTTGTAAATTTAAAGCACTATATACGAGGTATTGTTCTTCTTCTTATTTTCATTATACTAGGAAGAATAATGTCCTGGGATGTAAGAGATATAAATTCTGCAGCATTCCAAGTTCGGGCACCATGTAGCCATGTGACTCAGAGAAAGTTATTTTATTTTTTGGAGCCATGGTTTTTTCATCCCTAAAATAGAGGTTGTGATATTATCTCTCATTGTTGTAGGGGAGTCAAAGAATGTCTTGTAAGTAAGACTTCTAAATGAAGCTAAATTATCACAATTCAGCTCTTGTTTCATTGACATAGAAGAAAGAGCACAGCCCTAGGAAGCAAGAAACCCAGGTCCTGCTCCTAGCTCGGCCACCAAGTATCTCTGCGACTTTGAGTAAGAGACTTATCCTCCCTAGGTCTCAATTTCCTCAGTTGGAATATGAGGGTATTAGGGTGGATGCTCTCTAAGATCTTTCCCCTTTGGACATTCTATGTTCTTATATCCTTAACTCCTCAAACATTCACTGTGTAAGAGCTTCCTCTAAGAAGGAATGTGAACACCTGTTCTCCCTCCGCATCTCCAAAGGGTCCTGACATTTGGGGGGGAAGTGCTTTACAGTCACTTCAGAATCTAGCTTTACAGGATTTGGCAAAGCAGCCCCAGTCCTTCCTTACTGAATCATCCTAAGAGCAAGCAGGTGTTTTTATGTAATCAAACCCTTTAGGGCTCCACTGCAGATCCATTGTCAACCTCAAAGGATAGTTCTCCAAGCAGATCATCTAAAAGAAAGTGGAAAAGAACTAAAATTGCTCACTTAGCTTTCTCTTCTTCGTGAGATCAGAAACAATACCAAGTGATTTTGTTCAGCTAAGCAGGAGGTCACAAAAATGGTTCCTTTTTCTCTTTCCAGAGAAATTATTTTTCATTTAGTCAACACAGTCCTTCATTCCCCTGTCTCCTCTTGCTTTCCTGTTAGGCAAAGATTAACAGGTGTGTTTAGCATCTTCCAGGGATTTTTCTCTTAACTCAAGCAAAAATGTTTACTTTCTCCAAAAAGAGTCTGCTTTCTCCAAGTTTGAGTTCTTTTCTGGGGTGACGTTTATCATTTCCAAAGGGAAAAAAAATAAAGCTGGAAATTATGTACAAGAAATTTGCCTCTTCATCTGGAAATTAGCTTAGATTACCAAGATCTCTCAAGTTTCTTCTGAAAGAAGATCATTCCTATCTTGGGGGGATTGGGTAGGCTTCTTTGAGGAGGGTAGATCAAAGCTAATAATAGGACCCCTAATTTTCATTTTATACATTTTAAATCATATTATTCTGAGTATATATAATAGGCATTAATATACATATATATGTAAATACACACAATATGATAAACATATACATATGTATTCATGCATGTTGCAAATTCTCAAGATGGAATTTACTACATAAGTAATATACTATATGTATGTATGTGTATTATCTTCCCTCCTCGAACACAATGTTGATTCATCTAGACATAAGGTTAGCCAGACAGGCTTGTGCTTAATTTTTTTTCAAAGGATGCTTACTATAGGGATTTGGGTACAAATATCTTAAAGACTCTGGAAAAAGTCCAGAAATTCTTGTTTTAAAATTTCACAAATAGAGTGGTAGATAAGCAGAATAGATTGGCACACAAGACGTAGTAGTAAATGACCATAATAATCTAGTGTTTGATAAACCCAAAGATCAAAGCTTATGGAACAAAAACTCATTTTTTTTTACAAAAGCTGCTAGGAAAACTGGAAAATTCTAAGGCAGAAACTAGGTATAGGTCAACATCTCACATCATGTAACAAGATAAGGTCAAAATGGGTACATGATTTACACATAAAGGATGATACCATAAGCATGTTAGAAGAACATAGAACAGTTTATCTGTCAGATCTATTGATAAGGGATGAATTTAGGACCAAAGGAAATATAGAGAGCATCACAAAATATAAAATAGATCATTTTGATTATACAAAACTTAAAAGGTTTTGTACAAACAAAACCAATACAACCAAAATTAAAAGAAAATCAGAAAAGTGAGGGAATTTTTTTCAACAAGCATCTCTGATAAAGCTTTTACTTCTTAGATATATAGAGAAATGAGTCAAATATATAAAAATATAAATCTTCCCCAATTGATAGAATAGTCAAAGGATATGAACAGGCAGTTCTCAGACAAAGAAATCAAAGCTATCTATAGTCATAATAAAATGCTCTAAATCACTACTGATTAGAGAAATGTAAATCAAAACAACACTGAGTACCACCTCACACCTATAAGATTGATTAATATGATTTAAAAAAGGGAAAATGATGGTTGTTGGAAGGGATGTGGAAAAACTAGGACACTAATGCCTTGTTGGTAGAGCTGTGAACTGATAGAACCATTCTGGAGAGCAATTTGGAACAGTGCCCAAAGCTCTATAAAACTGTGCATACCCTTTTATCCAGCAATACCTTTGTTAGATCTATATCCTGAAGATATTTTTTAAAAAAGCAAAAAGGATCTATTTGTACAAAAGTATTTATGGGAGCTCTTTTTGTGGTGGTTAAGAATTGGAAATGGAAGGATATCCATCAACTGGGGAATGACTAAACAAGCTGTGGTATATGATTGTGATGGAATAAAAAACACTGTAAGTGCCACAAGAAATGACAAATAGGATAATTTCAGAAAAAAACCTGGAAGCATTTACATGAACTGATGCAAACTGAAGAGAACAGAACCAGGAGAATATTGTACACAGTAACAGCAATATTATATGATGAAGAACTATGAATGACTTAGCTCTTATCTTCTAACTGAGTCTTAGATCATTCCAAAACAATCCCAAAAGACTAATGATGAAGCATACTATCTGCCCCCAGAGGAAAAACTGATATTGTTTAAATACAAACTAAAGCATGCTATTTCCACTTTCTTTCTTTCATTCTTTTTCTTCTATTCAAGTTTTCTTGTACAGAGTGACTAATAGAGAAATGTTTTATGTGATTAAACATATATAACCTAGATTGCTTGTCATCTCATTGAAAGGGGAGGGCAGGGAAGGAGGAATGGAATTGGGAATTTAAAACTTTAAATAAACAAGTGTTAAAAATGTGACATGTAATTAGGGAGAAATAAAATATATTTTTAAAATTTTCACAAAAATCTTTTGGTACTGCTTCAATGCAATGTAATAAAATCTACTTTCCTTTAAGTGAAGGTTTTGAGGCAAAGAAAATAAAATCCAGCATTTATTTATTTCCTCATTGTTTGGTTTCATTTAATTTTTCTTACTCATATTGTAAAAATGGTGCTTGTTACCATGCTTCATTAAAAAATGTACAATATTACAACTGCATTATACTGCATTAATGGGTTTGTTTAGCAGTCTAAGCACTACCTAAAATTTTGTGCCTGTAGAAAAATGAGTTCCAGATCCAAATGACTGATTTAAGAACTAAATGTCATATATTCATGTACTTTGCCTCCTTAAGAACATTATAAATTTCTCATGTTCAGGTAAAGCATTCTACATTTCTTTGTAGCCCCATATAACATCTGGATATCTAGAACAAAGATATATATATCATCTCAGCATCACATATCAATACCATTTTAATCACATTTCATCAGCCTGGCAAACTCTTCAGGTAGTTGTTATATGACAAATCAGGAAACTGAGAGAGAAGGAGTTTAGATTGCTTGTCCAAGAAGATTTCCTTTCTATTAGTGTTGTGTTGGTTCTGTTGTGTCTGCATTCTGTTGTGGGTGTGTTGGTCCATTGGCCAACTGTCAATTTCTAGAAAGTCAAATGAATGACCTGTATGTTTATCCAGGAGTTTCCCTCCTGGTTTCTCATTGTCTGTGGTCATTCCTGCTCTTCTTACTCCAGTGCATAGAACCAATGAATTAGTAGGGGAGTATACATGATGACTCTATGAACTCTTAGGTTCAATTCAATTAAGTTGAACCAACATTTATAAAGTAGCTACAATATGCAAGGGGCAGTTTTAGGCACTAAATACTAAAAGGCATAAACACAGCTCTCCTTGTCCTCAAGAAGATTTACATTCTACAAATAAGAAAGAACAAATATGTATATGTGTTAATACAATTATATACAAATAATTTTCAAGAGGGAGTGAGTGCTAATAAATGGGGGAATTTTTTGATGACACTACTAGAATGATGACATTACCAAAGAGATCCAAGACCAAGGGAAAGGGCCCATTTGTACATAGTTATAGCTGCTCTTTTTTTTTTTTGCAGAAGTAACAAAGAACTACAAACTAAAGGCATGCCCATCTAATGGGGAATGGCTAAATACACAGTGGTATAAGAATGCACTGGATCAAAGGGTTAGTGACTTTGGGGATAAAGATTCAAATTGATGGTGTTATAGTAATGAAGAGGAATAAGAGGGAGACAACCAAAGTGGTGCATCAATATTATGGGATGTTAAAAGATCTAGAGTAAGGTTTTCTGTGAATTAGACGTATTATCTATGGAAGATTGTGGGATTAATGCAATATAGATGGGTTGCAAATGTGTCCCAGTGGAGGGAAGTATCTATGTCTATGAAATGGCTCATGCATGATATACTGGAAAGCACTCTAAATTTAGAACCATGAACACAGATTCAAATCATAGTTTCTTGAGCAAGTTACTCAACAGCTCTGGGTCTCATTTTCCCCATATGTATAATGAAGAAACTGAATCTTGGAAAACAATTTGTCTTTTGATCATACATTTCCTTAATTATGTCCTTCATGAGGTTTCTTGTCTATCAGTCACTGGGCAACATAATGTAGCCCAAATAAATATCTCTCCAGTGCCATTTTGGTTATCTGAAATTTTGATTCTTCAGAGTCTGAAGTGTTCTATAGCTCATGGTCACTATGGTGTTACTGGAAGAATGTTGCAATTAAGGAGATGAGATGAATTTTTTTGTACTTGGAGAAATTTGCTATTACAGGAATATTGTACAATTTCCCAAATGCAATCCAGTCTGCTCTCTTCTTATTATTGAATTCCAAGCCTACCTCAATGCTTATGTATAGTATAAGGCCAAGATTTATATATACATGTATATGAAAAACAATAATAATAATAATACACATTCTGGGTCAAATCTATTTAATAATAATTATTGAATACACTTATATAAGGTTCATAAAACACGTCACATGCCTATATTACTTGATCCTCACAGGTGAGGTGGGTTCTTTCATCATTCCATTTTACAGATGTGGAATTTGAGACCCAGAGAGATCAAATTATTTACCCAGTTTCACACAGCGGGTAAAGAAAATAATC
This sequence comes from Pseudocheirus occidentalis, assembly GCA_028646575.1. Classification (NCBI taxonomy): domain Eukaryota; kingdom Metazoa; phylum Chordata; class Mammalia; order Diprotodontia; family Pseudocheiridae; genus Pseudocheirus; species Pseudocheirus occidentalis. The sequence continues at coordinate 129,957,833 of CM053601.1, read as the reverse complement.
AGGAGTCATACCCAAGTTGTCTTGATAAGACATGTTTTCAAAAATCACATAACTTACTGGGAATTGTTGAAAATACAAGATAATTGTGTTTAGTGTGCACTGATTATTTATTTATTTCATTGGGGGAAGAGGGACAAGACAGGGCAATTAGAGTTAAGTGACTTGTCCAAGGTCACACAGCTGGTAAGTGTTAAGTGTCTGAGGTCAGATTTGATGTGTATTTATTACTTTAAAAAATTTGACTAAATAGAGTCTAATGAAGTCTTTAAGACTCCCTTTCTAGCAAGGTCCCTTAGGTACCTGTGAAGTTCATATAACAGATGTGACTTCAGACAGGACTTTGTTCAGGGATCCTCTGATCATCAACATAAAGTGAAGCCTAAAACACTGAGAAGATACCTTTGTTTGGAGCAATCCATGCTGAATGGAAGATGACTTCCCTGGAGATGGAAAATTCCTCTAAATGCTCCTATATCTAGATGACATCATGTTGATTGCATCTGGCTCCAGAATACAACAGGGCCTCCTTGATGACATTCATGACTCCTCACAATAGTTGAATCAACATTCATAAAGAACATAACAATAACAAGAAAAATCAAATGGATTTTCAAAATACCTATTTCCCAGATTGTGACATGCAGTTAGATGCATGGCCCATTACACTGGTTCATAAGAAAAACTATTTTGAACAGACTATATACAACAGTTTTGTAACATATTGAGAACAGTCTTGGACAGAAATGAGAGACATAAACATCAAGGTAAAATGAATTTAGGAGTTGGTGAGAAGGGATATAGCAGTCTTTGGCAAGCATAGATGACACGAGGGTGACTTTGTCTTCATTTGTTTTCCATTTTGTGTTTCTTTTAAGTTTTTACCCAAGGTAGAACTTCCCATAATCCCTACCCAACATGTAGGTATAGTGAGGATGATAAGTTGAAAAGATAGAGTTGAAAAGGAATCTCTTCTACAAGGTCCTGGGTAGGCATCTATATAGTCTGTGCTTAAATCCAGCGACAGATCCCTTCCTCACAAAGCAGCCTGTCTCCTTTTGGGACAGCGCCAATTGTGAAGAAATGTGCATCAGGTCAACTTATAGTAAATCAAAGATCTGGGATTCCAACCTAGTCCTCTGAACTCAAAATTCCATTTTGCCCCACAGTCAATACTACTGCTCCCCCTGTCATAGCATTAGTACAATAAAAATCATCCTAACTATATAAAATGATAATAAAAATGTACCCTAGTCCTCACAATGAGCAAAGGATGTACTATGCTGCAAAAAGTGAATGTTTATTGCATTCCCTAATAATCTCAAAATACAAAATATATTCAAGCTGCTTTAAAAGTAATGTTAATTATTTTTTCCCTCTTAATGATCCCAGTATCTCTAGCTGTCAAGTGAATTATCACCTCATAAACATGCCAGTTTGGAAAGTACTTCAAATTATAGCCAGAAGATGGCAAGGGAGCAAGAGTAATTGGAATTCAATTTATATAGAGGATTTTCCATTTTTATTATTGTTTAAATGGGTTCAAATAAATTGAAATGGTCAGAAACTTAAACAGAGAGAAAAGTAGGGGAAAATGTTATCATGCAAAAAGCTATGGAAGGGAACTGAGCTGATCAAAAAATTCCATGCCCTTGAAAGCATGGAGCCAGTTTATTTATAGCTGGAGTATTAGGTAGATAGTTTGGCATTTCACTCAGTTTCAGAATTCTGTTCTTGAATTAATGATAAATGGATGGATTGATGGATGGAGGAATAGTTGGATGGATGGATGGATGGATTCAGTTACCAAAAGTATAGGGATTTTAAAATCTAATTAAGATGCATTATAGGGGAATTTATAAAGTTATCTAATGCCTCATCACAAAATGGAGATGACCCTGGGTTCTTGAAAGTCTAGTCCAGCAGAGCAAAAGGGTCTAGTACAATAGAAACTGCCTCTGGCAGGCTCTACTGAGATGAAACTTTGAAGCCTTCTTAAAGTTTGTCTTCTGTCACCTGGCTGAGTTAAGTTCAGAGAGGTTTAACACCACTTGGCTACCAAATAATGAACTACTGAGTCAGAACATCTCTTAGAAACCATTTACTAAAATGTGGAAGGTCACGATCTGAAGCCCTGGAGGACATACCCATGCAGACAAAGTCACACATCTTTGAAGTATTACAGGACAGCATGTCATCATGGATTGAAAGCTGGTCTCACAGGCATAAAGACCAGGGTTCAAGTCCCACCTTGGACACATGCTAGCTTTGTGATCCTAGACAAGCAGTTGTAAACCTCTAGGTAATGCTCCTAGTAACTCTCTTAAGCTAAGTGTCAAAGCAGTTACCTATACCAATGAAATCTCAAGCCCATTTTAATTGTTTTTCCTTTTACACTTACTTTTATTCTGAAACCCTATGGTTCTTTAGTAGCAGAAGGTAACCAAAATCATTCCCTTATCTCACACCTAGCTTTCATGGAACATAAAGAATGTTTGAAGGAACTGGGAGTGTTTTAGCATTGAAGAGAAAGTTTGGTAACAGAGGGTGGGGCATGAGAATTGTTTCCAAGTACTAGAAAGGGCTGCCTCATAGAATGAAGGGTTAGAGATGTTCTGTTCGGTCACATGGGAAAGAAATAAAAGGAAGGAGGAAGAGAAGAGGGTAGGGGTGGAGAGGGAGAGATAAACACTTAATTAGCCTGTCCAAAAGTGGAATGACCTGCCCTGGAAGCTATTAAGTTCTCCTTCCCCAAGTCCATTTTAAAAACTATATAGAAGTGTAAATAGATTAATAATTGATTACTGTTTGTTCAGTGAATGAATGACATCCAAGAGGCTTTAGCATGAAAAGCATCTACTCTGTACATGAATATGTCGTCTGTTTACACTGTGGTCTTTCATTTAAACACAAGTTAATGATTATCCATGGTCTCTTGTTGTTGTCACTGTGTTGCAGGGACAATCTTTAGGCTTCAACAACAACTCTAGCATTTATTAAACATCTATTATTATGCAAAACATTCTGCTAGGCATTTAGTGATCTACGAAATTTAGAAAAGAAATGGATCCTGACTTTGAACAAATCACTTAACTGAGATCAGAAAAAAAAAGAAGTAAAGAATTAGATAACTCAATTTTTTTGGAGGGGGAGAGGAGAGCAATTGGGGTAAAGTGACAAACCCAAGGTCACATGGCTAGTTTTTGTGTTAAGTGTCTGAGGCCGGACTTGAACTTGGGTCCTCCTGACTCCAGGGCTGGTGCTCTATTCCCTGTGCCACCTAGTTGCCCCAATAACTCAATTTTTGAAAATCAATACATTTCCAAATAAATTTCCAGTAAAATTCAAAAAATTAGGGAAATTGACAAAAAGGAAAGAGAGATAGAGGGATGGGAAAGAGAATCTATGGAAACAGGGATGTATCTTAAGTAGATTAAATAATACAAAGGTGAAGGCTATATAATTATAATAACCAGTCTCATGGAAAAGAAATAATGAAATGTATCACTCCCTTTCATTGGATAGGTGGGGGTACAAGGTACAACATTTGTGAAATGTTGTGTTCACTGTCTGAACTGCCTCTGGATCTGTTAGTTTTGCTGAACAGGTTTTCTTTGTTATAAGGGAAGCCTCTATGGGTGGGATGGGAGAGCAGAAGTGTATATCTCGAAATGACAGCAAGGTTAAAAACAAAAATACAAATAACAAGAGAAAAATACAAATAAATAAACCAGAAAGAAATCGACCATGCATTCATGGAACGGGCAAGTTGGTTAATCTCCACCAGACCCTGTCTTCAAAGTATTTTATACCCTACAAATAGACAACTAATAAATATATTGCCAAAGTAAAGAAGCTATGACAATGAATGTCTTTAGCATCATACCATCTGAGGATATATTAAAGGAAGTATGAATACTTAGCTGGGAGAAGACTTGGTGGGAATATAACAGGGAGAGGGGAAGGATATTTACATACATGTATGTATCCTCCATTTCTTTTGCTTTAAAAGGAACAAATATATGTCCGTTGTATTTCCCGTGGTTGGTGTAAGATGAATGTTCCTTTTTCTATCTAAGGATTAGAGGAGAGAGATAAAGTGGCTCAGAGTTAATGGGCTAGGGAATCTATCACCCCTAGGTCACTGTTTCAAATCCTTCCTGATGAGGTTAGCAATGACTCATTCCCAGATGACAGCTGCTCAGTGACCTGTGTAAAATGAGACTGAAGTCTGACTCCAGGACTTTGAGGACAACTGTTCACAAAACATAGAATATGTCACTGACCACCATTGCTACCAGCTCCTTGTAAGGATGAACTGAATGAATCACAGAATCTTAGTTAAAAGGAACTTCATGGATCATCTAGTATAACCTATATTTGAAAAAAGAAATCACTTCTCTAGAATACCAGAAAAATAGTCATCCAGCCTTTGCTCAAAGATCCACAATGGGAGGTAGAGCAGGGTGAGGGTCCACAGCCTGCCAAAGGCTCCCATTCCCATTTCAGATAGTTTTAATTGTTAGGCTATTTTTCCTTATGTCAAGCTGAAATATGCCTCTCTGCAATTCTATTCCATTTCTCTATGTTCTGGAGTTCAAGTAGTACAAGAGGATTCCATTTTCTACTTCATATTTCTTCAAATGCATAAAGTGTTATTAAGTGATTAAATGAGATATTTGGAAAGCACTTAGTATGGTACCTGGAACATACTAGGTGCTCTGTAAATGTTTATTCCTTCCCCCCTCCCGTTATATTCCCACCAAGTCTTCTCCTAGCTAAGTATTCATACTTCCCTTAATATATCCTCAGATGGTATGATGCTAAAGACATTCATCATCATAGCTTCTTTACTTTGGCAATACTTCAAACTGATCATATTCCTGCTTAAAACATGGCTCCAGATGTATTTGGAATGAGACAGAGTCTGAAATTATTACTTCCCTAAACCTGGACACTATGACTCTCAATGCAACCTATAAGGGCATCATTTTTTCATTTGGGGTGAGGAAGAATCATTTTGAAGTCGAAGATGACAAAACTAGAATTTTTCAGTTTGTAATCTAGCTGTGCCTCTAGTCCCATATTACAGTTATGAAATAAATTCTTTGTATGCAAATATGAGACTTCACATTTTTCCTAATTAATTTCATTTAATTAGATTAAGCCTAATTGTTAAGTCTTTTTTGGATACAGATTCTGTTGTGCAATATTTTGGCTAACCCTTCTAGTTTTGTATCATATGCAAATTTGATAAGCCTTACATCTATTTCCTTATCTAAGTCAATGATAAAAAAATATTAAAAAGCAGAAGTCCAAGGTCAGTCTCCTGAGTCATGCCATTTCAGATAGCCTTCCGAATGGACATGTAACAATTAATGACTACTTCTTAGATCCAACCATTCCACATCAACCAAACTGTACAATCATCTAGCCCACATTTTTCCATGTTGTCCACAACAAATGCCTTGAGAGATTTTATAAAATTCTTTGTTAATGTTTGGATCTACATAACCAGTAATTCAGAAGATTAAATAAAACAGTTCTCCCAATAAATGAGGTGATTATACCACATGGGCCATTGTGTGGAATCAGTTGATAGTGCATAGGAAATTCCTAATGATTAGCTTGAAGATCAGTCACTCTTCTTCTGCTTTATACAAGTTGGCTATACTCTTTGATACTTCTTAAGTATCCCTTCTACTTTCTTTCATGGTAGGGGAAGGAATTAGTTCCCACACACCCCAACCCACATCATGCAGCAGGGGTGGCTAATAGAAGAGGCACATGGCAGTGGGATACATCAGCTTTCAAGTGGCCGGAGAGAGTACTTCTTAGGGGAATTCTCTGGGCACCACAATACCTGAATTTAGTCTTATAGCAGACAAGGGAAAATTTCTGAAATGTATGAGTTTCAAGAGTTGCTTCATAAGCAAACTTAAGTTCAAGATTTGGGGCACTGGACCTTCTAGACAAAGATTTGCTGCTCCAGCATGTTCATTGGTGAAAAGACAAAAAACATCCACGATTTCTGAACAGTGACTAATTTGGAGAGCAAAGTTAGTGCTTTGCTTAAATAGAGTGGGCATTTACTTGTGAAGCAAACTCTAAGGAATGGTTAATTTCCTGGGGATCTACATCCCAAGGTAACACAACGTCCAGGTCTTTGTGAGAAGGGACTCACTAGAATGACAGAAGCTTGCCTCAGTCCCAACTCCAGTTTTAGCTCAACTTTGAGAAGGTGTTCCATTTCAATGCAGACTATTTGAGTGCTTTACATTTCTGTATTTATACTTCTGTATTTGTTTATGTACAACTCTGAGTCTTTAATATTTGATGTATTTTCTACAGAATAAAATGAAGGCTACATACCCAATAATAATAGGGTACATTGTACAAATAATGTAATTTGCATCTAAGATGCTTTGGAAACAAATTTTCTCAGAGTTTTGATTTGGAGACTGCTATGTTTATCTAGATGGTAGTGATAAGTGAAATAATGTGAAATTAACTTTTTGAGGTTGAGCCTCCAAGATAAAACCCATTCTACATGGGGCCAGAGTACTTGCCAGAGATCCGAGAAGTCTTGGGCCACAAGTTATTCACAGATCATATATTTCAGGGTTAAAATTTGAAATCAGGTCTTCTGATTCTCCCTGGACATGTTTGGATGACTAAGGTAGAGGGTAAAAGACATTAACCCTCATACCACATTTGGACAAAGGCTCAAAAGAATTCCTCTGCTTACCTCATCCAAAGCTTTTTCTTTCTTTCCTTCACTTCAGTATGTCAGGGAACTTAGGTAAAGAGCTCACACTGCATTTTGCCTTATAGAATTTGTACTTGTCACCTCAGAAGTTAAGTACTGATAGGGAGTAGGGTAGAGGAATAGGGTCATAGAGGGACTAAAGGTCTATTTCTTACTGGAAGGGCTATGATACATCAATTTGAGGAAAATTGGCACTGCATACTGTGTAGCTAAGCAGAATTGTCACCTTCCCAGGCTTTTAATTAGGCATGTTGCTAGATCAATACATTGATGTAGGTCTGGCCTCATTGTAGGTGAAGGCAGTCACACATATTGTTGTGTTCAGAAGGGTTTTGAGAAGGCCCTACTGCTTAAGAATATTTCCCCCACCTAGAAACCATAGAATAACTAAATTTTGTGCTTAGCTATGGAGAGTTTCCATAGAACTTTAAGGTTTACAAAGCACTTTCCTTGCAACAACCTTTTGAACAGGGAGTTTTTAAATTCCCATTTTATAGTTAAGAAGATGGGGGCAGATGGGTTAAAAAGCTTATATTCCATAAACTACAATGAACACTTACTGAGCACAATATAATACTAAAGGTTAGGAAAGTAAACATTAACAACAACAAAGTCTTTGTCTTGAAAGACCTTATATTCTTCGTTTTAAATGACTTCCCCCACATCAAAGATCGAATAATGCCTGAAAGGAGTATTTTAGTGTGTCTCACTTACTCTAATCCTAAAACTCTATCCACTATATCACATTGCCTAACACCCCTATACTGAACAGCTTCAGTGCCAAGGATAAAAATATTTAATTATTTCTTTATCTCCTTAGGAAATGACTCAACTTCTTAAACTACCAGACGTGATTTTCCTAGCAATATCTACAGAACACACATAATGAGGTTTTCCTCATTTTAAGGTTTTTATGTGAAATTCTAGGTCACCATCATTAAGAAAGGCACAGTGATCAAGACTAGAAAGGTTATAGTGCCTTTGTACTCTCTGCCCTGGCAAGATGACATCTGAAGTATGCTCAATTCTGAATGCTATACTTTAGTGAAGAAAATTGGTAATCAGGAACAAGTACAAATAAGATGCCCAGAATATTTAGTCACTGGTAGACCCAGAACTCTGAATGAATTCTCCTCACTTTCAATCCATTATTCTTCTCATTTTATATAACACTGCTAATTGAGGCCACAAAGGATTATTTTTTGGTGTCAGTTAATGCACTAAGTTTTAATTTGCTAAAACCACCAGAGTCCATTTACCTACTTGCTTTTTTGTGGCACTAATGAAATCAAGTTTGTAGGTTTAACTCCAATGCAGGAGAGTCTGATTTATACCTAGAGAAACTCCTTTTCTGTCACAGATTATTTTCAGCTGTTCTACTAATGTGGCCTATCAGGGCCTGAGAAGATTGGAGTAGAATGTGTGGATGGCTCATCACAAATCCAATTCCCTTTATGAAAAGGAGCATATTGAGAGCCATATGATGAAACTAAAACTCTTTATGCAAAGCTCTTCAAATCCAAAACCTCAAAAGAAAGGAATTATGTGCTAGATATAGAATAATGACAATTAATTCTGTAAGCCAAGAAGATGGAAGTCCCATAAAATAAAAAAAATCATTTGTTAATTCCAGAAAATTTTAATACTTAAAACTTTGATTCACAATTCTCACTCCTAACTGGCGCCATATGTCCTCCAGGTAAAGAGGGCACAAGAAACATATTAGGGATGTGGGGAGGGGGAGCTGTCCAGTTCTAAGGATTTTACACTGTTGTAGAGGTGCCCTTCACTGTCCAAATCCTGCAACAACAGAAGACATCATTTCTGCCCAAAAAAAGTAAAGCAATGGAGGGAAAATAGAGGGATCAGGTTGGAAATGGTAGGAAATATGAGAAAAAGCCTGAAACCAAAATATCAAGAGAGAAAACATGAACAAAAACCTAGTTCACAAACAGATGAACCATCATAGGGGATCCTAAAACTTGCAGGGGGGGGGGGAATACGTAAATTCTCTAAGACAAACCAAACACATTGAACAAATAGAACATGAAAGAAAGTAAACTGATGTTGCCTCATGAAAGATGAAATCCTGTAGACTCTAAACAGGTTGTGGAAAAATACTACAAAACTCCAGAGTGACTCAAAAGACAAAACAATTTCACAAAAGAATCATGAATTAATTTGTCAGAAAATAGAGTTTTTGAAGCATAACTAAAAATCATAAATACTAAAATAGGAAAAATGAATATATGATAGAACATCTCTTTAAATAAGTAGAAGCTGTGAGAAAATAATAGCTATGGAACATTACAATTTTGAACTGGAGGAAAATTTAGAGAAGCATAGGGCAAATCTAAAGAAAACCTGAATATAATCCAAATAAATTGACCCTGAATTTAGACTATGCAGTGATAACTAAAGAATGAGAAAATTCCAAAACTTCCTAAATTAAAAAAAAAACACCTGAATCCTATAATAGGGAAGATAATATAAAATAAATCTCCAGAATTTATCAATAAAGAAAACAAAGGAATAATTGAGAGAAATCACTACCAGAAAAACTAAAATAAAACTTGTAGGAGGAAATTGAACAATATAATATTTGGGGGGGGTTTTGTAATTAACTTTTGTTTATTTTTAGTTTACATCATTCATTTCCACAAGATTTTGAGCTACAAATTTTCTCCCCATCTCCCCATTTCATCCCCTACCCACTCTGCCAAAACAGCCATCCCACTCTATACCCCCTCCCCAAATCTGTTCTCTCCTATATCCTCCCCTATCACCCCTCTGACTTTCTGGTAGAGCAAGATGGATCTCCCTATCTCAGTGCCTGTATATCTTATTTCCCAGTTGCATGTAAATAATAATAATAACAATAATAATAATAATTATTATTATTATATTTTTAAACATACGATTTTAGAACTGTAAATTCTAAATTTTTTCTCTTCCTCCCTTGTCACCCACCCCCACTGGAAAGACAAGCAATCCAATACAGGCTGCACACATGTAGCTACACAGAACATCTCCACAATGGACATACTGTGAAAGCCTGACTACATGTCCCTCCTTCCTATCCTGCCCCCCACTTATTCTATTCTCTACTTTGTCCCTGTCCCTTTACAGAAGTGTGTGCTTCTACCAACCCTCTCTCCCACCCTGCCCTCCCCTCCATAACTGAACAATATCATAAACAAACAATATATTTTTTTGCGAGAAGCAAAGAAGCAACTTCAGATATGAAATAAAGGTGTTTAGAATAACACAAGATTATTTTAAGTTTATAAAAAATCACCAGAGATCACAGAACATCAGGTTCCATAAAGCAAAGGAGCTCAAGCTGCAACTACACAGGATATACCCCTCAGTCTTGATAGTAAACATCAGTGAAAAAATAAAGGCCTGCAATGAAAAAGGCAGTTTGAGGTATTGTTTTTCCTTTCCTAAAAGAGGTGAATGAACCTCAAGGTAAGTATGTGGGGTTGGCACTAGTTCTGCAGCAGTTTAAAATACAAATTAATACTACCTTGCCTTGACAAGTAATACATTTCAATAATAGTTACATTTCCCTATTAGAAAATTATTCTTGAAAGTAAGGATATTTTTTTCCCTTTTTTTCCTGTTTCCCCAGTACCTAACACAGGTCTTATATATAGTAGCCACTAAATAAGAGCATTTTGGAATGAATTATCAATTTAAAATTGTTAGGGATATCTCTGTCTCAGCTTTGATGGCCTCCTCCCTTCTGTCTACCCTAAAACTTTCTCCTTTACCCGGTGTTCTGAGGAGCACTCTCTGTCTCTGTCTGTCTCTCTTTCTCTCTGTCTCTGTCTCTGTCTGACTCCCTCTCTGTCTCTCTGTGTATGTCTCTTTCACTTCTCTCTATCCAAACACAAATTCAGAAAGGAATATGGTATAAGGCAAGGGTGGGAGGAGCTGCGGCCTTCTAGATCCTCAAGTATGACCCTTTGCCTGAATCCAAACTTCACAAAACAAATCCTTTTATTAAGGGAATTTGTTCTAAGAAGTTTGGATTCAGTCGAAGGGCCACACTTAAGGACCATATGGCCTCATATGGTCATATGGTCCTTAAGGCCACATATGGCTTCAAGGCTGCAGGTTCCCAACCCCAGCATAAGGAATATGCCTCAATGCCTGTTTAGTTACTCTATTCCTTCTTCCAGAGAGGTTTCTGCTTTAAGCCTGACTTCTCATTATAGAATGAAAAGCTGTGACTTTGATTCAGAGAAAATAAACTTCTGGAAATGCTAAGCTTCTATCTTTATAGATGAATAAATCAGATCCCGGAGAATTAAAATGACTCATCCACAGGGCAGATAGGTGGTTCAATGAATAGAGGAACTGAGTCTGGAGTTAGCAAAACCTGAATTCAAATTTGACCTCAGAAACTTATTAGCTGTATATCTTTGGGGAAGTCTTTTTTTTTTTCTTTTTGGAGGTGGGAAAGCAGGGCAGTTGGGGTTAAGTGACTTGCCTAAGGTCACATGGCTAGTAAATGTTAAGTATCTGAGGCCAGAGTTGAATTCAGGTCCTCCTGACTCCAGGGCCGCTGCTCTGTTCACTGCAGCACTCAGCTGCCCACCTTGGGGAAGTTTTAACCTCTTTCTGGTCACATTTCTTTTATAAAATGAGCACAACAGCATCCATCTGCAAGGTTTGATATGAGGATCAAATGGATTAATATTTGTAAAGTTCTTAGTGAAATGCGTGACCCATAATAGGTTCACTATAAATGCTAGCTACTATTGTTGTTGCTGTTGGTAGTCCAAGATTACATAACCTCTATTAAAGGAATTTTGAGATAGTAAGCAAGCCAGATGGGTGGTTTAGGCAAACAAGAGCTTGCCTAGGTTTCCTGAATGCACACCATTTAGTTCCTAGCCCTGGGCAGATCACTACATAGCAAGATGGTTATCCTAGTGACTTCCATTTATGTCATTCTCTTGTGATTGGGAGATGACTTAGATTCTTGAAATTCATTCCAGTGGAGTCTAATCTGCAGCAGTTCCTATCATGTTAGAAAGCCTTCAAATACAGGGCTGGCAACCAACTGAATGTTTATCATTAGAAGATCAGCCTAGTTGAAATTTAGAAAAAACTCATCAACATGTTGGCTATAAGATGATGAATTCTTCAGTCAGAACAACTCCTTAAGAGAATTTACTAAATGATAGGAGGGCTAAAAACTAGCAAAATCTAGATCCTTGTAACATTGAAGTGGTATTTCAATGATACCAAGAAAGGAATGGAATATTACTAGCTATTCTACTTAGCCTGGGCCTAGAAGACCAAATAAGGTTGTGGGTCAGCATTTCTTGGTTTCATTTGAGAAATGCTGATAATCTTAATCCTTTAGGCTATGATAACTATTTTCTGACCTAAAGCATTACCTAGGTTGGCACTCTAGACAATCTAAATTATCTAGAAATTCAAGCTTCTTCATTTCACTTTGGACTATATATTTTCTACATTTTTTTATTCTGCATCTGCCATGGACTAGAGCAGTGGTTCTCAACCTGTGGGTAGCAACCCTTTTGGGGGTCGAACGACCCTGTCACAGGGGTCACAGGGGGTCTCCGGGGGTCTCCTAAGACCATCGGAAAACACACATTTCCGATGGTCTTAGGAACCAAGACACCACTCTTCTATCCGTCTTGTCTCCAGGAGGGTCCACCCACATGCAGATATACCCACACATGAATATTAAAGGGTTGTGGCATTAGGAAGGTTAAGAACCACTGGACTAGAGAGTTACTTGACTGAACTGTGTTCTAAATGTATAGATTTTCATAGAAGAAGTATTCTATTTGACACTGTAAAACCTGTCAGGCAGTAAAATGAGTCACGTCAGATTGTTTCCTGTTCCCTGGTTACTGATAGCTTAAATTGTGTCAATACTTAGTACTTCTCTATCTGTATTAACTTCCAGCCTCCTACATGAATGACTTGCCCTGAATCCCTATTCTTCTCCTTCCTCTCTTCCCACCTAGTGTTAGTGGATAATCATAGTGACTCCCTCCCTGGCTTTCCCATTTGAAACCTTAGCAGCCCCTTTGATTGCTATTTGCTTTACCTCATGGATAACTCAGACTATCTGGGCCTCCTTCTCTTCGTGTAGTTGCTTTTGACTGCTGAAGATCTGGGGAAAGTCAATTAAGATTTCTGGACCACAGTTTCCTCATTTGTAAACTAAAGCAAGTTGGATCAGATGACCTCTAATAGGTCCTTTTCTTTTTCCCTATCATTTCTAATTTTATCTGTCTATCTATGTCTGAATGTATGAGTAAACTAATATAATATAGTTATACATCCACACTGTGTGAAATGCATATATATATATATATTACATAATGTGTGCATATTTAATTCAGTAAGGTAGTTCTAAAACTACACTCTTTATTAGTGTACTCCTTTGTCCTTTTTTGTTCTCTTTTATGTATTTTTAAAAAAAATTCCAGGTCTCAATGATGCTATTTCCTGAATGCTAACACTTGCAATCCTTCCCCCAATCTAGGACTTAAGTATAGACATTTTTTTCCTTGGGGAATATATGCCAGTTAACAAATCTAAGAAAACTTCTACCCTGATACCAAGAGACGGGTGACATTATTATTGATAATCCTGAAAAGAATGCTCATGAGAGAAAAGTGCATACACAATGGCCAAACCGTTATCTTAAAATATAGCATTTCCCTGAAATAACTGAAGCAGGCAATGCAGTTTTCATTTGCAAAGCACATGGGCTGAGGTGTTATCGGTGATTCAGATTTTATGTTTAGCAGAGTTATTAATAATAGTAGAATGATGATGGCATCATTTTATATCCAGGGCTCCCTTAGCATTTCTATTTCTAATTTATCATCCATAAGATCTCAGGATAGGGCCAATGTGTTATATCAAAGCAACACAATTGTTGGGATGTTGCCAACCACCAAAGCAAGCTGACAATACCATCTGAGAAGCTCAGAATTCTTAATTCTCTGAAGGATCTAGTGTAGATTAGTTTATGTAATCATCTCCTGCCACTCTATAAATCACTTTTGATGAAATTTGCATTTGTTTTATTCTACTGCTTCTAGTCTTGAAATATTTGCCATTCCTAGACTAAGAAAAAATATTGGTAATGCCAATGGGATAAATGTTGGAAGTGGCATATGTTCAAGATACATTCCCTCCATTTGTTTGTGGTATTTGAAGCATTCTTCAGCCTTTCTTGTCCTCTGAAGCAGTTATGGGATTGTCAGACTAAAAAAATTTACTCATATAAACAAAGGCCCATTTTAGAATATTTTCAAAATGTTCGGTCATTTCAGAAATTATGTCTGATGATATGAAATGACATTTACTAATTCTGATCTTGTCCCTAATTCTAAGAACTATTTATGGTGATCTTTCAACTTCATTAACCTGGAGTTTCAGGCAAGGGTTACTGAATGGAGAAAAGTTGACCAGGAACTCCTTGTTCTGTTTGTAAACATTTTACCTCATATCATCTCCTCTTCTACTTTCCTCATCTCTCCGGGCACAACTTCAACACAAATTTCCTCTGTGATCACTTTCTATTTTTTTAAGAAGCACTAACATAAAATTCTGTGTGGCAGTTGTAAATCTAGATCTTTAGTTATTATTTGTTTTCTAACACAACAGAAACTTACGGATGCTTACTGTGTAGAGTTTACCATGAGAGGTGCTGGGGTTATAAATGTAAATGAAGCATGACCCCTGTCCTTGAATTAGTTTTATTTTGGGTTCCTTACCATTTAGCATTAAATACTTTCTAAGTGAGTGAGTTTATTGTAATACAGTGGCCAGAGAATTTGAAAATAATTGCTCCACAAAACTTAAGCATCCTAACAAGGTTTAGTGAAGGATATTCTTTATAGCTGGTTGAAACATCCAGATGGCTAGAGACGGAGAGTAGAGCAGGATTGGGGTTCAAGGTGGGGATAGAGATGTAGTTCTTCTAGTAAGTATCTCAAGTTGAGCCTTCTATCAGTTTTCTGAATAGTGGAGGAGCCTGCAATCTGAAATTAACTCCCTGGAGTGGCAGCACCAAAATCTCTAATTTTCCCCTTTTACAGAGGATCGATCCCTCCTTGGGTATATGCCAATGATATTTCATGAATTTTCCTTTCATAGCCAAAGTTCTAAGGCAGTGATTGGTCAGGAGAAAAGTGTTGCCTTTTATTTCTGTTTCTATATCTGCCTTTGAGAATTTGAGTATTGTAATGAGTTGCAAGGCCATAATTCAAAAAAGAAGGCTTAGAAGCCTTTCATCCCATAGCTGATTTGGTTTTATTTGGAGGTGGGTGGGAGCAGAGGTGATTTCCTCAAGACCTTGAGTGGTATCTTCAAAATTTTCTCAGTATCTATCAGCTTCCTCTTCCACCAAGATAGCTAGAGCTTTCTAGGAATTTATATGTGAATTCAATTCAATATTATTAGATTCAGTCTAGTATTCTAGTCTATCAATGCATTTTTGGATTCTGTCATCTAGTGTATTAGTCACCCCCCCTGCTAGTTTTGCATGATCAGAAAATTTGATAAGCATCACAAATATTCCCTTCTCTAAGTCACTGATAAAAATGCTAAACAGAATGAGTCCAAGAACAGGTCCTTGGAAAACATTACAGACATTCTTCCAAGTTGATATCAAGCATTTAATTACTACTCTTTAGATCCAGCCATTCGGCAAACCCAACATCTACCTATTATTATCCAGTCTACATTTCTCCATCTTTTCTGAAGTTTAGATAAGAGGTTTTATGACTTAAGAAAAGCAAGGAGTAGGGGAAGAATAAGGGTGGAATTTTTTGTTCAGACCTTGAATTTGTAGCTGAACTGTTAACTTTCTAGAAGCAGTCACAGACTCCAAAACATTTTGTGTATGTAGGAATAACAGTTTAAGAATAGGATCATTCCAGGTGGTTTTTCAGTACTTCATATATTGAATATTTTGCTTCTTTAAGGTATAGATGGGTCCCAATTAATAAAAAAATAGTGAATTCCTTGATGTGGTCATATGGATTTGAGTTCACACTATTTGAAATAATAATTATGTAAAATAAGGCAATTGGTTCCAACCCAATGGAAATCTGCAGTATGAATTAAATAATATGAGCATTTTAGGTGATTTATTATTCATCCTAGTCTGGAACTAGCTATAGATGAACAGAAAACTAGTAGGCTTAGAATAATCCCTAAAGCAGGCATCATTTACTACCTCATAGTGGTAGGAAGATATGCACACAGATAAATGTGAAATTAAATAGATTGTAAGTACATAAAAGAGTAGATGTGCTCCAAAGTGTAAGTGAAATGTATGCTTGAGAGTATCAGGTAAGATTTCACGTAGGTGATAGAATTTGATATTGACTTGAAGCCTATAATGGATAATGATAATGTAGAAATGTCTTGATCTTATGGAAATTTTAGTCCCTCATTTCCCTTTCTCAGTCTCCTTCCCCAACCCACTCTCAACCCATGACTGTCATGAAACAATTGATTAATGAACAAGGATGTTTCCTTTGTATATGGAAATGGCCTCTCAGCCATCCCCAACTCATCATACAATCATAATATGTGGAGGTAATCCCCATATCTCTCATTTTCAGAAATGGGTTGCAGCAAACCTTTGAGCCTTTTCCCAGAGTCATGAGAGTTGGTCTAGCATAGGGCACAGTTTTAAGGTTTGTCTTTGGGGGCACATCATCACCTGTTATCAATGTCCATTAGAATACTTGTCACAGTGATGCCCCTGGATTACTAGGTTCTTCACCCCTATCTTGCTTTTCCAGACAATAACTAAATTGTCAAATTCTTCTTAACTTTTGATGATGTGTATAATGATGTTTCTAGAATCACTGATCTAAATGGTCACATAGTTGACCAGATTAAAAAAACACTAAGTTTAGGATGGTGGTACAGGCTGGGGAGTTAAAAGAGTCATGGGAATATTATAGCTGCTATCCTGATTTCTTGCAAATCTAGGCTAAGCCACACCCTTCTGTGATTTGAGAAATATACCTATGTGTAACAATGACATTTGTGAAGACATTTAAGTCCATAATGTTAATTACTGCAATTAATTAAGGAAATTGTAAGAAGAGTTCAAAGGAGAGGATTTCTAAACCATTACTGAGGCCTTCTTAATGAGGTGGGTGACTCCTTGCCAGGAGATAAATTATTATCAAGAAATTTGATCTTCCTCTTTTTAACACTCTGTATGTGTGTGTGTGTGTGTGTGTGTGTGTGTGTGTGTGTGTGTGTGTGTGCTGAGAGGGTAAGAAGAGGACTTTTATGATATTTGACTGGAAAATAAGTGTTTCTTATATTTTTCAAGTGAACAAATACATTTTAAGCTCTCACTATGTAGAGGGTCATGAGATTCAATAAGACAACAAGACCAGACAGCTGACTTCAATCTAGAAGACCTGGGATCAAATAAGATAAGATAAGAAAAGCTCTTTGTAAACCTTAAATCACTATATAAATACTAGAAATTGATAACAATAGCAATTATTATTGTATAATATAGTTATTATATAATTACTAAAATGTATATCATATCATTCTATAATATGACTGTTATATAATAGTAATTAATTATTATTCTCATTCTTGCCTCTGACATGCACTGGTTGTGTTACACTGGACAAGTCATTTAACTTCTCACTGCCCTAAGTAACTTTTTAAAAACCATATATTATAGATCAGGTACTGATTGACATTGATAGAGGCAGTTTTCTCACAGAGTTCCTCACACACATGAAATCACATGTCTAGTCTAAAACAACAACAAAAATCACAAGTATCTAAGTGAACCTAAGCCATTCAAATATGTTCCTCTTTGAAAATTATCAAAAACAACAGTGTACATTCATCAGAGGATGGATTTGTTCAGTTTGTTTGTTTTGGGGAGGAAGAGAAAAACTCAAATCCTGGTGCTGTGCCCCAAGCAGGAATGTCAGGTGATCTGTGGTGATATGAATCCAAGGAGTTCTCCATTGTAGGAGGAAGCTCACTACTAGGAGTGACAGAAAGCTGAGTTTGTGTTAGTAACACACTCCTCCTCTCTAAAACTTCAGTCCAGTGTGATCATGGTATATATGTCTTCTTACAAATTCTCTCTCTGTCTCTCTTTGTCTCTGTCTCTCTCCTCTCTCTCCCTCTCCCTCTCCCTCTCTGTCTCTCCGTCTCTCTGTCACTCTCTGTCTCTCCCTGTTTCTCTGTCTCTGTCTCCCACACACACACTCCCACACACACACACACATGCGCACACACACACACACACACACACACACACACACACACACACACACACACCAATTTCTACAAAGTTCTTAATGGTGGGCTCTTGACACTGTCCTGCACCTACTTTCTCAAGGAAGAGCTAATTATAATCCCTCCATCCTATCAACATATCTGTCCCAAACATAAGATATCTGCTGCATATGTCCTGAAAAAAAGGTGACACATGCTTATTAGCATTCACTACATGATTTTTTGATTGAAAAAAAATAAACATCGGAAATAACATTGTCCCATAGACTATAAACATCTTTCAGTTAAGAACCATTTGTTTGTTTGGTTTTTTGCATGTCCTCCCATCATCCAAGTGTACAAGTGATTTAAGATTATCATTTGGTAAAAAAGACCTTTAAGATACCCCATGAGGTAGGAGAAAAAAGTGTTATAAACATTAAACGTATTATTACTTATAATTATCCTGCTTTCAAAGGGTCACCTGAGCTTTCTGGTTCAGCTTTCAGATGATATGACATATATTGTGGACAAGTGAGGTGGCAATGCTTGGAATTTTGCTTCTTCTACCGATTATCTGCATCATCTGTCAATTCCCATAACCTCTCTGGCTGTCAATACATACAGCTGGAAAATGAAGGGACTAGACTAGATATTATCAAAATTTCCTTCCCTGAACTAAATCTCTGCCCTACAGTTACACTGGTCATGTTTTCCTATGGGTGAGCAAGCCAATATCTTGGAGTAGGGTATTGCGGAACACCAGAGAGCAAAAGCACCTTATAGTTCAATTTGTCCAACCCATATCTGAAGAAGAATCCTCTGTAACAATGTCCATGAGCAATGCTTATTTAGCCTCTTCTTTACAGTCTTCAGGGACAGGGAGTTCACTGTCTCCTAAGGATCTCTACTTTACTTTTAGAAAGCAATTTTATTTTCCTTATGTTGAATTAAAATCTACCTCTCTGCAATTCCTAATTTTACCCTCTGATACAAATTCAAACAAGTCTCATCTCATTTCTCTATGACTACCCTCTAAATACTTAAGCATAACTATCGTGTCTCTCCTAACTCTTTTCTTCTCTATTCTAAATGTTCCCAGTTCCTTAATTTATCCTTATATGGCCCTGATCTTCAGTGCTTTGCACAGTGCCTAGCACATAATAGGGGAAAATAATTTCCAGTTTCCCTGATCTTTCTTGGCACTGGACCCAAATGGCTCTGGAGGAGAGTGAGACTGGTGACTTTGCACAGCCCTGCCTCACTTAAATACAATTCACTTGCAAGTCATAGCATCACCTTCCTGTTGTCATGGTCCTCTTTGAGAAGGAAAGACAAAGAACAACCTGTGAGAAGTTGTATTTACTCCACTGGGGACCCAATTAGCCAGTTCCAGTTGAGCAATGTAGCTCCCTCCTTCCTCCGCCCCTCCCTCCTTCCCTCCCTCTCTCCCTCCCTTTCTTCCTCTCTCCTTCCCTCCCTCCCTCCCTCTCTATCTTCCTTCTTCCCTTCCTTCCTTCCTTTCTTCCTTCCTTCCTTCCTTCTTTCCTTCCTTCCTTCCTTTCTTCCTTCCTTTCTTCTCCTCCTTCCCTCCTCTCTTCCCTCTTTCTCTCTCTCTCCTTTTTTTTTCCTCTCTCCTCTCCCTCTGTTCATGTAGGACAGGGTATGTCTAGGTATGTCCATCATACACTCACTTGCGTTCTGCCCAAAAGAATGTAAATTTTGATCTCTGAAACCTCACAAGATTTCTTGGGGTCTATAAGCTAGATTTCTTTAAGGACCATGCCTTAAACGCAATTCACTCTTGGCTAACAATAGGTCCCAGCCCAAGCCTCACTTGGTCATTTTTTGGGTCCTGATGACTCAGAATGAATGTAAATAGCAATTGTTTCTGTTTTGGTCAGGAACTCTGATGGTCTGCCCCTCCCAGATAGATTTTTTTTTTTTTTGCCTAGGTAAAAGAAGCCATTCTTTGCCTCATTCTTATCTAGCCTTAATCACTGAAGGGCCTCAGTCAAACTGAGATCCAGGAAAGGCTTCAACCTAAAAAGGTCAAGGTCTCCCACTACATCTGGGCCCATCTCCAGTAACCTTGATCTACATCTGACCACTGAACCCAGTTGACTCCAGAGGAGAAAGTCAGGCTAGTGACTTTGCACAACCCTCCCTCACTTAAATCCAATTCACTTGCAAGTCATAATGTTACCTTCCTGAAATCATGGTCCTTTTCTAGAAAAAAGGATAAATAACAGCATATAACAGGCAATTAATAAAGACTGATTGATTGATTTAGGTTCCTTAATATCCCAGTTGCCCTTCTTGCGGATATATTTCAACTTGCCATTGTCCTTTCTTAAATGTGGTTCTCTAAACAGGAGCTCAGAGAAGAGTGGCAATCATTTAGGGAACTTAAAAAATACCTACCCTGCTCATTTGCTAATGAGACACAGGTAAACTTCAACCCAAATAAACCACAATGAACAGAATAGATGAGCATGAACAACATGTCAGCAGATGCTGGGTTTTAATGAAGACTGAAATTTATTTTGAGCAGCAAAATATGTGCTTAACATTGACAATGTGTAGTGAATGAATCAAGAAAATGTCCTATTTCTCCTATGGTCTATTCCCAAATCTAACCATCTGACCTTTGCTCTATTCTGCTTCCAGGAGGCAGGAGTACATATAAAATACCATACAATTATAGATAAGTAACATTTGGGAAGTTTGCTAATGTATTCCTCTTGTTTATGGGGCATCTAGGTGGCAGAGTGGAGAGAGTGTTGGGCCTGGAGTCAGGAAGACCCCTCTTTGTGGGTTCAAATCTGGTTTCAGATACCTACTAACTGTGTGACCCTGGGCTAGTCACTTAATCCTGTTTGCCTCAGTTATTTAATCTGTAAAATGAGCTGGAGAAGGAAATGGCAAACCACTCCATCATCATTGCTAAGAAAACCCAAATGGGGTCACAAAGAGCCAGACATGACTCAACAACAAAACCCCCTTTGTTTTCCAGGGCAAAAGTCAGATGTGTAGGAAAATCTAAAACTGTGATTACGGCAAGAACAACAACGAGAACTCACAAAGCGTTTTCTGGTTACAAAGGGCTTTCACATCTCATTTGGTGCTCACAACCCTGCGACACAGATAAAGCTAGTTGCCCAGTTTAAAGCTGAAGAAACAGGCTCAGACAGCTGAAAATATTTTAGGATTGCAAGTCTAGTGTCCTTGTCATTCTACTACTTTGATGAATGAATCAGTAGATGAATCATTCAATCAATCGGTAAATGCAACTCATTTTGGTTTTCTGTGATGAGGTTTCATTTGACAAGGATCACAGAAAGTTTCTGGCTATGGTCTTTAGAAATATTTGTTTCTTAGAGTGTCAGTCCCAGGCTGTGGTGAATTATAAGCTATCTGGTTGGGTTGGCTGCTGTTTTGATCCCACCTTACCTGCTCTCACATTCTTGTTGTGCCATGCTCTCCTGTGGTGTAGGGATAATTGGGTCTGACCAACGCAGAGGAATTTCAATTCTGAGGAATCTGCAAATTCTGAGGCAGCTTTGATCACTATAATGTCAATCATAATAGTGAAATCAAAGTGCCAGAGAAACCTGAATTTCTCCTTACACCATCTTTCTCCAGGGCTGGAGAAGAATAGCCATGTCTCTGGTTGAAAGCCTTCTCTATTACTTTAAAATGATTAGAGCCTTAAATAAATCTCCTCTCGACTGCAGCTGGTCATTTATGACAGTGAAAACACACCAGGCTGCTCAATTCCTGGCACAACACAGGTTGTTAAAGGAATATCAATCCTGGCATTTAACCCTCAACTGCAAACTTTCTGAAAGTTACCAGAGCACTTCACTTTTGTCCTTTCTCCTCGACACTGATATGATCATGGTTTCCAAGGTGAAATATACTGCTCTCCCAGTTCACTGGCAGAACATTCCAAAGGAACAAAGGAGGTCCACTCTTTTCTCCCTTTTCATTTTTCTCTATAATCACAGATTATTAGAACTGGAAGGAGCCTCAGAACTTGGAAAATAAAATGTTAGAAATAGAAGGAAACTCAGAACATAGAACATGAAATGTGAGCACTAGAAGAAGCCTTAGAACATAGCACATTAGATTTTGAAAGGTTCTTAGAAAATAGTTGTCTACATTTATAAATCCAGCCCTAGCCTCTCTCCCAAACTCTCTATTGAATATTTAAAATTCAATGTCCCTTAGACACCCCAAAATCTAAACACTGGAAACAACTTATTATCTGTCCTTTCTTCCAAATATTTATTTTTTCTTCAAGGGAACAATCACTTTAGTCACTTAAGTTCTCAACCTTAGTGTCTTTCTTACTGCCTTCATCTTGCCCCAAATACTCAATTAGTTGCCAAATCTTGTCATTTCTATCTCTGCAACATCCACTTATCAGGTCTCCTTTCTTTTTTTTTTAATTTTAATTTATTTTCTTGGTTACATCATTCATTTCCACAAGGTTTTGAGTTACAGATTTTCTCCCCTTTTTGCCCCTACCCCCCAGCCCAGAACATTGATCCCACTGTAAGGCCCCTCCCACAAT
>CM053601.1:129871491-129934702 GCA_028646575.1 Pseudocheirus occidentalis | reverse complement strand
GCTAGGAACAAAAGCTGTGGGGGTGGGGTGGGGGAAGAAATAAAGTGTTATCTTACTTTTTATAAAATTCTCATTTGTATTTATCTCCAAGTTCTTTTCCCAGAACTGAGTTCCCTTTGTTCTTAAAAAGACTAATTTGAGAAGACTGCAGCAGTGAAATGATTATTATTCTTAGGGAAATTTTCCTTGAAGACTAATCATACGGCATTAGCATCTTTCAAACAGACAATCTATTTCTAGGAACAGGGGGAAGAGGTAGTTAAAAGTGGAAGGCCAAAGGAAGGACTGGCTCCTCACAGTAATGCTTTGCTGACATAAAATTTCTCCCTTGGACAGTCACACTCTCCTTGCTCATGGCTGGGAAGGGAAGACAGCATGGAGAGGGAAGGAGTGGGAATCAAACTACCCCCAAAGGCTGTGTTCTTTCTCCTTGCACAAAGAAATAGTCAGCAAACAAACAGTAATGATCCTCTGAGCTTCCTCACCCCATGACAACTGCTGATGAGTCAGAAAAGTGGGCAAAATGGAATGTAATTTCAGTCTGCATAGGGGGTTCACATTTCCAAGGTCTAATTATAACATTATACCTGCTTGCAATATGTTTATCTCACAATTAATTATTGGTCCCATGCAAAAAATACAGTTCTTTAATATTTACGAAGAATTTCAACGTGGAAGTCAATATTTATATATTCAGGCAGATGCAGAATTAATCTACATATTTATGAAAAGATGCAGTTACATAAACCCTGCATTCAATAGCAGATGCAAGTCAATTCAACTCATCAAGAACCTACTATGTGCATGCATCTCACTTAATTAAATGCCTCCTCCAATGCTTCATTGCATCTTGGAGCTACTCAGAGGCTACCCCTGTAGGTGGCAAGCTCTAGCTTGTCCTCCCAAGAGGAAAATTCTTTGCCTATGGGCCTAGGAAGGGATCCTGAGGCTATTAACTATAAACCTGCCTGGCTAAATTTAGAAAGACTCTTCACCAGATGGGCCACACAGTGATGGATGCTTTGGCCCCAAAAGCTCTCAGAAACATCTACTAAATTGTAGAGGGACTTACAATCTGTGTCAATGGAGCACAGCCCATACTTCTGAAGACACTCTTTCCTGATATATGAAAATATTTACTATTTCCTGGAGATGATACAGAGATGAATAAGCTGTAGTCCCTTCTTCAAAGAGTTTAAAGCCTAGAAGAGGGAACAAGATATATGGTGCAAATGACTACAGGAATAAAAAAAAAAAATGGACTGGACCTGTAATCTTATTGCTTTAGAGATGCTGATGAAAAAACTTTCTCAACTGGTAAAGATTATCACCTGTTCCAAAACTTGCTGCTTTAGGAAACTGGTGAGGACATTGTGAAGTTAAGTGATCTGCCTGATATCACACAGCCATCACACCTCAGAAGCAGAAATGGAACCCAGGACTCAAGTGAACTGAAGCTAAGCTTTCGATTTACTATACCATGCTACCTCTAGCACAAGAGATTTTATCCTGGAATCTGTGAACTTTTTTCAAAACATTATTTTGATAACTGTTTCAATTTATTTGGTTTCCTTGGTAATCCTATGTATTTTATTTTATTTATTTAAAAAGATTATTCTGAGAAGGATTCTGTGAACTTTATCAGACTGTCAAAGGGTTCCCTAACACAAGAAAGATCAAGAACCTATGCTATAGAAAATAGAACACAATAAATACATAGCAGGATGAAGAAGTATATCAGTTATAAGAAAGATGATATCTTACTGTTATTGTCTATTGATATCATGAAATTAATCAATTCTGCCCATAATAATGTTTTCTTTCCATCTCACTTAAAAAAAATTCTATAAATTACTACCTGGAAGAAGTGTCCTAGCCTTTATGGTCTCCCCCAACAAATGACATTGAATTGACCTTGTACATATGTTGTGTTACTGTATATGCATTCACATTACAAAATATGTTCCTTGATGTCAAGGACTATTTTTTTTTTAATTTTTGTATCTCTAGTACCTAATACAGGACTTGACACATGGCAGATGCTTGATAGATAGTTGTTGATTGATCAATAGGAGTACTCAGCACTTCACAATTAGCTTGGAAAATAAGCAAGTAACCAGAAGAAAAAGGCAATTTCTTTCGTAGGCTCAAACATGTATTTGGCTGGAAGAGATGCTATTCAAATACTCCTCTGATGTCACATCATGTTGTGGGGTGACTTTTGGGTCCT
The DNA here is from genome assembly GCA_028646575.1 of Pseudocheirus occidentalis. NCBI lineage: Eukaryota > Metazoa > Chordata > Mammalia > Diprotodontia > Pseudocheiridae > Pseudocheirus > Pseudocheirus occidentalis. Next base: position 129,932,472 of record CM053601.1, on the reverse strand, counting down.
TCTCAAAGATCTGAAAGTGGCATGCAAGTGTGGGTAGGTTCTATCAAGCTGGAATGACTTTCAGTATAGACCCAGTGATGAATTGCACTCCGGTTGACAATACCCACGATAATAAACCTCTTTGAACATAGAGACAACAGTACTAGAACCACCGATATGCAATATTCTTTCAGTGTTTCAATCATCCGAGACCCAGCCCAGGCAATTTTGGGGAGGTCATCACCAGGTGCTTATTGCCAAGTGGTTTTTGATTTTGGTTTGGTTTGGTTTTGAATAAAATCTGCTAAGCTTTGGAGGGATGGCTGGGGTTATAGTCTGCTCTGGTGACTGGAACCTCCATGCCAATGAGATCATCGGTTTCCAGAATGTTGAAGTCAGCAATATCTAATGAAGCTAGCAGCCTCAGTTTGATAAACAAGCTGACAGATTGAAAATGAGATTGGCAACACAGGCAGAATGCCTAACTGCGCGATGCTCCCACTGAATCTGCCGGACATATAGTGGAAGCCAGACGGTGTTCAGATGAGCGTCTTGCTTTAAAAAGCTGTTTCATGTTCTCATTCGGGAGATGAGAATGACAGCAAACTTAGTTTTAGGCTCATTGCAGACTCTAAAGCAGCATTCATGTCTATGGAGTTTGAATTGTTGGGTCCCTCTGGTCCCCCACTTTCCTCTCCTGAGCCCCAATCCACTAGGGTCTCATTAAGCAAATCCAAATTGTACAAAGAAAATCAGGACTGAAATGAAAGCAGCCTGGGTTTGTTTGCAGGCTTCAGGGCCTGATCCCCCTGGGCCCCAGATCCATGCCTGTCCTTTTTCATCTTTCAGTGCCTTAAAGCTACGGTGGTCTGTTCAGCCTTCTGTGGCTACATATGTCTCTAAGCCAGAGTGATTGTTCCTAACAGCATGAACTCAACATTATCCTCCCTCCTGCCTCTTGATTCCCTGTGAATTAAACAGTGGCTGCTCAGGAAGGATGCATACACTGCTAAGACCTGGTCTGAGTTGGCTAGATTTATGGCTTGTAAGACTCAGTAGAAAGAAAAAGCTCATGGTTTCCTTTAAAAATAACATAAATAATTCTCTTTTTTCAGGCAGTCTCTAAGACCATAATATTAAAGCTCACTGAGCGAGAAGGAAAATGATTTAGTTTACTGCTCTCATTGTCCCTTCTGCATGTCCAGTGCTTTCCCATCTTTGTGCTTTGCTCTCACTGCTCTTTAGGCCTACATCCCTTTCTCCACTGTCAATCTATGCCTGGAAAAATTCTCCCCATCCTTGAAAACCCATCTCAAATACCAACTCCTTTATGATGCATGATCCTGTCAATAAGAAATTCTCTTTCCTTCCTCAGACCTTTGTATAGCACTTTGCATGACTTCTCTGATCTATTTACCTTTTTAATTTTTTTGTCATCATTGCATAATCATGTGTGTATGGATGCATACATATATGTGGGTATACACATATGTGTGTATATGTATTTTCCCTCTATAAGTTCCATGACTATAGGGTTATATCTTATTTAATTAGTATAATTATGTGCACAAAGTAGACATTTAATAAATAATAATAAATTCCTTGAGGGTAAGAATTGTCTCTTTTTATATTTGCATACGAAGGACCCGGCATAAAATAGGCATTTGATACATATTTGTTAATTGCTGTTTTGATAAATGATTGTTCAATGAATGAATGAAACTATTACAATCAACTTCATTACAAATGAAGACATTAATCTTATAGTAACTCTGTGTGACCAGGTACAAGTTATGTAACTCCTTTAATTTTCAATTTCCTTATGCATTAAAAAAGAAGGGGATAGGGTTATGGTCTGTAAGGTACCTTTTAGACTGAATCCTTTTTAATTCTAAGATAATAAGCTTAGAAAGAGGGAAAACTAGGCATCACTTCTTGGCCCTATGCCATCAACATCTTTATCAAAGTACAGAAAGCATGCTTCTATAATTTTCAGATGAGAGAAATAGCTCATACACTGGATGAGGAAGTCAGGATTCAAAACGTTCCTGACATACTAGATTGATGGGCTGGACCTAATAAGATGACTTTTACTAAGTGTAATTACGAAGCCATATACTTGTATTCCCAAAAATATCAATTCCACAACTACAGAATGAGAGATACTTGATTGCACATTTTATGTGGAAAAGATCTTAGAATTTAGTGGACTGTAAACTTATATGCAACAGTATGAATGGAAGCCAAACACCATGAACTTCGGCTTCAGATAAAACCACTGCTATCAGCTCTTTCAGGAATATTGCTAAGATGTCACTGAGAAGTCCAAATCCTCTGACCTTTGGAAGTTCACAAGATTCTCTTCTGGTCACAGGGCAAGGAAGGTTAGGCAGAGGAGAGATAGAGAGGTGATACCAAAGCACATGTAACCTCCCCTACTACCTCAGCAATTCCCTATCAGTGGGATGGCTGGGACAATTCTCCACTATATATTGCTGGGTACTCATATACTTAGGTTCCAAACTGGCTTGCTATTTTTATGGAAAGCTCACAGGCCATTACTGAATCTCTTCAGCCAATATCATCATACTTCTTGTGGTACCTCAATACATTTTATCCAATGGCATTCAAGGATTTAACACATCTACTATAATATCTTTGATTGTTTCAATCAAGATGTTCTCACTTGATTAAAGTAGGTACTTTAAGTGAAATGGGGTGATTAATGGACTTGCTGAGTCTCCAACCCAACAAGAGTTTGATTGATTCCAGTCTCACTTTCAAGGATTCTTTTACATTATTCCTTTTAATATCCTCTACATTGAAGTCAAACTGACTTCATACTAGTCCTTCCATTTTGCATCCATTTGGTACCTTGGATAGGCTACTCCTGTGGCAGCCATCCTCTCCTTACTTCTCCTTGGAATCCTTAGCTTCTTCTGAGTCTCAATGCCAATTCCAACTGCTGTGGGAAATCTTGGCTTATCCTCCTTGTTTTCCATCTCCCCCTCTCGAATCTCCTTCCTTTTATTTATCTGTATAACTATCATTCTCCACTTCAATAGAATTAAATTCTTTAGGGGATGCTATTTCTCACACTTTTTCTCTACATGACTTTACACTGGTTGTCCCCTTTGCCTGGAAAATTCTGCTTCCTTACCTCTGCCTCTTAGAATCCCTGGTTTTCTTCACATTTTAAGGACTACCTTCTACATAAGACCTCTCCTTATCACTAGTGGTTTTACTTCTAAGCACAACTACAATGACCTACATAAGCTTGTCTAATAAGCATTTGAATAAAACTGGGAGATGCATGCTTACCTAAGTTGTTTACCTCTGTTATGGAAGTTATCTGGTACAAATTCTACGGTGACAGGGGATTCTGTATAGATAGTGATTGTTAACTTCTTCATAGATATCATACTGATTCCATCAAGTCCCAGAGCACATCAAAATGTCCCAAAGTGACTCCCAAACCATTCTAGACAATTTGAGCTAATTATTCACACAGAAAAAAAATGCTATTCTTCAGTCTATAACATGCAAGTGGATAGACAACTGACATAGCTTGTTAAGCAGTCTCTATGTTTGTATATAGGTATGCATGTGTATATATAATGTATGTGTGTGTGTGTCTGTGTATAGCATGGACACTACTCCATTTCTTCCAATGCTTTCTTCCTGAACTGGTTTCAGCTTGGTCACCCCAACTACATCTAATTCAGCAGGTCTGGGTAGTCCCACAGGGAGGTGGTCATATGGCTATTACTCTAACTCTCAGGGCTGTAGGGATAGCCCATGTGGATGACTATTCCCACCAATGCTAAAACTCACATGTCCTCACCAATGCATTTATCATGAACAAATAAGTCACTAATAATTAATCTTAACCAAACTATTTACTGGAAATGAAAAATAAGCATATAATTTGAATATAGAATTCCATAATATAAAACCATAAATGACAATTACTGTCTTCTACCAATGCACAGAATATCTATTGTAAGAATAGGCTAATACCCAAAGTCTAAAATACCTAAAGGGAAGAAAAGCACATGTGGAGAGGATACAAGTGGTCATGGAAACTCAAAACAATATGCATTAGTGTTCTTGTTCCGTCTCAGGATTTGTCCATAAAAACTTTTGTGATGAACAGATGTTTCCACTGTTAAGCTAACTTTATCACATTGTTCTTGACTAGCATCTGACTGGGCACATCTCATTTGGATTATTTGATCCACTGAGCTTCTTTTCTGGTGTTCTACTTCGAAGGTGTTCTCTGCTTACCTGGGTTTACCCCTCAAGAACAACTGTTTTATCCATCACATCCAGCCTCAGCCTTAGCCAATGCTATGATAGTCCTTGGGGGGAGTGGAGTAAGGAAGGATTTTACCCTAATAATAGATAAAACCTCTCCAGCTCTGCTACAATGCAAGAGTCTTCGTCTTCTTTACATTTCAACAAAAGATGGTAATGCATAGAAGTATCTTCTGTGTTCTTTTTTCTTTCCTAATCTTATTCTTCTCATCAGTAAACCCTAATGGAAAGCAACATATAATCTCTTTAATGTTTGTGCTTAGCAACATATAGCACTAGAAAGCACTCCAGCCTCTCACTGGACAATCAGTCTGACCAGCAGCAAAGCACAGTGCAGTTACTGTCTCTCTTTGATACAGTTCTGAATTACATTCTTTCACCTCTCTCCTTTTCTCCACTTCTGTCTTTTAACTTTTCTCAGCTGTAGTCTCTGGATGAACAACCCCACCTTAGCTAATGGTTAGTTGCCAAATTCTCATCTTCTATCTATAATCAGATAAACAGCATTTATTCCATAATTATAGTTCCAGTGTCCATATTTCCCCAGTCATCAATCTAAAAGTTCCCTGGTTCTGCAGTTCTTCCTCTGCAAATTACCCAAGTAAATTGAGTTCTCCATTCACCCTCATGATCTACAGCTTGTCATATGCAAATAAGCAAATACTATCTCAGAACTGAGTCAGATTTAATTCAGTAACTACTTTTTTTTTAGAATTTGAAGGAAGTCCTATCCTAGACAAATGAACTTTCAAAGTAGACAATTCAGCAACAATCCCTCTCTTCAGAAGCAAACTTGTGCCTAGGTAATTGAACTACTGCAAGAGTCTCTGTCTCTCTGTTTCTCTGTCTCTGTCTCTGTCTCTCTCCCTCCCTCTCTCCCTCCCTCCCCCTTTCTTTCTCTCCCTCTCTCTCTTTCCCTCTCTCTCTTTCTCTGCCTCTCTCTCTCTCTCTGTCTCTGTCTCTCTCTCGCCCTCTCTCTCTGTCTCTTCTCCCTCTTTGTCTCTCTCCCTCTCTTTCTCTCTCCCTCTCTCTGTCTGTTTCTCTGTCTCTCTGTCTCTGTCTCTGTCTCTCTCTGTTTCTCTGTCTCTCTGTCTCTGTCTCTGTCTCTCTGTCTCTCTGTCTCTCTCCCTCTCCCTCTCTTTTTCTCTGTCTCTCTCTCTCTTTCTCACCCTCTCTCTCTCTCCTCTCCCTCTCCCTCTACCTCTCATTTTCTCTGTCTCTCTCTCTGTCTCTGTCTCTCTCACCTTCTCTCCCTGTCTCTCTCCCTCTCTCTCTGTTTCTCTCCCTCTCTTTCTCTCTGTCTCTCTCTCTTTCTCTGTCTCTGTCTCTGTCTCTATATGTCTCTATCTGTGTGTGTCTCTCTCCCTGTCTTTCTCTCTCTGTCTCTCTCCCTCTCTGTCTCTTTTTCTCTCCCTCCCTCCCTCCTTCCCCCCACAGGCATTGTGCAAGAGACTGCTGGTAAGCAAGACCAATGGCCACAGTTCCTGCTTTCAAGATTATAGTCTTGCCAGGGTTTTCAAGACACAAACATAAGGGGAAAAAATTAAAATGGTATAAAAGTAACAAAATGAATTTCATTTTTTTAAAGAAAAAAAAACTTGAAGAATTCAGACAGGAATGCTTAAAGAGGACTCTTCTTTAGGTAACAGTTCCTTAGATCAGTGGGTCTTAAAAGGATAGCTAGCATATGGTTAGGCAGAAGGACCTTAAAAGTCTACATGCGCTAAAGTTTATTTCCATAGGAAGAATAGTATATTATATTTGGCCTGAGAGTTCAGTTAAAGAGAAAATAGCTTCTGAAAGCATATTTTAGGCTGCTTGGTTATTTGAAGCAAATAAAATCATCTTGGGAACTAATTAGGATTGAATGGTCACATCAGAATCCTGACCTTAGCCTTCATTAACCTTTATGTAATTTCTTAGATTCAGTCAAATTCAGTTTCTCCATCAACAACAACAACAACAACAAAATGTCATAAGAGACCAAAGAATGTAAATAGGGTTCAATTATTTTTACACTAAATACAAAAAGATTTCTGGGATAAAAAGCAATCATGCTTAACACTGATGAAGTATGCGTCTCTAAAGAATGGCTGTGTGCCAAGGTCAACATATGAAAAAGTCAGTTTGGTAGAAGAACATAGAACCCCAGGATCAGAAGGGACCTTATATCAGATAATCTAACTTTTATTTATAATTTTAATTACTGAAACATGAATCCTTTTATAATATCCCTGAAAATTGCTCAACCATCTTCTCTTTGAATACTGGCAAAAGGGAACTAAGGCAGTCCTTTCTACTTTTGGATAGCTTTTTTTTTTCTTTTTGGAGGGGGGAAGGCAGGGGAATTAGAGTTAAGTGACCTGCCCAAGGTCACATGGCTAGTAAGTGTTAAGTGTGAGGCTGGATTTGAACTCGGGTCCTCCTGACTCCAGGACCAGCGCTCTATTCACTGTGCTACCTAGCTGCTCCTGCATAGTTTAATTTAAAAAAAAAAAGTCTGCCTTAAAGTGAACTGAAGTCTCCCTCTTTCTAAACTTCTACCCATTGTACCTGGTAATTCCTGCTAAAGCCAGAACAAGTTTCAGTCCTTTTCCATGTGGTAGCCAAGACATCTATCATATGGTTCAAATAAGCCTGGGCTTTTCCAGTATAAATATCCACAGTAGCTTTAATCAATCTTCATTTCATGCTTTCCTCACTTTACTCCTCACCATTCTGGTTACCTGCCTTTGGACATGCTCCAGCTAGTTTGCTTGCTTATATTCTTCCTAAAATGCTTAGAACTGAACACACACACACACACACACACACACACACACACACACACACACACCCCTTTGAAATGTTGGTTCCAAATCATTTCTGACATTGGGGAGAAAACAAGAAACGACACAATTAGTATGCAGTACTTAATTTTGATTTCTTTCCTTCAGTGATGGGGAATCTACTACATGCAAGGGAGATTCAGAGACACCCAACACATAGGTCTTGCTAGACATTCTTAACTCTAACTGATGAAATGAATCTATGGCATTTGAACATTAGTGACATGGTCTCCTCACAACAACCCTGCGAGGTAGGTAAACATTATTATATCTGTTTTATAGATGAGTAGGTCAAGACCCTGAGAGATTAAATGATGAACATGATCACATAGATAGTAAATATTTGAGGTGGGATTTGATCTCTGATCTTCTTCCTTACTAGACAGGTTTTCCATCCTTTAGGTAATATTGAACCAGAAAGTTGTACCAATAGAGAGCCTCATAGGAGAAGACAGGGACATTTCTAAGACATGCAGATTTGTATTGTAATTTGTGTTGCAGTGAACTGAGGAGCTCAATCTAATCACCTATAACCCTCTTACTCTCCCCCCAACCGCACAAAACTCTGCCCCAAATGCTTTCCTGCAGAGCATAAGAATAACAATTATAAACATGATAATCATGGCATTGATTTATATATATGTGTGTGTGTGTGTGTGTATATACATATGTGTGTATGAGTGTGTTTGTGTGTGTATACTTTAAGATTTGCATACTGCTTGATAGATATATAATCCCATTATAGATAATAATAATAATAATAATATAATAATAATAATAAAATAATCCCATATAGATAGATATATAATCTCATTTAATCTTCAGAACAACCCTGGAAGGCGGGTGTTATTATTATTCCCATTTTTACAGACAAGATAACTAAGGCAAACGTAGATCATAGTGTCCTTCCCAGGCTCACACAAATATGTATCAGAGGCCAAATTCTAAGTTGGTTCTTCTTCATTCCTGATCTAGTGCTCTACCTACTGTCCTACCTACCTACTCCCATGATTTCCCAGAAGCCCCCAAAGCTCAGATGCCCAGGATTGAAATATACTGGACAGAGCAGAGTCTTATCTTCTCAGACAGTCTTTCATTATTGCTGACATTACACTGGTATGCTCTGTGTGAAAAATACTAGCAAGTCACAATTCCTGAGGCTCCAGGATAGCAACAGAAGCTCTATAATGAGCTCTTTGGAGCCAGGCTGCCTCTCTGCCATTTGTCCACTCTCAGTTTCACCTATCAGAGTAAAAGCTCACCGACTCACATTCCCAGGCCAATCCAAAACATCAGTTCACTGCAAACCCTTCACTCTATTGACTCTTCTTCTATTCCCTAATTTCATTCAAACATACAACGTCAGTACTAAAGTGTTAATGCAGGGACTAACCCATGGTAACTGCTTAATAAATGTTCATTGGCTCACTCACTCTGACTCTCTAATTTCATGTGAATATAGGACCAGAACATGCCAACACTGCCCCCCAAACTGACAGACAGGCCCTCAGGCCTTTGGTCAGGCTCCTAAATCATCTGTCAACACATAACTTGGGATCACAGGTCTAAAGCTATAAGGGACCTCAAAGGCCATCTAGTCAGTCAGTCAATAAACATTGATTAAGCCCTTATGTGCCATGCACTGCTTTAATCATTAATTTTCCAGATTAGGAAATTGAGTCCCAAGGAGGTTATAAAGATCGGAAATAGGATTTGAAACTACTTCTTCTTATTCTAGAAATAGTGGGCTTTCCATTGTACCAGATTACCTCCTGAGAAGTATCGTGGAGCAGATAAAGCACTAGGCCTGAATTCAAGTCACAACTCAAATACTCAGTAGCTGTGTAGCCCTAGCAAGTCACTTATGAATTCTAGACCTCAGTTTCCTAATATGTAAAATATGGGGGGAGGGTCATTTTCAGCTCTGAATATATGATTCCAACATCACAGGATACTCCTAAATAACCCTCCTGTGGAAGAGTCAGCACTTGATTCACCTTGTAGTCAGACACCTATGCAATGAAAGGAAAATGACAAGACATTTCTTGTGAGGAGAAATATCCACCTTTTTCTTTTCCTTTCTCAGTCCCACACAATATCATAAGCTCCTAACATGTGTGACCCTTCCCTCCAACCTGTGCTGGTGGGGACTCCCTTCAGGTCTCAGTAGGCAATAATCATGAGTTATCCTGCTCCAAAACAGGTGGGCAACAGCCTGAGGCAGACAAGCCAGCCGACACTGAGGACAAACACATCACTGTACCTGAACTCCTGATCTTCCTGGGTTTAAGATTTTCAGAAGACTTGTGCTCTGCTAGTAAGATTCTGAAAACTATAATAACTGATTTTTAGATAGTCTTCAATATATTTGAAAAGTGATCTGTATACATGATTCAATTTGAGCCCCTGCCTCCCCATCCCCCATGAAAAAGGCAATGTATATAATAGATATTATTAATCTCACTTTAGAAATGAGAAAAATGAGACAGAGAAGTTAATAAGCAAAAGTTTCTTAGGAAACAATTAGGATGGAGAGGTTTTATCAGTTTTCTGACCTTAGTTCTTATTAACTTGTAAGTCATTCCCTTGTTGTTGTTCCATTGCATCCATTTCTCATCACCATGTGGACCATAAAGTCCATGGGGTTCTCCTCGGCAAAGATACTGGAGAGGTTTGCCATTTCCTCTTCCAGTGGGTTAAGACAAACAGCATTAAGTGACTTGTACAGGATCATACAGCTTGTAAGAGAACATATTTAAACTCGGGTCTTCCTGACTCTCAGCTCAGCATTCTATCCACTAAGCCATCTAGTTGTCCACCTAGTTTATGTCCAGGCTCTCCATGTCCAGAGATACATATTAAGTGCCAGAGGCAGGATATGAATCCATGTATTTCTGATTCTAAGTCCAGCACTCTATGTACCACACCAGGCAACCTGTCAACAAAAGCTTTCAAGAAACTGGGATCATATCATGTCCACTCTTGGGTGAAGCATCAAGGGAGATTTTAGGAAATGACAGACTGTTCAAAGTACAGGAAGAAAGACACAATGTCCTGAGTTAATTAACATAGAGGGAAAGATTACTTCAAGATGAACTTAGGAAGGCAAATAAGGCTTTGTGGGAAAAGGTAGTATATATTATATATTCAAGAGTCACAATTGATGTATACAGAAACTGGCAGGATTTTTTTCTTTAAGACTAAAATAAAATAAGCCCATATAGCAATGTTGGTATGTATGTGTGTGTGTGTGTGTGTGTGTGTGTGTGTGTGTATGACATAAAGAAAAAGTAATTGGTCTTTGTAAGCTCACAAAAGCAAAACGAAAATACTCCCTACTTCATTCTCAAGGTATACAGCCTCAATTTATAGCATAAAGGTTTTACATTCATAGGAGAGAACCCAGAGGAGGCAGTCTTATCTCTCAGGAATCCTTGGCCTTCATTCAGAAGGAGAAAAAACTTTCAAGAGGCAAGGTCTATTGTAAATCATGTCAACACAGATGCAATATTTCCAATTTTCATTTTGTGGCTACTTTTTTTTAACCTCACAACTTTTCTTCCTCAAAATGCAGTCTCCAAAGGACTGTTCATATTGCAAAAAGAGTTTCCACCAACATTATAGATTTGCTCAATTTAAGGTGTGTTTCCAGGAAAACACAGGGGTCTTAAAAAACAGGGGGAAAAATCCCACACTTAACTAGCTCTTTGCAGCACCATAAAGAATTTCTGGAAGGCCAAGTGTTCTATAATAAAATGTACAGTTTGCTAATGGATTCCCTAGATGCAGAAGGTATAGCAGCCTGTGAATTGTGTACTACTAGCCCAAATGACTCTCTTGATCAATATTTAAAAGCTCCAGATTCTGCCTGTAATTTTTATATATACCAAAGGGCTCACACTCTATAAGTCATTAGAAACCACCTGTGCTGCTTCTTCATAAAATATATCAAATAAGGCAATGTTGACTCTTCAGCGAAAGAAATTTCACAGGTAGAGCTAGAAGGGAACTATTAAAGTAGACTTGTTGCAGGAAACTGAAATTAAATTGCTCAGTTCTGCCACTAACTTGATGTATGACCTTATGAAAATCAATCCGCTTCTCTGGATCTCAGTTTTCCCATCTGTGAAAGAAGAAGTTGAACTAGAAAGGTTCCTAAAGTATCCTCTAGCTCTGTTTCTATGTTCTGAGATCCCTTCCAACTCTAAAATTCTATGCGTCTAGTTAGAAGAGTAAAAATTCAGCAGCATTTCAATTATTTCTAGAAGGAGAGCAAAATGGGCAAGGAGTCATTCACAGAAAGACCTAAGTGAATCAACATTTTACTCTGCTTTTTAGACTAAGAATCATTGGAAAGTCATGCCAACATCAGGTAGTGAACCCATTCTATGAGGTGGAGAGGGGATGCAAGAGGGTATCAGATAGATATAGATATGTATGTTTGTATACACACACATACACATTATTGAAGCACCAGAGAATGAGCAGTTTTAAAATACTTCTTGTATACCAGAATGGGACTGGATGGTCAGTTAAATCTCTATTCTTGTGGAGAAGAGGTGATGAGGCAATATTCAGCAAAAGGAAGACAGGTACAGGGCAGGAGTCATTGGAAAGGTCAGGGACACATGACCATTGTTCACTGGCCTCAAGCTATACCTGCCATGTCAGTTCCACCAATGAACCAAGAGTCATGGGAAGAAGAGGTGTCTGGCAGGAGACCGTATGTCTATTTGCCCATGTGACTATGGACAAGTCCAGTCAGATCTCTAGGACCTGGCTTCCTTAATCTGTGAGATGAAGTTGGACTTTTTCTTCCCATGCCATCTGGATCTAACATTCTCTCAGTCTATGAATTTTCTTCAGTTCTCTTATTATTCACTTAGTGTCAGTAACAGGTTAAACAGTAAGAGCTCTAGCCAGTGGAAGAAATGAAGTAAAAGCCTTTGAATTTGGTACCACCATTGCCATTTTGAGCCTTGGCACAGAATGATCACATGAACAACTTTAAAGCTCTGATTAAATAACTGAACTGGAAAGAAAAAAATCTCTGTATTTTCAAAGTTTACACAGGAGAGATTAAATTCTCATTAAAAAATGCTCCAGGCAGAAGACAGCTCAGCACTGAACCCCAACCAATGCCTAGCGATGCCCATCTGGGGTTTTCTTCACATGTTGTAGAGGGAACTGATTGCTTGCCTGGAAATCAATGAATCCTAAATGTAGATCTGGGCTGGACTTTAGAATCCACTAGCCCTATCCCCTCATGTTAGAGATGGGTAAACTGAGGCCCAAACAAACTAAGTGATTAGCTCAAGGTCATACAGGCAGAAAGCAATATTTGAACCTAATCTTCTAACCCCAGATTTAGTGTTCTTTCCACCCTTAGTTCAAATTGTTACATTGCTACTTATGTGACCTTGGATGAATTATTCACCACTAAGTTGTACTTACTCCCACAACTATTTGTAAAATGGAGATGACAGTGCCCGCGTTGTTTTGCAGGGTCTATAGGGGACAAATGCTTTGTAAACCTCACAATATAACATGTGAATTATGTGGTGACAGCAGTGGGATAATGATGGCTGAGATTTACATTTTGTTTTCCTCACAGCAATCTCATGAGGTAGGTAATGCAAATACTCTTCTCCCCATTGTTCAAAAGAGAACACTCAAGCCTGGACAGGGCAAAGTTACCCATCTAGGGTCATAAACTAAAGAGGAAGCATGGCGCAATGGATACAGGGATAGGACTTGAAAAAGGGGAAAACTGGGTTCCAGTCCTCCTCCTGACAGGTAACATCTATGTGACTTTAGGCATGTCACCTAAAGAGGTTACTCTTTGAGCTTCAGTTTATCCCTCTGTTGAATGGATGGATGAATGGATGGATGGATGAATGAATGAATGAATGAATGAATGAATGAGAGTAAATAAAAAAATAAAAAAGCACTTATTTAGTACCAGGCACTGGAGATATAAATGCAGAAGGAAAAGTCCCCACATTCAAGTAGCTTACATTCTAATGAGGGAGACAACAGATACAGAGGAATGAGAAAGCTGGTTTGAAGAGTCACTCCAGAGGATGTGGAGCTGTGGGCAGTTTACTGACATACTGTTCCAGAAGCAATGGCAGTACAGATTTGATTGTTTCCAATGCAAGAGTTATAAAGCATGTATTGAGAGGAAGGAAAGGAGGAGGAGGAAATAAAGTCACGAGATCCTAGATTCAGAGCTGCAAAGGCCTTCAGAGGCTTTTTACAAAGGAGTAAACTGAGACTCACATGTTAAGTGACTTGCTCAGTTTCCTACATTAGTATGTGAAGTGGTATGCAAATCCAAATCTTCCCGACTCCAGGTACATCATTCTATTCCATATATACCATGATGTTTCTCTTTCTGGGTCTGGGAAGAGACAGACAAATAGGAGGTTCTTGCCAAGCAGGCTAGTATGGCCCCAAGGAGAGAGTTCCAAAACTGAGGGCTTATCTCCTCTAGGGCCTGGATACTCTGAAGGTTCAGATATTAATAAATAGCAGTTACCTTGTAGAATTGTTGGGAGATTTAAAGGAGGTAATATATAAAGAGCTTTATACCCATTAAATACCTGTATGAATAACCTTTATTAATATAAGGGTAATGCTCTGATCAGCCTGATGAGCTTACCAGCGTCTTTAGACTTTGATTGTTCGTGCTGTTGTTCAGTTGAACTGTTTAGTCAGGACTGACTCTTTGTGACCACATGGCCCATAGCACACCAGGCCCTTCTATTTTCTACTATCTCCTAAAATCTGGAGAAGCTCATATTTGTTTTTTTTCCATGACACTTTCTATACGTCTCATCATCTGTTATCCCCTTTTCCTTTTGCCTTCAATCTTCCTTAGCATTAGAGTACTTTCTAAAGAGTCCTGTCTTCTCATTATATGGCCAAAGTATTTAAGCTTCATCTTCAGTATTTGACTTTCCAGTGAATAGTCCAGTGAGTACTGAGTGATTTGATCCCCCTTGCTGTCCAAGGGACTCTTAAAAGTCTCTTGTAGCATCACAATTTGAAAGCACTGATTCTGCAATGCTCAGCTTTCCTTAGAATCCAACTCTCACAGCCATACATTGCTACGGGAAAAAATCAGACTTTTGTTGACAAAGACATGTCTCTGGTATGCTGTCCAGATTTGCCATAGCTTTCCTTCCAAGGAGCAAGCATCTTTTAATTTCATGGCTGCTGTTGCTATTTGCAGTGACCTCTGAGTCCAAGAATCTAAAATCTGACACTGTTTCCACTTCTTCTCCCTCAGTTTGCCAGGAAGTAATGAGACCAATTGCCAAGATCTTAAGGGTTTTCTTTAATGTTAAGCTTCAAGGCACCTTTTATACTCTCTTCCTTCACTCTCATTAAGAAGCTTCTTAGTTCTTCTTTTCTTTCTGCTATCAGAGTGGTGTCATTCACACATCTGAGATTGTAGATGTTTCTCCTGGCAAATTTAATTCCAGTTTTGAATTCATTCAGCCTCGCATTTCACATGATGTACTCTTCCTGACCCAATCTGAGGTTTTCCTGACAAAGATATTGGAATGGTTTGTTATTTGCTTCTTCAACTCATTTTATAACTGAGAAACTGAAGCAAACTGGGTTATTTGACTTGCTTAGGGTCACACAGCTAGTAAGTGTCTGAGACTGGATTAGAACTCAGGAAGATGAGTCTTCCTGATTCCTAGCCCAGTGTTCTATCTACTATGCCACCTCGCTGCCCCACATAAGTTAAATAAATAAGTGACAAAGTCCAGTCTTATCATAGTCCTTTTCCAATCTTAAACCAATCAGTTATTCCACGTTCAGTCCTAACTGTTGCTTCTTGACCCACATACATATTCCATAGGAGATAAGAAGAATGATCAGGTACTCCCATCTCTTTGAGCATTTGCCATATTCTGTTCTGATCCATACAATGAAAGACTTTAGTGTAGTCAATGAAGAGAAGTAGATTTTTTTCTTTGTTCAAGTTTTTGTTGTTGTTTCTTTGTTGTTCTTCTTCTTGTTGATTTTTCTGGAACTCCCTTGTTTTCTCCATAAACCAGATAATGATGGCAATTTGGTATCTAGTTCCTTTATTTCTTTGAAAACCGCCCTGCTCTTTTGGTAATTCTTGGCTCACATATTGCTAAAGAATAGCTTACAGAATCTTAAACATAACCTTAAGCATATGAAAAGAGTGCAATTGTTGGGTAACTTGAGTATTCTTTGGCATTGTCCTACTTTAGGATTGAGACATAAACTGATCTTTTCCAATCCAGTGGTCACTTTTGAGTTTCCCAAATTTGCTATCATATTTGGTACAGCCTCTTAACAGCATCATCTTTTAGTATTTTAAATAACTCAGCTGGAATTATATCATTTTTACCAGCATTTTGGTCAGCAATGCTTTCATTTTCCAGGGTGTCTGGTTCTTCATCAGTAACCACAATGTCATGTTTATTATTGGTGATGGTGAAATCTTTCTTGTAATAGTTCTTATGTATATTCTTGCCACCTCTTCTTAATCTCTCCTACTTCTATTAAGTTCCTGCTATTTTTATCTTTTATCATGCCCTTTTTTGCATAAAACATTAACTTGATATCATTGAAAAGATCTCTTGTCTTTCCTATTCTATTATTTTCTTCTATTTTTTTTGAATTGCTCATTTATGAAAACTTTCTTATCTTTCCTTTGTATTATCTGTAATTCTGAATGCAGTTGAGCGTATCTTTACCTTTCACTTTTTGTCTTTCCTCAACTATTTTTAAAATCTCATCAGACAGCCATTTTGCTTTCTTGCTCTTCTTTTTCTTTGGAATGATGTTTGTTGCTGCTCCCCATACAGTAATGAGAACCTCCGTCCATAGTTCTTCAGGCACTCTACCAAATCTAATCCCTTAAATCTACTCATCACTTCTACGTTAAATTTATTAGTTATAAGTACGTAGTCTGATGTTTTCTCCTACTTTCTTCAATTTAAGTCTGAATTTTGCAATAAGAAGCTCATGACTGTCCATGCCTCTCTCCATAGAAGTTGTACATATACCCATGGGAACTCCTTAAGAGAACCAAAGACAATTTTGTACTAAGTTATTAGAACTACTGCAGGACGAAATTTTACTGATTCCCAGGGAATGGGGTTTATTGACTGGAGCTATTGACAAGATGAACTGACTGGCTCTGATTTTTGTAAAGACAGACTCCTGTTGGGTAGCTAAGCTACCCCTTCGAGTTGGTGCACAGAGACTTTACTATGGACTTGGGATTTCTTGTTGGCTCCCCCAGCCCCAGCCTTTTTTCTAGAGAGAATTCAGCAAATATATTGTTAGTGTATATGGAGAAGGAAGGGGATCAGGAAATTCCTCTTCACTTACCTTCTCTAGGAGCCAATTATGTCTTATGACAAAAGAAAATGGTATAAGAGAAGTTGCCCTGGTATCTTAGATCCTGAGGGTAAAATAGAAATTGAAAGAATCCACCAATCACCTCCTAAAAGAGATCCCCAAATGAAAGCTCCCAAAAATATTATAGCAAAATTCCAAAACTCTCATATCAAAGAAAAAAATGCTTCAAGCAGCCAGAAATAAACTACTCAAATTTAATGGAGTCAGAGTCAAGATCACACCAGATTTATCAGCTTCCACATTAAAGGAATAGAAGACTTGAAATATGATATCCTTAAAGTCAAGGGAGCTAGGATTACAACCCAAAATAACCTAATCAGGAAAACTGAGTGTAATCCTTCAGGTGTGTGGGGGGGGGGGGAATGGATATTTAATGAAATAGAAGAGTTTCAAGCATTTCTGACAAAAAGACCAGAGCTGAATAGAAAATTTCACATTCAAACACAAGACTCAAGAGAAGCATAAAAAGGAGAACATGAAAGAGTAATTATAAGGGACTCAATAAAGTTAAAATATTTACATTCCTATATGGGAAGATGATAGGTGTAACTCCTAAGAACTTTATTACTATTAGGGCAGTTAAAAGGTGTTTATATAGACAAAGGGCATGGGTATGAGTCAATTATGTTGGAATGATGTCCAAAAAAAAAATAAAGGGATAAGAAAGAGGGATATAGTGGAAAAAGTAGGAGGGATACAATGGGGCAATTTTTCTTATATAAAAGAGGTGCACAAGTAAGAACTATTACAATGGATGGGAAAATGGGGGTTTGCAAGCAATGGTTTAACCTCACTTCCATTGAAATAGGTTCAAAGAGGGAAGAATACATACACAGTTAGAAATAAAAATATAGCTTATCCAGTAGGGAAATAACAGGGGAAAGAGATAAAAGAAGGGGGTGGGGTGATAAAAGGGAGGGTAGCTTAGATGAGGCAGTGGTTAAAAGCAAAATAAACTTTTGAGGAAGGACAGGATTAAAAGAGAGGAATAAACAGAAGAAAAATGAAATGGGAGGAAATACAGTAATCATCTCCGAATGTAAATAGAATGAACTCGCAAAGAAAATGGAAGCAGATAACAGAATGGATTAGAAATAAGAATCCAACAATATATTGCTTATAAGAGATACACTTGAAATAGAAAGACATATACAGAGTTAAAATAAAGGGTTGATGCAGAATCTAATATGCTTCAGCTGAAGTAAAAAAGGCAGGGGTAGCAGTCTTGATATCAGACAAAGCAAAAGCAAAAATAAATCCAATTAAAAGAGATAATCAGGGAAACTACAACATGAAAAAGGACCACAGAAAAGGGAGTAATATAAAAAATTCACAGAAAGTTTCTCTGATAAAGGCTTTATTTCTCAAATATATACTGAGCATAGAACTGGGTCAATTTCATAAAAAATAAAAGCCATTTCCTAATTGATAAATGGTCAAAGTTTACAAACAATTTTCAAAAGAAGAAATCAAATCTAGCTATAGTCACATGAAAATCACTATCGGTTAAATAAATGGAAATTAAAATTAGTCTGAGGTACCACCTCACACCTATCAGAAATGGCAGATGCTAGAGAGGAGGAGGGAAAAATAGGTACAGTAATGAATTATTGGTGGAGTAGTAAACTAGTCCAGTCATACTGGAGGATGATTTGGAACCATGGGGCTATAAAACTCTGTCTACCCTTTGATCCAACAATACTAATACTAGATCTGTATCCTAAATAAATCAAAGAAAAAGAAAAAAAGAACAATGTATACAAAAATATTTATGGTAGCTCTTTTTGTGGTGGCAAAGAATTGAAAATTAAAGGAATGCTCATTAATTAAGGAACTTCTGAACAAGTTGTGGCATATGATTATGATGGAGTACTACTGTGTTACAAGAAAAGATAAGGGGATGATTTCAGAAAAAATAAACATGGCAATACCTATATGAACTGAGATAAAGTGAAGGGAGAAAAACTAAGAGATAATTTCAAACATTAATAGCAATGTTGTAATGGTGATCAACTATACAAGACTTGGCTACTCTGATTGATACAATGATCCAAGACAACTGCAAAGGGCTCAGAATGAAAAAGTGCTATTCACTTCTAGAGAAAGAACTGATCAACTCTGAGTGCAAATTGAAATACGTTTTTGTGAAACCTTTTTTTTTAAATATGGGTTAATATGAAAATATGTTTTGAATGCTTTCACATATATAATTGATATCATATTGCTTGCCTTGTCAGTGGGTGGGGGAGATGGTGGGAAGAAGGGAGAGAATTTGGAACTCAAAATTTAAAAAAAAAGAAAGTTACAAGTAAATAATAATTTTTTTAAAAAATTTATTACATGGCAACTGCATGTACTCACTAACATCACCCAAATGCAGAGTTCCTGGCTACCTTTTGTTTTTATTTTTCCATTTGTGACTACAGTTTAAAAGTCAGAGACATGAGAGTGAACTTTTTAAATCCACAAGCTATCAGTGGCTGGGTTTTTTGTAGAATAAAGTTATAGAAAGAACTATGTGTACTTGTCTATGTGACATGAAAGGGGGATTGCCTGAGCAGTTAGATATCAGAATCTAGCCTTCAGCTAGGGAGATTTCTTGGGTAGTGCCAACTTTAAGAATTACCTAGCTGGGAATACCAAATAAGAAAGTTCTGAAATCTAGCCTTCTATCCAAAAATAATTTTTTTTAAGATAAAAAGGAGTTTTGAAGACAAAAGGATTGCTCGTGTATCATCATAAGGGAATAAAGACACTGTATGAGGGAGCCTTACCTTTGTTTATTAGCTGGTGGTTCAGTGGAGAGAGAGTTGGGCTGGAAATCAGGAAGCCCTGAGTTCAAATCAGGATTCAGACACTTATTGTCAATCTTGAGAGCAGCCCCAGTCAAAAAAACCCTTTCTCTATTTATCAACCTGGAGCAGTTCCGGTTACTGAGACTTATCAGGAGCTGCCATTGGCTCATTTAAGGAGTTTCCATTGGGTATATCTACAACCTGTATGGAGAGTGCTATGGACAATCAAAGCCTCCAAAGAGGTCACTTAACCTCTGGTTACCTCAGTTCCTTCAAATGTAAAGTGGGGAATATAATAGCACCTATCCTACCATGTTGTTGTGAGGATCACATGGAATAATATTTGTCAAAAATGCTTAGCATAGTGCCAGACACATGGCAGGAGGTATATAAATGCTCCTTCTCTCTCTCCTCTTCTTCCTTCTTCACTATTACAATGAGTTATTTGGATAATGTAGGTCTAACAGTAAAGGGGTTGCCTCTCTAAGAGTTCCAAACCGTTTTTGGTGTTGTTGTGAAGGGGGATTCCAAAGCACTGTTTTGCAAACGAGTGAGAGGCAAGGGAAGGAGGGACTATGCAGGAACCTGTGGAAAAGTGGAGAGTTAGCAGAAAAGGAAAAGAATTATGTTCATTGTTCATGGCATGCTGATAATCCCTTTGTGTGTTTTCTGTATTTGTTTATGGACTCCTGAGAGCCCTTTGGATTTGGGGCATTTTCTATGGGGTGAAATAAAGGCTGTCTTGCACATGATACCATGTGTACTTTGAGTGCTTGTATGGGAGCAAGGGAACCAATTACATACTTCTATCAAAAACCAGGTGCAAGTTTTATTAAAAAAAACAAACAACCATATTCAGGGATTTTCCAGAAAACAGGAGAGACAGAGACAGAAATAGAGATAATGACAGAGAGATCTTTTTAGGATAGCCCCCAAGATAGAGCCCAGGCTTTGTGAGCTCAGGGTTTGGGGGTGCTAGGCCATGGGTTACATGAATAAATGGTGATGGAGGGATTTGAAGATAGACTTTTGCCTCCATCTATAGAGGACTTCCCCCTATACCATGCTAATCCAGTAGCTTGTTCATATGGATCCAATGAGGGTGATTGACAAAGAGAAGAGATGCCCAGGTAGGACTCCATCATAGTTCTTCCCAAGTGTCCTCTCTGGAGGTCTCTTTGAAAGGTCTTTATCTTCCCAGTATCATTGAATGTGCTAAATTGGTGACAGGTGACAGCTTGGTGTGAAGACTGAATGAGTTCTTCGTTGACCTTTCTGATTCTCATCACCTTGGATAGGTTTCCAAGTTTCCCATCTGCAGGATAAAGTAAAGGTTCAGGGGAAGTGTAAAAAATTCTGCCCTTCTCTACAATCTGGGCTGACTGAGCCACGTAGACATGAGGAAATGTGTCTCTTCTTTACAGAAGAAACTTGAGCTCTGCTCACTGAACTGCTTACGTGCCTTTGCTTATGTAAAGCTGGGGGCAGAGCCCTTAGTGTCAGATCAAATAGCAGCACATGATTCTCCACCTTTGTCTCTTAGAGAGAACAAACTGCAGGCTCTCCTTGGCCTCTAGCCTTGAACGAAAACCCCCAGGAAATGGCCCCCGGGCTCTTTGCAGAAACAAAGTGTTACTAGCTTCTTGACGTCAAAAGGCAAAAAAAGTCTTTGAACCCAGAAGTTGAGGGATGCCTATGAGCCTGCACGATAACACTTGGCCTCTGCTTCCAAGGGCTAAGCCAAGGCAAGATTGCTTTTCCTTAGTATCTCCTTGCAGGGGTGTCAGTGGAAATAATTACAGCGAACCACACTGGTCCAGCCCAATGCCTGGCACCTCCAGCAGACTTTTTTTTTTGTGAATTGACTAGTAGAGCGGTGAACTGGTCCAAGCCTTCTGCAAAACAACTGAAGATTATCCTAAGAAGAGAGATTTCTTGGGTAGCACTTACCTCAGGGGTGGCCTCAAGCATTGCGCCCCCCCCCCCAAATACTTTGTTCAAGTCATGTGTTTAAGTGACAATAAAGCCAGTTATTGCCTCAAGACCTAGAACAAGGATATTTAACATCTTTTATATCTTAGACCCTTCCTCAGAATAACGTTGTTAAAAGTATAAAGTAAAATAGAACAGATTACAAAAGATAAAACAATTACTGAAATAAAATAAGCAATTTAAAAGACAGAGGCATTGCAACAGCAAAGGACATTGAGTAGCTTAGGGACTTTGTGTGAATTGATTATGATATATAATATCTATTTGTTTATAAGAATTGCTGTCAGTTTCATCAATTGATCTGTGTAAAGCATATGTGAAGAATTTATATGAACTATGTGTAGAAATAGTTCATATACATATAAATTATATGTATATATGCAAAATCACTCCAGTAATGTAAATGATAAAGACACTAAAAAGCAGGCTAACACTGGAGAATTGTAAAGAATAGTCTTAGACCTGAAGGACAGATAAAGAACCTTATTTTCATCCTGTCAGTAGCAAGGTGGTAACTATAGATATGGAATTCAGTATACACTGTCACAATGACAAGCCATGTTAAGTAGCTTTGCCCAAATGTTTTTTTTAAATTTATTAAAAGAAAGGAATAATTGGAGGGAGGGGGTTAAGGGGAAGCGACTGTTATAAAAACAAAAGGGAGTCTTACTATAAAATAAAATAAAAATAACATTGCCATCATCAACACAATCACCACCTCTGAAAAAATAATTCAGAGACAGCCCCTACCCCCTAGCCTCCGACTGAATCATTAGGACTTGTTTTACTATACCTTCATATTACTGAAGCTGCCATTGGATCATAAGATCATATAATTAGAGCTAAAAGAGATACCAGAGGTCATTAAGTAGGCCATACCTATTCTGAATATTTAGTCTCTTTCTGTCTCAAATTAAAAAGTGTCCACTAAGGATACATTCATTACAAAATACTATGTGCCTGAAAGATTTGTTACTTGGGGTATCACTGTACTAGATTTTTCATTGAGCCAAAAAAAGCTGGGGGTGGGGGCAGTGGGGGAGTGAAACCTTTTGCACAGGATTTGCATGTTACTCTGCCAGTATGGTGAGTGTTTGCAACAAGCTTTTTTTTTTTCTTTTCTTTTTAAACATTTAATTTTTTATTTTTTTTTTTTAGCTTGGAGACTACAGAAGTTTTCAAAAGGAAAAATAAATTAATGATACAATGAAAAATACTGAGATCTGAGTTCAGGTGAATAGGCTTCTAGAGCAATGGATGTTCTCTTGTCTTTTTTTTGCCCTTCAGCAATACTTCCTGCCTGTGCATGTTGAATATGGGAGTGACAATGCAGACCTGCAACAGACCTTGACACTGTCTGCCAGTGATGAAAATTGCCTGAGCCCAGCACTATGGATGAGATTCAGACAGATGCCCTAGCCAGACATTCAGGCAGCTGAAATAACTGGGATCAGAGACTGGTCACTGTTATGACACCTACCAGGGCTGCTGAGAAGACTGGGGAGACCAATTCCAATCTCTGAGCCAACCCCCTCCATTGTCCCTGCTTTTCATTCCAATCCTGAGGTGGGGTACCATACAACTGATTTTTTTTCCCTTCTCTTTTTTCTCTTTCCTATAGGTAACAAATACTTCAGAACTCTCCTTCCTATGCCACTCATTGTGTCCTGCTCCCTGTACCCCCAAAAGCTGATAAGACAAAAGGAAGAAAATTTGATGATATAGGTGGAGATGGAGTAGCCTATGTAGGAGCACTTAAAATTTTTTCCTTGTATTTTTGCTGTGTTAAATAAACAATGAAACCACTGTGTACGGATTAACTTAGTGACTAAGGGGGTTATTCTGACTGAGAAAATAAATTTCATATGCAAAAAAGGAGCAAAGATATGGATTTTTTAAAATTTTAAATAATTCAGAGTAATCTTCCAAAATAATCCTCTACCTCAAATTTATACATAACCCAGTGCCACCACATGTTTGCAGAACAAGCACCCTCTGGTGACCAGCAGGTATACTGAAGCTTCCTAGGAAAGCTATTCCTCATAGGTGCCATAAAAATTCTGATGAAATCACTTTACTAGTGGCTTGAGTATCTTGCCACCTGGTGGACAAGTCAGATATTCTACTCCCTCGTTGGATAATTAATATAGTGACACACTGCCTTTCTGCAGGCTTAAGGAAAGCCCCACAAAAGCTGATAAAAGCTGTTTTTAGTAGGGTGATGATCCAAGTATGTAGCCCACAGCAGTCTCACAATTGGATATTGTGATCTTTACAATTACACAAAATTATAGGCATCATAAAACTGATCAAGAACAGAATCCTAACCCAGGGATAATATAGGCACACCTTGCTCACATATATATTGAGCTTAAAAAAAAAGAAGGTTTGTGGCAACCCTGCACTGAGCAGGATCATTTTTTCCCAGTGGCATGTGTTCATAGTGTGTCTCTGTACCATATTTTGGTTATTCTCACAAAATTTCAGACTTTTCTTTATTATTATATCTATTATAATGATCTATGATCAGTGATCTTTGATGCTACTATCATAATCGTTTGGGGGCACCATGAACCACAGCTGTATAAGATGGCAAACTTAATAAATATCTATTTTGTGTTCTGACTGCTTCATTGACCAGCAGTTTCCCCCTCTGTCTTCCTCTCCTCAAGATTCTCTATTCCCTGAAACACAACAATATTGAAGAGTATTACATAAACTTAGTTGATAAAGCAGTGGCAGGGTTTGAGAAGACTAACTTCAATTTTGTAAGAAGTTCTATAAATGCTATCAAATAGTATCAGATGTTACAGAGTAATCTTCCATGAAAGAAAGAGGTGATACAATAAATTTCATTGTTGTCTTATTTTAAGAAATTGCCATAGCCACCTCAACCTTCAGCAAGCACTAGCCTGATTAGTCAATAACCATCAACATCAAGACAAGACTCTCCACTAGCAAAACCATTATGATATTTAAGGCTTAAATGATGCTTAGCATATTTTTTTAGCAATAAAGTATTTTTTAAATTAAGGTATGCTCACTTTTACCCTTAATACTATTTCATACTTAATAGACTACAGTGTAGTATAAACACAACTTTTATATGAACTGGGGAAAACCCCCAAAATCATGTGATTTCCTTGATTATTCAATTTATATTCACTTCTTAGCAGTGTGGAACCAAACCTGCAATATTTCTGAGGTATGCCTGTATATGGGATATCTCAGTGAATTGACTTCCTTAATCCATCTTAATACTACTCTCAGTTTCCCCACAAGACTAGGCCTGTAAGTGTTAACCTCTGTAGGCTTTGTCAAATGTTGTGGTGTTGAAGGTTCCAACTCAATCATGGAGAGTGACCTGTGCATCTATTAGGCCCAATTTATAGGATATGCCATAATGCTCAGATTCACTCTTAGATGTTCTCTGTTTCTGGGTTCTAAGCAGCACAGAGCCCAAACATAAGCCAAATGAGACACCTGGTGTAACACAGATCACCACCTCCCTCCACCATCCCACCAGCTCTTGATTATCTTCCCCAGAGGTTCATCAGCCAGTCACACACACACACACACACACACACACACACACACACACACACACACACACACACACACTCTCTCTCTCTCTCTCTCTCTCTCTCTCTGTCTCTGTCTCTGTCTCTGTCTCTCTCTGTCTCTCTCTCTGTCTCTGTCTCTCTCTGTCTCTCTCTCTCTCTCTTCCCCCCCCCCCCCAGGGAGATTTGCAGGTAAAACTCCAACTTCCATCGGCAAATCATCACAAGCTTCTGGGAATCCTGCCTATGGCCTCCCTCTTCCCTCTTTGCATTGTGTCTCTTTTTTTTAAATTAATTTTTGTTTATTTTTAGTTTACATCTTTTCTCCCCATTTTCACTTACCCACCACTCAAAACAGCAATCACATGGTATACCCCCTCCCCCAATCTGCTCTCTCCTGTATCCCCCCCATCACCCCTCTGACTTTCTGGTAGAGCAAGATATATCTCCCTATCCCAGTGCCTTTATATATTATTTCCCAGTTGCATATAAAATATAATAATCATATATATACACACACAAAAACACACACATGTATATTTTAACATATAATTTTAGAACTTTAAATTCTAGATTCTTTCCCTTCCTCCCTTGTCACCCACCCCCACTGGAAAGACAAGAAATATAGGCTGTACATGTGTAGTTACACAGAGCATCTCCAAAGTGGACATATTGTGTAACATTGACAATGTTTCCCTCCTTTCTATCCCACCCTCCCCTTGTTCTATTCTCTACTTTATCCCAGTCCCTTTACAGAAGTGTGTGCTTCTAACAACCCTCTCCCTCACCTTGCCATCCCCTCCATCATCCCCTCTCTTATCCCCTTCCTCCCTACTCTCCTGCAGGGCAAGATACCCATTTTAGAATGTATATCATTCCCTCCCTAAGCCAAATTCAATGAGAGTAAGGTTGACCCATTCCCTTTTTGCCTTCCTGTTCTTCCCCTCCATTGTAACAGTTATCCCTTGCCTAATCTATATGAAATGATTGACCCTATTCTGTCCCACCCTGTCTCCTCTCATTCTATTCCTCCCCCACCTCTTAATTTCACCTTTTAAAATATCATCCTTTCCTGTTCAATTGATCCTGTGCCCTCTATGTGCACATATATACACACATTCCCATATGTAATCATGTACATATATACCCTCCCATATAGACATATATGCACGTGTACATACATACACATGCATACATACATATACATATATACATATATATTATATATATGTGTGTGTATATAAATACATTTATCTTCCTGTCACCTATCCTCATACTGAGAAAAGTTTCATAAGTTACTATTATTGTTTTTCCATGTTGGCATGTAAGTAGTTCAACTTTGGTAAGTTCCTTATGATTTCTTTTCCATGTTTACCTTCTCATGCTTGTGTTTGAATGTCAAATTTTCTGTTCAGTTCTTTTTTTTCCACAAGAATGCTTGAAAGTCCTCCACCTTATTGAATGACCATTTTTTTCCCCTGAAACATTATACTCAGTTTTGCTGGGTAGGTGATTTTTGGTTTTAATTCTAGCTCCCTTGATCTCTGGGAATATCATATTCCAGGCCCTTTGATCCCTTAATGTAGAGGCTGCCAGATTCTGGGTTATCCTGATTGTTTCCACAGTATTCAAATTGTTTCTTCTTGGCAATTTTTAATATTTTCTCCTTGATCTGGGGACTCTGGAACCTGGCTATAACATTCTTAGGAGTTTTCTTTTTGGGATCTTTTTCAAGAGGTGATCTGTGAATTCTTTCAAGTTCTATTTTACTCTCTGGTTCTAAAATATCAAGGCAATTTTCCTTGCGAATTTCTTGAAGGATGTTTTCTAAGTTCTTTTTTTGATCATGGTTTTCAGGTAGCTCAATAATTTTTAAATTGTCTCTCCTGGATCTATTTTCCAGGTCGGTGGATTTTTTCAAGATGATATTTCACATTGCCTTCTATCTTTTCATTTGTTTGGATCTGTTTAATAGTACCTTGATTTCTCATAAAGTCATTTGCTTCCATTTGTTCCACTTCCATTTGTTCCACTCTAATTCTGAAGGAATTATTCTCTTCAGAAAGCTTTTGAGATTCTTTTTCTATCTGATGAATGTGACTTTTTAAGGCATTCTTTTCCTCATTGGCTTTTTGGGCCTCTTTTGCCATTTGAGTTAATCTATTTTTTAAGGTGTTCTTTTCTTCAGTCAGGTTGTTGACTCTCTTCTCATAATTTTCTTGCATCATTCTCATTTCTCTTCTCAATTTTTCCTCCACTTCTTTTATTTGTTTTTCAAAATCTTTCTTAAGCTCCTCTATGGCTTGTAACCAGTCTACATTTTTTTGGAAGCTTTTGATGTGGGAGTTCTGACTTTGCTGTCTTCCTCCCATTCCATGCTGTAATCTTTTTTGTCTCAAAAAAGGAATCTAAAGATGGATTGCTGAGCTTTCTCTCCTTCCTTTGTCTCCTCATGTTGCCAGTCAGTTCCTTGACTTTTGGACTCAGTTGAACTCTGCTTTCCAAGGGGAAAGCTTTGACCCAAATTGCTGGAGATTACACAGCTGCAGGAGCTATTAGGAGGCTGCAGTCTCTGCAGCCCCCACCAGCTTTGCCTCACTGAAAACGCATCTCAGGACCACCACCCAAGACCATGAGCCCTATCCGGGAAGCTCAAGGAAAAAGCACTTGACCTCTGAACAATCGCTTGCCCCTCTGCAATCTGCAGGCCAGGAGCTTCTGAAGCAGCCATGTGGAGGCAGCTGCAGGGCTGCTGCTTCAGACTGCTTCTAGCTTTGGGTTCAGTTGGCCGGACCCTCTCCCCAAAACTTAGCCAAGTTCCACTGACCTTTTCCTTTTGTCCTTGGCTCTTATGGGTTGGTAATTCTGGAAACTGCCACAGCTGCTGGTGATCTGCTCTCCTGAAAGCTCCAGCTGCACCTTCTCCTGGAAGGCCTGGGGCTAAAGCCACATGGGGCTGGGCTCTGCTGTCAGCATCTTGTGATAAGCCCTTTCCGTCCATCTGCCAAGCTGCCTTTAGTGGGAGCCTTGTTTCTCTGTCATTTCATGAGTTCTGGAGCTCCAAAATTTGTTTAGAGTTGTATTTTATAGGTATTTGAGGTGGTTGTGGGGGGAGGCCAAGAGTTCTGTTTCTACTCCACCATATTGACTCCGTCCTTGCATTGTGTTTTTCATAAACGATGAGTTGGTCTAATCCAGAGCAGGTCAAAACTTTTTCTAAATGATCATATGTACTCTTTTCAAAACCCTTTTACATATTGTCTCCTTTTATCCTCTTAACAATTTTGAGAAAGGTAGATCAGACAATATAACCATATAACGTATAATGCAAGTAAGATGTAGGAACTTGAGTTATTTGCTCCCTAGAAACTCTGCCACAGTTAAATAATAAGTTAACAACCATTAGGGTTTGCACCCAG
Organism: Pseudocheirus occidentalis; assembly: GCA_028646575.1. Taxonomy (NCBI): domain Eukaryota; kingdom Metazoa; phylum Chordata; class Mammalia; order Diprotodontia; family Pseudocheiridae; genus Pseudocheirus; species Pseudocheirus occidentalis. The sequence goes on along the minus strand of CM053601.1, from coordinate 129,904,165 downwards.
GTTTCTTCATTCCTGGCCCAAAGATCTGTACCATATAATATTGTCTTTGCAAGGGGAAAGCCAAATAACTAGTACCTCCATGACCCTCTTGTTGTAGATATTATAGAAGGGATTCCTGATCAGCACAGGCTGAACTAGAAGATGTCTAGTCAAGCCCCTTTCAGTTCTGAGATGGTATGATTCTCTGAACCCAAGCAGGTGAACTCAGACTTTCCTAGCATATTTCTGAACCTTAAAAGAACTCATCCTGGTCACAGAACTGGGAAATTTTTAGATGACAAATGGATATGAATTTTTCTTTGTTTTGTTTCCTAGATGATAACTGCTTTACAATCTCATTATTTCTGGGCATTCAGATTTCATGTCAGTCAGAAGTAATCTGTCCCAAAGGAAGCTCTAGTTTCTTATAAAGTTTAAAGCCATGCCACAGAAGACAGACAGCTACTCACTTTCTTGCAGGGCAACCTGGATGGTAACACCTGCCTCACTGAAGAGGGAGGGAAGTTTAATCAGTCACTGGGGGGTTGACTCTGTTACAGAACACTAGGAACCAACTCCAAACCATGCTTTTCAAAGCCAGTTTCTTTATTTCTGGCTTCCTAATAAAATGAAAGAAAGGTTACCACTATACATCATGGTAAGCAATCTGTCAAATAGTCACTAGTACTGGGATTATCAATCCCCAAACCCAGCAGTAATAATAATCTCTCATAAGATGAGAATTTGAAGTTTATCACATTCTTTCTTCCTAACAATTCAGTGAGGTAGACAATGTGGGTATTATTGTGCCCCTTTTATAGACAGAAAAAAAAGTGAGGGTCAGAACAGTGGTCTTCTCTAACCCTCAGTTTTCCTCAGTTATAAAATGAAAAGGTTAGACTAGAATCAAGGGTTGGGAACCTGCAGCCTTGAGGCCACATGTGGCCCTCTAGGTCCTCAAGTGTGGCTCCTTGACCAAATAAAAACTTCACAGAACTATTGTCCCATCAAAGGGTTGCACTTGAGGGCCTAGAGAGCCACATATGGCCCCGAACCCATAGGTTCCCTACCCCTAGTAGACGATCTCTAAAGTCCTTTCCATATCTAGATTCTATGATTTCTCATCCTGTATAAGTATTATCCATAGCTTTCTATTTAGGATTCCCACAGTGGGAGACTATATCTTTTCTGCTGGTTTTGTCCTGATCTTGGATAAACAGGTATCTATGCTGAGATGGATATGCCCATGGCAATAGGAAATCTTGTGAATTCAAGGGGTCTGGAAGTCCTAGATCCTTTCAGTCAGGATGACAGGCAACAAGAGAGGAGTCCACATCAAATAGTTCAGTCCCTTTGGAAATGAAAACAAGCAACAAGTGGATGGATTGACCCACACATGGTCTGTTTTACCAGAATAATGCACCAGGAGTGATTTGGATAGCAAAGAAGTAAGGTAAATATGAATTCACTATTTGGTAGATTCATAAATTGCTGAATGTTCTTATAAAGCTAAATAGTTGGACGGGCCCTTTAGTGGAGAAGGGTTTGCATGCAGAGCCATTGGTCGTGGACCCAGTGGAGGTTTCTTATTGTTAGGTGGACAATGATGTGTATCTAAGAATGTTTGGGGTCTTGCATTCAGTCTCTCTGTTTATTAGCCACAAACAAAATAAAGTAAGAGGACCAAGACAAAATAATCAGTTCATCAACACATTTGATGAGTACCAACTATTTATAAGGTACCTTGGGGGAATATTTTTAAAATATTTGAAGCAACTTAGAAAAAGGGCCGTGTAGTTCATATAATACTGAAGTTGAAGTCATGAAAAAATGAGTTCAAATTCCAATTCTAATACATACTTGCTAGCTGTGTGACCATCTCCAAGTCACTTACCCTCTCTGAGCCTCAGTTTCCTAACCTATAAAATCAAATATCTATAGGACCTATTTTCCAGGGTTGCTGTAAGATCATGTACATGTCCAGCATTCAGCAAACTTTAAGGCACTACATGAACATCAGTCACAGTTATTATTCCAGGTTAGGTGGGATAGAAGACAAAATCAGAGGTAAAGAGTTATAAGTCTAAAGCTGGATGGAACTCCAGAAGTCATGTAATCCAGTCTCTTGATTTTACCAAGAAGAAATAGAAGTCCTGAAAGCTAATGTGATTTGTTCAAGGTCACAAAAGAATTAAAGATCAAAGGTAAGATTTGAACTGAGATCCTTTGACTTCAGAGACTATTTTTTAATTATTGAACCAAGACACCTGACTTTATAGTTACATCCTACATAAGTCTCAGATTGGTAGTAGATGGAGAGCCAGTCCTGGAATTAGGAAGATTCATCTCTATTTAATACAAATTCACCCTCAGATACTTACTAGTTGCATGATCTTGTGCAAGTCACTTAATCCTGCTTGCCTCAGTTTCCTTGCCTGTAAAATGAGCCAGAGAAGGAAATAGCAAATCACTCCAGTGTTTTTTTTTCTCCCAAGAAAACCCCAAATGGGGTAATGAAGAAGTTGATTCAACAACAACTATATAAGTCTCAAACAGAATATAATTTCTTAAGTGACTACTGTGTCAGACAGTACAATGCAGAGGTTCTCAAATTTATTTGGCTTACCTCTCTCCTTAAAAAAAAAACTTACTCAGTGCTCCCCTGGAAATCTACTTTCTTTAACCTTTTAATGTTTTTTTTCTTGAAATTTGTGTCATTTAAAAAAATAAAATACTTTTTTAAATGATGCATCTTACATTTAATAACTTGTAAATTTTGGGGGGTTCTGCATTGAAATTTTAATGATGTAATATTTCATCATGCAACCATATAGTATCATATTGTAAATCAGTCATTACATACACATATTCCTGCTGATGCATGCTGGACTTCCTGACAATGCACAACATATTTGCCTGCCAACACTTGTTTATTAAGACCTATAAGCAGACTTGATCACCTATAGGTTATAATTTGCATTTTGTGTGTCTATTTGGAAAATAATGTAATCACTATGACTTGAACTCTGTTCCACACAGATTAAATATGTACAAACAGTTTTTTAAAAATTCTTTTCTCTTCTTTTGTTATGCATCCACTGCCCCCTTATTTTTATTCAATACCCCATAATTGCACCTGAGGCTACTACCATCCCCTGGATCATTTTAGGACTGCTGAAGGGGTGGTATCATCTACTTTGGGAACCAACATTACAATAGGTTCTAGGATAGGGGAGAAGTCTACATAAGACATAGCCCCTGCCCTCAAAGAACTTACAGACTAGTAGAAGAGCTTACAAGCTAGCATACATGGTTGATTAGACAGTTATATGGACTCAGATGATTCTTTGGGAACCAGTCCTGAAATTATAGCTATGGCTTTTTGAGACCTACTCCTGAATAGAGAAACCTGGGAGAGCCAGGCTATTCCAATCTGTCTGCAAAGATATTTGAAGATAGTCCAAGGGAAGATTGCAGAATGATTGATTTTGAACTGGAAGGGATTTCAGAGGCCATCTTATGTTCATTTTACAGGTAAGGAAATTGAGGCTTCAAGAGATCTTTTGACATCCCCAGAGTCACACAGCTAGTAAGTGTCAGAGGCAGAATTTGAACCTGGGTCACCTTGACTCAAAATCTAGTGCTCTATCCACTATAGTACACCACCATGCTAAATAAAGAAAACAGGATCTGAACCTATGAAGGAAAGAGAGGTTCTGAACCCACGTAAAAGATTAATTTACACCATCAAACAAGTCTTAAGATTATACATATAAGAGCTGGAAGAGATTTTAAGGACCATTTATTTTAATATTTGTTTTACAGATGAGAAAAATTGAGTTCAATACAGGATGAGGTTTATGTTCAAGGTCACAGAAGCAGAATCAAACATCAACAAGCTTGGCTGAAGCAGGGAGTTTGTTGCCTGAGATGCACTGGAACCCTCCACAAATCAAGTCATGGATAGCTGGGAGACTTTGGGATAGATTCACCTTATAATAAGGTTGATGCTTGGCTCTGGTCCTGGGTTATGAATAGTAGGATAAAATGTGCTGTAAGGCCCAGATTTGGATGCCATTCCTGGAAGTACAATCCAAGAAAATGTTACTTCTCGGAATGAGGTGGCAGCCTTTGAAATGCTACTTACCTAATGTGCTTGTGTCATTTCCAGAAATGATGCCAGCTAGGAAAGTACATTGGGATGAAGGTCATGGTCCAATATTTCATGGGTGCAAAAAAAGTACAATGACCTGGGGACATATTCATCAAATGCCAGTTCTCTCTACTAAGCAGAAAACTATTAGCTCTCATCTCACTGCATCTCTTGGAAAATGGCAGAAAAAAGACAGAAACTCAGCTTGAATTGAGAGTTACTTCTGAATAGCTTTTTGAGGACAAAGAGAGACGGTGAATGCAGGTCTCCTGATTTCACATCTAGAGCTCCTTCCATTAATACTATGAAGGCTATGAACCATCCTATTATACACAAAGGCCAAAGGTATATCTTATGATCATAGATTTATAGTTAGAAAAGTTTAGGGGTTATATAGTCCAACCCTCTTATTATGAAAATTGTAGAATTAGAACATTAGATTAGGAAACTTGGATCCATAAAGGTTAGGTGACTTGACCAAGGTCACACAGTCAGTAACAGCAATGGAATTTATCACAAGATGGGATAGGGGTGAGGGGATGAAGCCAAGATGGCAGCATAGAAGCAGGAAATTCTGTGAGCTCCCCCAACAACAACCTCAAATACCTATAAAATATGACTCTGCAAAAATTTGAGAGCTACAGAACCCACAAAGTGACAGAGAAACATATCTCCCACTGAAGGAAGCCTGGCAGATGAACAGGAAGGGTCTGTCACAGCATGCTAGGAACAGACCACAGTCCCCATGAGCCACACAGTTTTGGCCTCAAGGTGGCCCACACAAGAGGTGGCCAGAGCAGACTTCAGAAGATTGAACCACCAGCACCTGTGGTGGTTTCCAGACTCCTCAATCCATAAACGCCAAAGAGCAAGTAAAAGGTCCCTGAACTCTGTTGGAAAGGAAGGGCATGGTCTGGCCCCTGCCCGCAGGACTAGAGATGGCAGAGTCATAGCAGCTGCAGCTGGTTCCCCCTGAGGCTGCCTCTAGAACTCCTGGCCTGCAGACTGTAGGGGGACTAAGCAACCATTCAGAGGGTAATTGTTCTTGCTTTAACCTGCTTGGATCTGGATCGCTGTCTTGGTGAAGGTCCTGGGGTGTGTGGCCAGAGCTTGTGGGGGCTGCAAAGAGGGCACCCTACTAATAGTTCCAGCAGTTGCAAAGTCCCCAGAAATTTGGGACAAACGTCTCTTCTCTGGAAGCAGAGTTGTACTGTGGCAAAGAGTTCAAAAGTCAAGTAATTCACTGGCAACATGAGCAAACAAAGAAAGCAAAGCAAACAGAGCAATCAAACCTTACATTCCTTTTTGGGGGGTACAAAAAGGATCAAAGCATGGAATGAGAGGAAGACAACAAAGTCAGAACTCCTGCATCAAAAGCATCCAAAAAAATATGAACTGGATACAGGCCATGGAGGAGCTCATAAAGGATTTTGAAAATCTAGTAAGAGAAGTGGAGGAAAAATTGAGAAGAGAAAGGAAAATGATGCAAGAAAATCATGAAAATAGAGTCAAAACCCTGACTGAAGAAATTAACACTTTAAAAAATAGATTAACTCAAATTACAAAAGAGACACAAAAAACCAATGAGAAGAATGGGGATGGGGGATAGGATGGATGGTAATATAGTCAGTCATTCACAACATATCTACTATGGAAATGTTTTGCGTAACTACACATATACAACCTATATTGAATTGCCTATCTTCCCAGTAGGGGTGGGTGATGAGGAAAGAAGGGAAAGAATCTGGAAATCAAAGTTTTAAAATGAAATATTAAAAAATATACATTATTTTTACATGCAACTGGGAAATAAGATATACAGGCACTGAGTATAGAGATTCATCTTGCCCTAGTGGAAAGCTGGAGGGGGGATGAAGGAGGATATAGGAGAGAGCAGATTGGGGGAGGGGGTATTCAGTGGGATCACTGTTTTGGCGTGGTGGGTGGGGGAAAGATGGGGAGAAAAATTGTAATTCAAAACCTTGTGGAAATTAATGTTGAAAACTAAAAATAAAAATAAAAAAAAACCAAGAGGGGGTGAGGAGCAAAGGTGTCAAGATCTTGAACTGTGTAATAAGCTCCCAGTGTGGTAATTTCTCCCACAAGTATAGATGAGCAACTCATTGACAATATCTAGTCTTAGAAAGTTAAGGTCAAATGATTCATTCAGTATCATATAGCTGGCACATCTCAGAATCAGAACTGAAACCCAAGACTCTTAGACCAAGGTCAGTCCTCTATCCATGATGCAAAGTTGCCTCCTTATTCTGGAATATACCTTTCTTTGATTTCTCAGTTCTAGTTGCCCAGCTAGGTGTTTATCTCAGGATGCAGATTAGCAATTTCCTGTGAAACCTTATATAGAAATTCTCCACCTCCTCTTCCCCTAGCCCCTTCTGGCTTCCTTTCTTTGCTCCTTGAACAATTTGTCTTTTAGGAGTCTCAGGGCTCCAAGGCTGCGCACCAACAAACAAAACAATTTACAGACCAAAAGACATTAACATTCATTGAGCAACATGAATGGAGTTTTACACACACGAAGTAACAAACATGATAGATTGGCACTTTTCTTTCCTCAGTAGTGCCCTGAGAATAACAGTTGTATCTTAAATACTCAGTCAAGGGTTATGTGCAGCAAGAGTAGTTTTGCAACTCCTCCAGGAATGGCAGATGCTGATTCCCTCTTTGATGTCTCATAGTTTGGCTTATTGTTTTTATTCATTCACGAAAGCATTCATTCATTTGTCTGGTCATTAATTCAATCATTCAGCATCCATTAATTACCTATTAACTGTAAAGCTCTATGCAAGGTATTGGGGAAATACAAAGGTAATTGAGACATGAACTCTGACTTTGTGAAACTTCTAGACTAGAATGCCCAAATATGAACCAACATACTTAAGTACGTATAATTCAAATCATACAGAAGAAGTTTCCTGATTTGTCCAAATATTAGTTCTTTCCAGTCACTTTGTACTTATTTTTCATTTACTTATCTGTCTCCATTTTATTCCTCCCTTCCAGAAGAGTGCATGTATGTAGGGACTATTTCATTCCTTGTATTGCCCAAACCAGTTCTAGTTCCTGGCATAGTAGGTGCTTAATAAATGGTAGTTGAATTAAAATAAAATTAGAATATGAATGACACTATGACATTAATGGATGATGCTAGACTTGCACTCAGGAAAACCTGGGTTCAAATTCTGCCTCAGGCATTATAGGCATAGAGTATTTACTCTACAAAAACAGAAAGATGGAAAACAGAGTGCTGTGGGTGAGGAATCCTGAGAAGGACAGTTTGGCTAGATTGGCGAACAGATGAAAAAAAAAGTGATTTGTAATAACCTGAAAAAGGAGATGGGAACCAGGATATGAATGGCTTTAAATTACAAAAAGAAAAAAAATTGTGGACAGTGGAGCCAAGATGGCAGCATAGAAGCAGGAAAATGCTACAGCTTGCACATAGCCACCTCACATACCCATAAAATATGACTCTAAATAAATCTTAAGACTCAAAAACTCACTCAAAATTACAGAAAAACACATCTCCCATTCAAGTCAGCTTAGCAGGAGGGGCTCATTACAGCACCCTGGAAGCCAAAACCAGCCCAGCCTGAAACTGTGGCTTGACATCAGGGCTGCCAGGACAAGTCACAGCTGGAGCCTTCAAGAGAGTGGATCCGTGGCAGCTGTGGCAGTTTACAGAATTATCAAGCCATAAGAGACAAGGAGAAAGTGAAAGGTCAGTGGAACCCAGCTAAATTTGGGTGAGAAAAGAGGTCTGGCCAAACTGCCTCCAGGGCAAAGAAGCAGCAGAAGTGGTGGCCCTGCATCTGCCTCTTGGCTGCTTCAGAGCTCCCAGCCTGCAGACTACAGAGCAGCCAAGTGATCATTCAAAGGCTAAGTGTTCTTGTATTGAGCTGCCTGGATCTGGATTGTGGTCTTGGGTGGTGGTTCTGGGGTGCATTTTCAGTGAGAGAAAGTGGTTGAGGGCTGCAGCAGCCTCCTAATAGCTCAAGCAACTATGAAAACCCCAGCAATTTAGGACAGAGTTTTCCCCTCTGACAGCAGAGTTCCACAGAATTAAGTCTAATTCACTGGCAACATGAGCAGGCAAAAGAAGCAAAGTAAGAATAGCAATTGAAATCTAGAATCCTTTTTGGGGGACAAAAAGGATCAAACCATGGAATAGGAGGAAGACAATACAGTCAAAAGCTTCCAAGAAACATGTAGACTGCCTACAAGCCATAAATCAGCTTAAGAAGGATTTTGAAAACCAAATACGAGAAGTAGAGGAAAAACTAAGAAGAGAAATGAGAATGAGGCAAGAAAATCATGAAAAGAGAGTCAACAACCTGAATGAAGAAAATAACACTCTAAAAATAGATTAACTCAAATAGCAAAAGAGGCACAAAAAGCCAATGAGAAGAATGTCTTAAAAAGTTGAATTTTCCAGATGGAAAAAGAATCTCAAAAGCTTTCTGAAGAGAATAATTCCTTCAGAATTAGAGTGGAGCAAATGAAAGGAAATGACTTTATGAGAAACCAAGATACCATTAAACAGATACAAACAAATGAAAAATTGAACACAATGTGAAATATTTCCTTGAAAAAAAACACTGACCTAAAAAAATAGATCCAGGAGAGACAATTTAAAAATTATTGGACTACCTGAAAGCCATGATCAGAAAAAGAACTTAGAAAGCATCCTTCAAGAAATTCTCAAGGAAAATTGCCTGATATTTTAGAACCAGGAGGCAAAGTAGAACTTGAAAGAATTCATCAATTACCTCTTTAAAAAGATCCCCAAGAGAAAACTCCTAGAAATGTTATAGCCAGGTTCCAGAGTCCCCAGATCAAGGAGAAAATATTACATGCCACCAAGAGGAAGCAATTTGAATACTGTGGAAACACAATTAGGATAACCCAGGATCTAGCAGCTTCTACATTGAGGGATTGAAGGGCCTGGAATATTACAGAGATCAAAGGAGCGAGGATTAAAACCAAGAATCACGTACCCAGCAAAATTAAGAATAATATTCCAGGGGAAAATATGGTCATTCAGTGAGGTGGAGGACTTTCAAATATTCTTGCTGAACAAAACAGAATTGAAAAGAAAATTTGACACTCAAATACAAGAAGTATGAGAAGGTAAACATGGAAAAGAAATCAGAAGGAACTTATCAAAGTCAAACTATTTACATGCCAACATGAAAAAACAATAATTGTAACTTATGAAACTATTCTCAGTATTAGGATAAGTGAAGGGAATACAAATGTATATATATATATATACATACACATATGTCTATATAGCAGGGTTTATATATGTGTATGAACACATATCTGAGTATGTGCATATATGCATACATAGAAGGCACCAGATCAATTGAATACAAAGGGATGATACTTTAAAAGGTGAAATTCTGAGGTGGGAGAAGATTAGAATGAGAGGAAACAGGGAGAAACAGAATGGAGTTAATAATCTCATATAGAAGGGGCTAGGGATAATTGTTACAATGAAGGGGAAAAACAGGGAGACAAAAGGGAAAGGTCAACCTTACTCTTATTGAATTTGGCTTAGGAAAGGAATGACATAAACTCTAAACTGGGTATCTTGCCACACAGGAGAGTAGAGGGGATAGGGATGAGAGGTGGGATGACAGAAGGGAGGGGAGGGCAGGGAGGAGGGTTGCTGAAAGTAAACACTTCTCTAAAGGAACAGGGACAGGGTAGAGACTAGAACAAGGGGGGGGTTGATAGGAAGGAGGGACATATAATCAGTCTCTCACAATATGTCCACTATGGAGATGTTCTGCGTAATTACACATGTACAGCCTGTATTGATTTGCTTGTCCTTCTAGTGGGGGTGGGTGATGAGGGAGGAAGGGAAGGAATCTCAAATTTAAAGTTCTATAATCAAATGTTAAAAATATATATGTATATGTTATTATTATTATTATTATTGTTATTGTTATTATTATTAACTACATGAAGCTGGGAATTAAGATATACAGACACTGGGGCAGGGAGACCCATCCTGCCCTACTGGAAAGTCAGAAGGGTGGTGGGGAAGGACATAGGAGAGAGCAGATTGGGTGAGGGGCTATACAGTAGGATCACAGTTTTGGGGTGGTGGGTTGAGGAAAGATGGGAAGAAAATTTGTAACTCAAAATTTCATGGAAATGAGTGATGTAAACAAGAAAATAAATAAATTAATTTTTAAAAATTTTAAAAAGGAAAAATGTGTTTATTACTACAGGTACTAGTTAGTCGCTGGTGGTTTTTTGAGAAAGGCAGTCACATAGTCATTGCTGTACCTGACAAATAGTATTTTGGCAGCTGTTTGAACAATAGATTAGAGGAGAGAGAGGAACATGATTCAGGGTGTCCAAAGAGGAAGCTTTTGTGAAGGTCCAGGTGAGAAGTAATGAGGACCTGCACAAGGGGAATAGCTATGTTACTTGAGAGAAGGGAGGTGGAAATGCCAAGATTTGGCAAAGGAGTGGATGTGTACAGTGAAGGAGAGTAAGGAGTCAAGGATGATCCAGAGTTTTGGTGCATGACTGTCTTGGAGATTGGAGGTAGATGTCTCTGATAGAAATTGATAAGTTTAGAAGTAGGGTGGATTTTGAGGGACAGTTATTGAGTTCTGAGATCTACTGAGCTTCTGATTCCTAAATAACATACAGTTCTAGATATCTAATAAGCAGTTGATAATATGGGACTAGAGGTTAAGAGAGGAACTGGGTCCCAGTATACAGATCTGGACATCATTTGTATAAAAATGATAATTTTATCAGGAGAGGTGATGAGATCACCAAGACAAAGACAATATACGGAGAGAAAAGAGAAGAGATGATCCAGCAAAGGTAGGTAAGAAAGAGAAGAGGTGGTTTTGGACCTTGTCCTTAAAAAAAAAGGTCCAGGATCTCAACAGGTGAAGATGAAGACAGGAAGAGGGTCATAGGTTATTATTAGTAGTAGCATGAGGTAAGACTAAAAAGGTAAAAGACTGTGGAAGGTTTCAAATTCCTAAATAGATTCAAAACTAAGGAGTTTATTCACTTGCAATGGAAAGTCAGTGAAGATATTGGAGCATTAGAACAACATGATCATTGTGGTACTTAAGGAAAAATAATCTGGTAGCAGTAATATGGAAAGATTAGAGAAAGAGCAGACTAACAATGAATAGACCTTTATCTGAATTATTTTTTGTTTTTGTTTTTGTTTTTATTGTTTATCCTATTTAATGTCTTATTTTTCCTGATTACAGGTAAATTTTTAACATTTTTTATTAAAATTTTCAGTTCCAAATTCCCTTCCCCCCCATTGAAAAGACAAGTAACTTGACATAGGTTATACATGTATGGTCATGTAAGACACATTTCCATTCTCTGAAATAAAACATAGAAAAAAACCCCCAAAAACAAAACAGAAAACTAAAAAAGTATCTTTGAATGACTTTAAGGCTCTACCAGTTCTTTCTTTGAAGGAAAGCACCTTCCATCATAAGTCCTTTAGAATTGTCCTAGCTAAGTTATCCAGAATAGATCATCATACAATATTGCTGTTACTGTGTACAATGTTCTCCTGGTTCTGCTCCCTTCACTTTGCATCAATTCATATAAGTCTTTTGAGGTTTTCCTGAGAGTACGTGCTCATCATTTCTTAAAGCACAATAATATTCCATTACAATCATATTCAAAAACTTTTTCAGTCATTTCCCAAATGGTGGATATCTCCTCAATTTCCAATTCTTTGTCCCCACTAAAAGAGATACTATAAATATTTTTGTACACATAGGCACTTTTCCTTTTTTTTTTTTCAACTGTTTGGGATACTGACCTAGTAGTGGTATTACTTAGTCAAAGGATATGCATAGTTGTATAGCCCTTTGGACATAATTCCCAATGGCTCTCCAGAATGACTGAATCAGTACATAACTTCACCAATAATACATTAGTGTTTTAATTTTTCTACATCTCCTCCAACATTTGTCATTTTCCTTTTATACCATATTAGCCAATCTGACAGATGCGAGGTAGTAGCTTAGAGCTGTTTTAATTTGCATTTCTCTCACCAATAGTTATTTAGAGCATTTTTTCATATGACTATAGATAGCTTTGATTACTTTGTTTGAAAACTGCTTGTTCATATCCTTTGACCATTTAACAATTGAGGAATGACTCCTTTTTCTATAAATTTGACCAAATTTTCTATAGGTTTCAGAAATGAAGTCTTTATCAGATAAATCACTGTAAATTTTTTTCACAGTAATGATTATCAATTATTTATATCCCTCCATCCTGTTTTCTTTGTTTATCCTACTCTCTCATTTTACTCTGTTTATTCTCAAAAGTATTTTCCTTCTTGTGACTTTTACCTCCCTCAAACTGTCCTCCCTTATATCAGTTCCCCAACCCTTCTCTTGTCCCCTTCCCTTCCTACTTTTCTGTATGGTAAGATAGATTTCTACACCCAGGTGAGTGTGTATATTATTCCCTCTTTGAGCCAATTCTGATGAGAGTAAAGTTCATGTGCTCCCCCCCTTCCCTTCTTTCTCCTTCTACTGTAAAATCTCTTTTATGTCAGATAATTTATCCCATTCTACCTCTCCCTTTCCCCTTCTCCCAATGCATTCCTTTTTCTCATCCCTTTAATTTTTTTTAATAATGATGCCATCACATTCAACTCATACCTCTGCTTCTTCATCTTTATTATTTAATCACGTAAAGGATATTCCACCCTAAAGACATAGCATCATGACAGGAGTCAGCCTTAAGGCAAAGAGCTGCATGCCCACTTCTGAAATTCAGCCAAGAAATGGAAATAAGATTCAGGAATAATAATTACTAGCATTTGGATAGAATGTTAAGATTTGCAAAGCATTTTACATATATTATCTCATTTAATCCCTACAACAACCCTATGATATTGGTGCTATTATTATCCATTTACAGAGGAGAATGAGGCAGAGATAGTTTAAGTGACTTGCCTAAGGTCACATAGTAAGTGGCTGAAGTAGGATTCAAACTTAGGTCTTTCTGTGCCCAATGACTCTATCTGTCCATTGTGCCACTTAGCTGCCTTGAAAAATATTCTAACAGTCACATCAAAGTGAACAAGGGAAACATTGTTCCCAGAATATCCCATGGACATTTGGTTTTTTTCCTTCTTTGCTTTAGAAATTAGTTTCCCAAAGTACCCAGCAGAAGCAACAAAGCAGAGTGGGGGTCAGAGCCCAAGAACTTGGGTTTGAATCCTGCTTATAATTCTTTCCACCTGGGCTTGTCACTTTCTCTGATTTAAGTCTCATTTTCCTCATCTGTAAAATGAGAAGACTGAATCAAATGGTTTTTAAATTCCATTGCATTGCTAAATCCTAGGACCCTGAGTCTCCATTGTTCTCTTCTAGAAATGCATCTCTGCATCAGCAAGCTGAATATTTCTGTTGGGCATGAATTTCCATTTCTTTTGTGTTCCCTAAGAGAGTTAGCAACTATCTAGATGATCACATCATTTAATCAGAATGAATTGTTAGCTTCATTAGGGACAGAAAATTGTTTCTTCTCTCTGGCTTGGGTTGTTATAATTCTAAAGTAGGTAAATAATGACTGGGATTATCAGCAATTCTTTTAAATTATCCAGACCAAAAAAAAAACACCTCCCTATTATCTCTCTCAGCAGCCTGATGCTTTGGATGACACTCCAAAGGAGGTCATGATGTACCTCTTTGGCTCTAGGGTCACTCTGCTTATTGGTCAAAGGTATTTCTAAGTCTCTCTTCTAGATTCAGATAATATGAGAGGTGGAAGGGATTGGCAGGGGCCAGACTTGAACCTGGTAACATCTGAGGTCCTATCAAGTTGCTAGAATACCAGACACTCTCATTTCTATGAAGGATGCCCTCTATGGCAAAAACCATAAACTGTCACAAAGAATGTCCTTCACTTTTTTGTGCAATAAACCCATTGGGTTATAGTCTGATGAAGGCTCTGGACCCCTTCTCCGAAGAATGATTTCAAATACATAAAAAATATACATAAAATTTCAAAATAATTCAGTCATATACATGATATTATACAGACATATATACAACTCATACATATGCATTTGTATATTATATACATACATACAATATATAATAAATTTCTATATGAGTAGATTCCCTTGTAATTCTATATATATTTCATGTACATTATACACATATATACATAATATATTTGTAATACATTTCTGTATGACTAGATTTCCTTGAAATTGTATTTTATGTATTTAAATATGTGTATATGCATATGTCACATGCACTCATGTATATGTTCATAGAGATATATCACATGCCTACACATATATGCATATGTGTGTGTGTGTGTGTGTGTGTGTTCATAGATGCCATGAACACTGAAGCTTAAAGAAAGTGTTTTGACCAAGATCCTAGGGGTAACCAAGATCTGGGACTAAAACCTAGATCTCCTGATTCAGTTCAGTCTTCTGTCTATGCTCTTATGCCCTCAAAGGGGCCTGAGGTGACAGGTTTCTCATTACCTATGGAACTAGCCCACATTTCCAGGAGCACATGCTGAGATGCAGTTGCCAGTCTTTGAGGAGCTACTCTGGGATGGTGGTTTATAGACAGGCTGGATCCTATTTATAGAGAGTCCTTCACACGCATGGGATGGAAATAGTTACCAGGTGCCATTCTGAGTTGATGCTGAGGCCTCTTTATTTCACAGCTTTTGCAGAAGCTGTTTAATTAGCAGCTATTAGAGGTGATAATGCATTCCTTCTAGCTCCAGATGACTGAATTCTGGAAATAGGAACAGCCCTACTGTGTTCAGAAAGCTTTCTGGGAGGCGTCCCAGCTTTCTCCTCAATTGCCTTTCCCTAGGTCTTACTCAGGTTAACAAACCATTATCTCGTCTCAGGATTCTGCTGCAAGAAATTCTTCTATGCTCTTTTCTGGTATGGTAGTCCACCTAGAAATAAAGCAATCAAAGATTTAGACCAAGACCTTTCAAATCATCTAGTCCAACTTTCTCATTATACAGATAAGGAAAATGAGACTTAAAGAAATAGAGTAACTTCTCTGCCATCACACAGCTTGCAGAGGCAGCTGGGTGGTGCGGTGAAGAGTGTTCTGAGCCTTGAGTCACAAAGACCTCGGGTCAAATCCAGCCTCAGATACTTGCTAGCTGTGTGACCTCAGCTACACAATCCCTTAACCTCTCGTTGCCTCAGTTTCCTCATCTGTAAAATGGGGACCATACTAGCACCTACCTTCCAAGGCTGCTGTAAGGACTAAATGAGATATTTCTACAGTGCCTGGCACATAGAGGTGCTATGTAAAGGCTTATTCCCTCCCCTCATCAGTTATTATATTTTGAACCCATGTTCCCTATCTTCCTATGCAAAGCTTTTTCAGTTATCCTATGGTTCCTAAATTCAATTCAAGTCAATATAACAAGCATTGATTGAGTACCTATGATTAAAACTTTTTTGAAAAACCTAAAGCCATGCAGGCCCTACCCTTGAGTTTATCTTAATTCCTTCCATATATACAATCTCTTTTGTGCTTCTCTTGATGTCTCTAGAGTTTAGGCCCTCATCATTGTTAGCCTCAATTACAGTAAAAGTCATCTAACCCCAATGCTTCCCTTTAGAATGCCCCTTCAATTCATCCTTCCTACAACTGCCAGGGGTGGGCAACCTGCAGCCTCGAGGCCACCTGTGGCCTTCTGGGTCCTCAAGCGAGACCTGATGATTGAATCCAAACTTCACAGAACAAATTCTCTTAATAAAAGGATTTGTTATGTAAAACTTAGGCTCAGTCAAAAGGCTACACCAGAGAACCTGGAAGGCCACGTGTGGCCTTGAGGTCACAGATTCCTCACCCCTGGTAATCTTCCTGATGAACAGGCACAGAGGTGGCTAATAAAATCTTAACCACTGACTCCCTGGACGCACTTTTAAGCTTCATTATTAACATTTTATCAGTTACTTCAGTGTAGACATAACAAAAACAATCCCTGATTTGTATTTTGCCAGTTTCCAAAGTGGAACCCCCTATGCTGAATATTTAAAAATAAATTTTCCAAACCTAGAACAAGCTGGGCTCCAGGAGACCCCTGGAAAGGGCTGGCCTTTTAATTCACCTTCTCAAAAATTTTCAGCAGATCCCTATTGAGAAGAGCAATGTTACTTAACTTCAATTAGTTACCACTCCATTTAAGGTCCTCCACAATATGGACCCAAATTACTTTTCATCAATGCTCCTTTAACAATACCTCTCGTATCTGTTTCTTTCTCTGTACACATTTCGCTTCTACCTTAGTTGGAACACAATTCAAGATATGGAGAATACAGAGACATAGATGAAGCAGTGCCTACCCTCAATGAGATTCTCTTCTAAAGGGGAAAATAGAATGTGTATGTGTGTGTGTATACACACATAAACATATACATATATACATACACACATGTATACACAATACATACATGCATATACATACACATCTATATACACATATATACACACACATACATATACATACATATATACACACATACATACAAAGTAATATGTAGAGGAAGGCACCAGCAACTGGGAAGATCAAAAAAGGTTCACATATACACACATCTTTAAAGGCAAAGGTGTTCTGCTAAATGTTTAATGATCTTTCTGAGAAAAAAATATTTAGGTCACTTTTAAGTTTAATCTACATTATTTTTTTATAATTTAAACACTTCCTTAATTCTAGAAAATCAATGGACCGATAAGTTTTTGCTGTTTTCTGAGGTATAAATGCTCTCAAGAGCCCTTGCCCATAGAAGATGGCTTTGGAGCTGAGCTTTGAACGGAAACTAGGGATTCCAACAATGGTGATTCAAGGTAGAATGTGACAGAAACAGGGAAGCTGAGAAGCAAAGGAAAGAGAAGAGATCCCGACAAAATGAACTTGGAAAATTTGAGGAAGGAGAGATGGCTTTCAGGATCAGAGAAGGCTTCGTGGAAGAGGTCGCACCTGAGATGGGCCTCTGGTGGACCCCACTGGAGGGAGATGCTGAGGGACCATCTGTTTGAAGAGCAAGACTTCTGCCTGAACAATGAAATGCTGGGGACATTTGGACATTTTCCTAAATGATGGATTTTCAGTTGGCCCACCTACCCCTTTTCTAATGGCCTCTTAAGCATGGCAATGCCAAGTGACATCAGAAGTACTTCGCATGATCTTGAAAATCATCAGCCACAAAAGACAAATATTTGTCCATTTGTGCTGACCTAACTTCAAATCTGGCCTTAGACACTTACTAACTGTGTGGCCCTGGTCAAGTCACTTAACCCTTATTTTCCTTACTTCCTCAACTGTAAAATGAAGACACACTGGAGAAGGAAATGGCAAACCACTTAAGTATCTTTGCCAAGAAAACTCCAGGGACAAGAACATGGCATCACGAAGAGTTGGACAAGATTGTATGACTGAACAACAAAATAACACATTTCTGGGCCTGAAAAATAAGAACCAGAAATCATTATTATCCTCTGTTTGATAGTTGTGGAAAGACTCAAATAGCAGTTAAGTGACTTGCTCAAGGTCACACACTGAGTAACTGTCTGGGGCTACATTTAAACTTCTGATTCCAGGTCTAGGACTCTCTCCAATGGTACCACTATCTGCCTATCAGTATGAGGATGGAGTACACTGCAAGCCTGAGGTCAGCCAAAACAAAGGCATAGAGATCAGAGACTAATAATGTGATTGGGAAACAGCAAGAAGTCCAATAGGATGAACTGAAGCATGTGTGGAAGGGGAGCAAAAGATTGGAGTCAGGTTTCAAATAACTTTAAATGGCAGACCACATATGAAAATCCATTGTATATCAAACCTAAGATAAATTACAATAGTTAACATTTATATAGTGTTGTATGTTTGTTACAAAGCCCTTTCACATACATTATTTTATTTGACTCTTATGAACCTGTGAATTAGGTACAGTGTTCTCATCTCCATTTCAAAGATAGGAGAACAAAGGCTGCAAGTGTTGTAGGCCAAGACTTTCAGGGGCCTTGGCCACATTAGCTCCCCAGTTATACAAAGTTCATTAGGCTGATATGCAAGGAGAGTATAATCTTGTTGAGTGGATGTTCTCATGAATATCTAAAGAAAGTACAGAGTTAATTTGCAAGTCTTGATTGTAACACCCTGTTTGTGCCTCTGGACATGGTCCTAGGATAAAGAGCTTAATGAGTGATTGGCTTTGGGCTGAGGTAGAGAAAGATGGAGACCAAGGGTGATTCCTTGCATTCTGCTAAGGGTATATAAACCTTGTATCTTCCATGCATCTTCGGCTCTGTATGAAATGGTTCTGCAATAAACAGACTATGCAATATATCCCCGTCTCTCTCCCTCTTTCTTATTCAGTGCTCTCTCTCTCTCTCTCTGTCTCTCTCTCTCCTTTTATTTCACTCAGCTGGTAGCTAGGCCCAGACTTGCTAGCTGCAGCATACAAGAAGTACCATTTTTTGCCTGAGGTCACATAGCAGCAAAGTATAGGTTTGGACCCAGATCTAATTCGAGGTTCTGACAGCTTTCTGCCATGTTATCCTGCCTCCTTGGTCAACGTGCTGCTCTATGCCTCTCTTGCCCTTTGAGTGAAGTTGTCTCACTTTTTCCAAGTCAACATCACAGATCCAATGACGGAGTAGAAACTCTACAATCTACCTAGTACCCTCCAAACATCCTATCAACCCAATATCCTCGGAGATTCCCAGTGACCTCCTGTGACAATTTCTAATAACCTCCTATTACTGTTCTTTTTCTATAGTATTTTAAGCTTTACAAAGGTGCTTCTCATAGCAATTCTGAGAGATGAGCAGAACGAGGCTCACTTCCTCCATTTTTTTGATGAAGGTACAGAGGGTCAATGAGATTTACATGGCTACTAAGTAGCAGAGCAGGGCTGAAGTCCAGTACTCCTTGACATCATATCTCTACATCACCCAAGAAGCGTGAATTATCACTGCCTGCAGATCTGAGTCAGAACCAGTAGTGACCTAGAGAGGAAAGTCTTCAGCCCTAGTTATGCATTCAGCTTCCAACTCCACTCTCACCCAGCTGATGACTGTTTAACGGATCCATCCATCATTTTAAAATCCTCATTGTTAAATCTAGACAACAATAAAGAAAAAATTACCCAGTTGAAATGGATTTTTAACAGGATTTTTTTCCTTTTAACAAGACTTCTTAGTGATGTATGTTATTGCCAAGGAAGACAGGGGTAAAACAGCTAAGGGCCATCTATAAACAGTGCAATAGATTAGATGCTGATCTTGGGAAACAGGAGCCCTTGCTTCACTTCCCCTCTGTGTGACCATGTGCAAGTCACTTTATTTCTCTGGGCTTCTCTCCATTTCCTTCACTCTAAAAGGAGAGGGTTGGACGAGACAAACAATAAAGGCTTAATGTTTTATGTCTTCATTGAATAGCTCATTACAAAGACTGGAGCAAAAGAAGCATCTCTTCAGAGGGATGGAGAACCTTTTTCATCTATTCATCTTTTCTTTTAAGAATCTAGATATTGGGGGGAATAAATATGTAAGAAGCAGTTTGACATAGCAGATAGAGGGTCAGACATTATGTCAGGAAGATCTGGATTCAAGTCCTGACTCTAGCAGAGAATGATTATGTGACCACAGGCAAGTCATGGAACCTCTCAATGCCCCCAAGAAACTCCTATAAAATTAGAAGTTATAAATTAGTTGACAATCTGTTGCAATAAAAAGGGTTTCTATGCCAGTGGTCTTCTAAACCAATGACATCACTGGTCCAAATCTACACAAGCTCTTCTTCTAGGCTTGCTGGGATGAATGAGAATGAGCTAGCTCCTTGATGTAAGGGAATTGTTGATCATAGTTCTGTGCATTCTTTTGGGGAAAGAGATTATGCAACCTCCCAGCTGCATGAAGTCTGGAGGCATGGGGAGTCAGGCAGAGAGAGACCAGAGATGCTGATGTGGGATCAAATGCTGCCATAGGCACATGGGGCACCAGCATCCAGAGCAACTGTCAAAGAGCAATGATAGTGACGGTGGATTTCTCTGCTGTTGGTTGGAAGGCATGCACGTAAGCATCATCTTTCTTCTCTTCTTTATTCCCCTCTCACCACTATGAGGAATTCCCCACCCTCAGCCCATATATTTCTATTCCTTTTATATAGATCTTTTCTTATGAATCCATTAAAAAAATTTGTTTTGCTTTGTTAAGATTGATGCGTTTGGATTTTTCTCCATTATTTGTTAAGTATGGTTGTAAATGATATATGAGTACATGTGTCAGTCAATAAACATTTATTAAGTGCCTGCTATGTACCAGGCACATGTGAAAGTGGGAGATCTGGATAGGATTTTCTATTTCACAGAATATATTTTAGTTCCTCAATCCTGGCTTGAAGGTCAAGAAGACCACCTTAGAGCAAATTTTGTGAGATGTTTGTCTTATACATTTCATAGCTAAACTTCCAAAGGAAGAATGGAGACAGAATTTGGAGATGTCTTCTGTCTGCTCCTCAAACCATGAGCTTGTCTTTCATTTCAACTGGTTGTAATAACTGAGTATGGCTCACTGGGAGAGAAAGAGGCTAAGTGTTTTCCCTCCCACTCCTGTCTCAAGATATAGAGGCAGAGAAATGTACAGAATGGCAGTAAAGAGAAGGGACTAGAAGATAAAAGTCCCAGCCTGCCAGCCCAGTAGGTGAAGACAAGGTAGTTTGTAAGTGATACCTAAGGGCTACATATACATAAAATAATAGATCCTACTCATGGATCTGGAGGGGCTAAGAAAGACATTTACATTCTCCCTCTCTAAAGGCACACACAGATCTGAACCCACATTTAAAGGGCAGGTTCAGACCTAGGAGATCCTAGCCCCCACGGAGAAAGATCATGTTCTTTTCAGCTCTTTGGCTCTTTGAACACTCAAATCCCCAGGGTTGTTTTCTTGTCTTACCTTTGGATCATGAACTTGTCTTTCATTAATATTGGTTATAATTACTGAGTGTGACTCAGGACAGAAAAGGCTAAATGTTTCCGCTCCGACTTCTTTCTCAAAAGATAGATATAAGAAGAAGTGAGGAGAATGGAATAGATGGAAAATCCCTTCATCAGTGTAGACTAGAAACATTTTTAATTTATAATCTTAGAGAATTGCCTCAGGTATTGAGAAGTTAAGTGACTTGTCCATGTTCACTCAGTCAACATGTGATGAAAGAAAGACTTGAATTCAGGTTCTCCTACCCATACATGTATATAATGCACATATACATAGATATATAAGCAAGGGAAAGAATTTTCTTTAACACAATCTTCAAAAAGTATGAATTTCTTCTTTATTATCCCCTAAATTGTTGAATATATACACAAGTGTGTATACATACAGATGTGCATTACACACATGTTGCCAACAAAAGTATATTGAATATCTTTTACATGCAGCATATTCCTCAAAGATAGAGACAAAAAGGTGAAATTTATACCCTGAGGGGTATACAGTCATATTTCTGAGAGTATCTAAAAGACCTTAGACTGGCCTTTTTTGCTTTTACTAAGTTGTTTAAAATTTCCACTTTAATATTCTTCAATAGTTATCGCCTAGTAGGTGATGTTTCCACCTGGTTTCAGTGGTTTTTATGAGGCTAGAGAACGTCTTTGCATCTCACTCAGCAATTATACAGTGTTCCGGAAAGCTGGAGAGAACTTTCTTCTCTCCAAAGTTGAATAAGGCAGTTAGTTGTCCCTCATTTGAAATTCATTGATGTGATGAAAGTCAGTTCCAAGTGAAAAACACAGGTGCTATTTTCCCATAAATTATTTTGGCCTCTAAGGAGCCAGAGCAAAACAGAAACTGCAGGGAGCGCGCAAAATTGTTTTCTATATTGGAATGCGACTCCAAAATGGGAAATAAGAGTGAGGAGCATCTGGTTCTGGGATGTGCTCAATGAATCCAAA
This sequence comes from Pseudocheirus occidentalis, assembly GCA_028646575.1. NCBI lineage: Eukaryota > Metazoa > Chordata > Mammalia > Diprotodontia > Pseudocheiridae > Pseudocheirus > Pseudocheirus occidentalis. The sequence continues at coordinate 129,882,029 of CM053601.1, read as the reverse complement.
GCAGAAGCTCTTTTCTTTCAGTCAGATTTGGGGTTGGCATCGCTAAAGCCTGATAGGGTAGCACATGTATCCAAGGCTCATTGAAAAGGGTCAAAAGAAACAGCAACTCTGGAAGAAGCAGAATGAACCAAGAAAAATGGGATCCAGAGCTAGGCTTGAATGCTATTTTCATTTATTCCTGCAGGAAGGAAGGAAAAAAATGGGTATCATAGGGAGATGTCAGAAGGACCATACTACCATAAATTGCCTTATTGATAAATTCACAGACTTGTACAAGAAACAACTAGGAAGCATCTCCTTTGAAAGGAGCACTATGGTAAGTGCTATTATAGTTACAAAGATAAATAAGACATATTTTCTGCCCTAATGGAGATTACAATCTATTACTGTTTAGTTTTTCATCATGTAAGACATTTCATGACACCATCTGTGGTTTTTCTTGGCAAAGATACTGGAGTGGTTTGCCATTTTCTTTTGCAGCTAATTTTACAAATGAAGAAACTGAGGCAAACAGGTTTAAGTAACTTGCCCAGGGTCACACAGCTAGTAAGGTTCTAAGGCCAGACTGAACACAGGAAGATGAGTCTTCCTGACTCCAGGCCCCACACTCTATTGTATGCCCCACCCAGCTGCCCCAACAATGCTTTAAGGTAGAAAATAATTATAATATATAAACACAACATAAATTAGGATTAAAAATAGCTCACATATCTCTAATGCTTTAAAGTTCACAAAATGCTTTCCTTAAAACAGAATGGCTTAGTAGGTCATACAAATATTATGTCCAATTATAGATGAGGAAACAGGTTCAGAGCTATTGAACACAATATTGAATGGCCATAGCCACACAGTTGGGATTTGAATACAAATCCAATAATCCATTATACCATAGTTTCCAACGGGCCATGCTACCATTACAACATGATATGTTCAGAAGAGGAAGATAAAATGCTATGAGATTAGATGAGGGGAAAAAATAACTTCCCCTTGAGGAAATCAGTGGAGATTTCCTGAAACAGTAAACATTTAAGTGGGGTCTGAAGAATGAGGCAACAATTCCAGATTAAAGGGACAGATGGGTGAGGGATGGCATCCTAGGAGTAGGAAATAACACGAGCAAAGATTCAGGTAGGAAAGCAAAAGTCTTTGTAGGATAAGAGTTCTTGCTGAGCTGGGAAGAGTACCTAATGGACAGTAATATGGCTGAAAAGGTTAGATCATAGATTTAAAGTTCAAGGGGACCTTACAGGTCAACTGCTACAACCACATCTTTTTGCAGGTGAAAATAAACACAGTTTCTGTAGCTGTTAAATAAAGGCGTTTGACAAGATGCTCTTTGTCTCTTCCAGCTCTAATATTTCTTGATTTTAGGATTATATATCCCAGTCCAGCAACTGATTTCAAGTAAGATTATCTTCCAAAGAATACTTTCCAGGTTACTTGTCTATTTGAACTGAAAAGTTCAGAGCTGATAAAAAAATAAACTTGTGACCTATGACACCAGGTTCAAATTTTTTATTTTGGTCTGGAGCTTTAGCTTGACTCTTAGCCAACATGTAATTATCTTGTGTGGATACACAAGAAAATTTATCTTCCTATCCTTCACATGGCCATATCTGAGTATGAAATGGATCTATTGGTTCCTATTGGATAAGCAAAAGGATGGGAAATTCCATCTTGTCCTTTGGTTCTATAATTATAGTTGCTATTTATAGATTCTCCAGCAGATTTTTCAAATGAAGTTCTCTCCTGCTAATATACAAGATATCTATATTGGACTTTGATCAGTTTCTCAACTTGCTCATCTATGTCCTCTTTTTGTCCAGATTTATAGTCCACTGTAATAATAATTTCTTTTCTGTTTCTGCCTCTACTTACCTTCATTCAAGGTCTTTTCCTCTTTTTTTCCCCTGAATTTTCTTACATGAACTTATTTTACACATACATACATACATATGTACACACACACATATATATAAATAGAATATTATATATAGTTTCTTTACTTTTTGGGTCTCCTTTGAATCATATCACAAGAAGCATTAGAAATATTTATGAGGTCAAATTTGCCTCCTTGTTTAGTTTCTATAGAACACACACAGTATTCAAGAACCTTTATGTTTTTTAATGATAATTTTATCCTTCAGAAAGTGGAGGGGAAAGCAGTGGAGTGTGGGTAGGGTAAGGGGAGGACTTAGAAATTTCAGTTCTGAATGTTATTCTCACCAACAAGGATGAACTGGTTCTTGGCGTAGATATGATAGGAATTGTGATGAAAAGTGACCACTGTATTTCAGAAGCTATGACACAGGAGACAAAAGCTGTGCATAGACTGACTGCCCTTGAGATTGTTGGAGAGTGGATTTCAAAGATTTCAAAGAAAAGATGGGTAGGAAATCAATGACATAATATTATATAGTAGAGAACAAAACATAAACACAAAGAAAAAGAGGAGGAAAAAGAGTCATCTAAAGAGACAAATATGTATGCAAAGGAGACACAAACCACATCAGATTTTTTTTTAAGTCATGTAAAAAGATGGAAGCAAGGGCAGGTTCCACAAATAAACACAAAACTGTGGTATGTATGGTCTTGTAACAATTGTTTTCGGAATCAGGATTGTCAAAGCTAAGAATGTGTTGAAGCGGGCTAGAAAAGCCAAGGATAACAAAGGGACTCTTTTTGTTTGTATATTTTAGCTACAAGGGGAAAAAGAAGACAGGATCACTACTTGGAGTGGCCATACTCATGGTAACAAAGTCAAGAAGACAAAGCTACTCCCCTCTTTTTGGAACTGTGTTTTTTTTTTTCTGAAAAGTAAAATACCTTTGGGACTTGAAACTAAAATACACAATGAGCTGATACCCCCAGATAAATAGGGAGATAATTAAAACAGTTTTTATATCACCCTGATGAATAAAAGTCATCACATTCAGATGATCAATATCCCCAGCTTCTGAAAGTCTTAGCATGTGCCATTCCCAGTGGCAGTGACCTTCATGAGATCATGGAGAATAGGACAGGTATGGCTGTACTGGAGGACAAATGTCCTAATTTTCAAAAATGAGGAGGGGGCGGGGCTGTGAAAACTAGAGACCAATGAGCTTGACTTCAATATATGGGGAAATTCCAAAATGTTTTCTTAAAGGGACGGTTATAGAACTTCTAAAAAAAAAAAAGTAGCCATGATCATAAAGAGTTACCTTGACTTCATTAAAAATAAGTCACACCAGACTAGCTTCATTTATTTTCCTCACGAAGTAATTAGACTGATAGAACAGAAGAATGATAGAGTTTAATTAGATTTAAGCAAAGTCTTTTACAAATTACCTCATGCTGACTCTCATGGATAAGACTAAAATATACATTTTAGAACATAGTATAGTGAGGGAGATTCAGAACAAGCTGAATGATTGGAGCCAAAGAGTAGTCATGAACGATATGACACCAATTTGGAAGGAGGGCTATAGCGACATGCCCCAGAAATCGGCTTGGTTTCAGCTGCTTGACATCTTTTTTCAGTGACTTAGAAAAAGATATAGATGGCATTCTTATCAAATTTGCAGGTGACACTAAGTTCATAGTGATGGCTAACATAATGGACATAATCAGAATACAAAAAGATTTCAGCAGACTAGAATATTGGGCTGAGACTAATAAGATGAACCTATAATTGAAGTGACTCTAAAAACTTGAACTTGGATTAAAAGAAATCAAACACATAGTTCAATTCAAGAAGTATTTGTTAAATACCTGCTATATAGAAGTTGGGGTTTTTGTTTTGTTTTTCCAGGTTTGGGGGCCATAGAGTGGCCATAAAGATAAAAACAAACAATCCCTCCCCTCAGAGTTTTCATTTTACAATGAGGGCAAGGAGACAAGTCATCAACAAGAATTTGTTAAGCTCCTATTATGTGCTTTAGAGATACAAGGAAAAGCAAAAAACAAAAGCAAAAGAAAATAATCAGTCCCTGATCTCAAGAAGTTAACAATCTAATGAGTGAGACAATATGCAAACACCTACACACAAATAAGATATATAGAGGATAAATTAAAGATAATTTAAGAGGAAAGGAACTAGTATTAAGGAGGCCTGTGAAGGGCTTTTAATAGAAGGTAAGAATTTCCCTTAAAATGAAAGAGGCTAGGGGTAGCTAGGTGGCATGGTGAATAGGGCACAGCCCTGGAGTCAGGAGGACCTGAGTTCAAATCTGACCTCAGGCACTTAACACTTATTAGCCATGTGAGCTTGGGAAAGTCATTTAACCCCAATTGCCTTCCAAAAAGCAAAAAACAAAAATGAAGGAGGCTAGAGAAGAAAGGAAAAACTGCTATTGTCCACAGAAAGTGAACAAGAGACTTTCCAAGCTAATAATGGAAAGGAAAACAGGGTCTGGGGAAGAACTGACATTAAGAAAGATTTTCAGAGAGTGGAGAATCCAAGCAAGAATTTGCAAGAATATGCTGGGAGTGAATGGGAAAGGAATTAAGTATGGAATAATGGAAATATAGAAAAAAAAATCACCTTCAAGATGAGGGACACAGAAAAGGACAAGAATGACTCATCCATATATAGGAATTAGGGAGATAGCTAGATGGGTCAGTGGATTCAGGACAGAGCTGGAGTTAGGAAGATCTGACTTCAAGGCTGAATTTACATTAGGCAGAAATTTAAAGCCCTTACACAAGCCCAGTCTCAGATGCTTGCTAAGTGTGGGACAGTGGGCAAATCACTTAACCTCTGTCTTCCTCCATTTCCTCCTCTGTGAAAGAAGGGGAATAATAACATCTACTTCACAGAATTGTGAGGATCTAATTTATAGCTATTATAAATACTTAGAGGAGCCATTAGAAGTCATCTGGTCTAATCCCTCCATTGTATAGGTTGAGGCCCAGAGAAGTGAGTGTCTGACCAAGGTCACAGGGACACTGGGCCCACATCTTCTGAATTTTAGGTAAAAAATACTTTCTTTCCTGATTCTGCCTCTATGAAAGTGTCAAGTTGTGACAAGGTCACAAGTCATCAAAAGAGATGACTCGCCAGAGAGAATGGAACCTGAAAGAATTAAGGAATAAGGAGTTTAGGAAGAGAAAAGAGAATAAAAACACTAATGATTCATTTTAATTCATAGACATCTTACTTTATTCAACATTTAGAATCTGTGATTTAATGGTGATTTGGCAGACAGAGCAGAAAAGTAAAAATAATGAAAGTCTGATTCCTCCGATGCCATATATCAATCTGAAATATGGTTTCTGGAGCTGACGGGTCTGAATTTAGGACAAAAGGCTTTCATTATGAACAACAGAGTTGGTTCAACTAACTACCAATATTTCATGGATTTTTGGTCCAAATTCAAAAAGAATTTATCTATCTACAACATGCAGCCTACCCCATTTTAAGTTCCAAGAGGCTGCTTACAGTTTAAAGGAACAGTGCACCAATTTCATGAGATTCTACAGATGCTCTTTTGAATCAATTTCAAAACTATCTCTCTATCCACTACACCTGGGCCCTCACCTTCAAAGAGATTACAGAGTGGGCTTTTCTCTTCAATTGGAAGACTCATCTGGCCTTTATTCTCCAAAGCTATTCCAAGTGGTTGAATTGAACAGTTCAGTGACTGGGAGCTATTGATAGGGAAGGTGTTTGTTGTTGGTGGTGTTCCCCGCCCCCACACCCACTCCCAGAATTAGAACTTCCTTTGGAATTGAAGCTCCTTTTGGGGGGGGGGGAAACAAACCCTCAAACTCCAGCCTAATTTTAACTGGATTTATTCTTGACAAAACCTAAATCTCAAGCCTTTGATTATAAAAACATTTTAGAAGTTCATTAAAATAGCTCAAAGGCCTTCTTGAATATCAGATGGCTCCAGTCTGACCATTTATATGCAAATGAAGTTGATAATGTGTTTAAACTGTGATTTAAGAGAATTTGGGGAAAAGTGCCTGACTGGGGAAAGTACTACTTCAACACATAATCAATCAAGAAAACATTTGTGCCAGCCTCATAGCTAAGCCTTGAGGATACAAAAAGAGGCAAAAACAGTGCCTGCCCTCAAGGAGGTTCCAATCTAATGGAAGAGACAAAGTGCAAACAAATATATACAAGTCATATGCGGTATAAATAGGAAATAATCAAAAGAGGGAAGGCACTGGAATTATGAGGGGTTGTGAGGGGTAATTATGAGAGGGGAAATAAACAAACAAATAAATAAAAATGAGGAATATAGAAGGGATTGGAATTTTCTTACCTCTACTGGTTGCCATGATAATGGCAATTCTTATCTATATTCCTCACTTTTGTTTATTCCTCACTTTTATTTATTTTTTGGTTTGTTTTTGGTGTGGTTTTGTGCGCACGTGTGTGTGTGTGTGTGTGTGTGTGTGTGTGTGGTGTGTACACATATATATGTTATTCTCATTGTTATCTTCATCATTATCAAAGGTACTCCTTTCTTGGAACAGTGGGATGGGGGGAAATGGATTACCAGTGTTTGCACTCTTATTTTTCTATTTACTAACCTTATGACCCTATGAGAATTACTTAATTACTTGATTTTTTTTTCTGAACCTTGATTTCCTCATCCATAAAAAGGGAATAATATAATCTTCCCAGACTATTCCTAAGGTTGCTGTGAAAACCAAATGAGAAAGTGGATGTTGAAGTACTCCATAATCCATAAAATACTCTACATATATAGACTTTTATTCATCATCATCATCATCATCCTCTTCATCATAGCACTAAAATCCTACTCTGATGGCTCTTTTTAGTGTGAGAGGACACCATCTTAGTCCTTCAAGGCTGTGGCTGTGGAGATCATGTTTTATCAGATCCCATGAACTTGAAAAGACTTCAGTTATGAGAATAATGTTTGCCCATTACCCAGTAACCAGCCAAGCTAAATTTGGAGATGCCACTAACTCAATTCAACGAACATATATTAACTGATTTTTACATGCAAGGTACCACGTTCAGACCTGGGATATAAGGCAGAACAAAAGGCATACTTCCTACCCTTGAGGAACTCTTACATGCAAATAGATAATTACATTGGCGGGGACAGACTATAGGGACATAGGGTCAAGCTATTGGCAAATCTCTTCATAAAAGAGAATCATCTGATTTTCCTTTCTGACTGGGGTTTGGTCTCAAATCAATGGAGTTCTTGAATTACATGAATTCATAAAGACTGTACCGTGTAGGAAGTTCACATATCATTACTATCATAGATCATTGAAGAATAGAAACATGAATATCATATCACATGAAATCTTTTCTTTCTTTCTTTCTTTCTTTCTTTCTTTCTTTCTTTCTTTCTTTCTTTCTTTCTTCCTCCTGTTTTGGAGGGGAGAACACAAGGCAATTAGGATTAGGTGACTTGCTCAAGATCACACAGCTGGTAAGTGTTAAACGTCTGAAGCTGGATTTGAAATCAGGTCTTTCTGACTCCAGGGTCAGTGCTTTATTCCCTGCACCACCTAGTCACCCCATGAAAACTTTCTTTCAGGTGCTAGTTAACATAGCAGATAAATCACTGAAGTTAAAGTCAGAAAGAACTGATTTTAGAACTGACTTCAGAAAGAAGGCCAGTGTCTAGCCTCAGACACTAGCTGTGTTACATTGAGAAGTCATTTAATCTCTGACTCAGTTTTCTCAACCCTAAAGTGGAGTTAATAATAGCTAGTATGGTGAGATTTGAAAGCAGAGGTCATTACTAATGGCTTCCTCAAAAAAGTGATGTTTGAGTTAGGATTGAAACAATAGGTAGGAATTCTACAAGATATGATGGGTAGGGAAGTCATATCAGCCACAGTGAAGAGCATGGGGATAGGTATAGTAGTAAAAAAAAAAAAAGAGAGAAGATATGTTTGGGGAGTAAAGAAAAGATTAATTTGACTGAAGTGTAGAGTATGTACAAAAGATAAAGATGGAAAAGTAAGGTAGCACAAGAGAAGTTCGTAGGCATAATGGATAGAGTTCCTGTCTTAGAGTCAGGAAGACTCATCTTCCTGAGTTCAAATCTGGCCTCAAATACTTACTAATTGTGTGACTCTGGGCAAGTCACTTAACCCTCTGCTTCTGTTATTCATCTATAAATGAGCTGGAGAAGGAAATAGCAAACCACTCCAAATGAGGTCATAAAGAATTGGACTGACCAAAAATAGTAGCACCAGCTTGTAGCAAGTCTTGAATTAGCAGAAACTTTAACCTTACTTAGGAAACAATAGGAAGTCACTAAAAATAGACATATGAATATATATAAGATACATGTTTAAGGCAGATTATTCTATTAGAAAGAGGAATTGAAGAAGGAGAGAGCAAAAGTAGAAAGTCCCAAGAGAGGTCTTCAAATATTACCCCATCCAGGTTGAAATGACTGAAGCCAAAGGAAAACATCTCTAAAAGTAGAATTTCTAAAATTATAAGTCAATCATGGAGAAGGTCTGGAAGGATAGAAATATGCTTTTCATCTGATTCCAATAATCTGGCAGATGGCCACTTATTCTGATGACCCACAGCAGTTTTAAAAAATTAATAGTAACAAAACTGGGTGAAAAGGATATTCATTGTCTTTGTAAGAAGGGTAGAGACAAGAGTAAAGACAATGTGATTTTTGAGACAAATGATACCACTTAAAAAGAACAAAATAATTTCTGAGGATAAGATTCGGTAACACTCTTTTGATAGGAAGAGTCAGCCCTCTCTCATGATAGTTGTAGAGTCTAATACTTAGAATTATATTTTTTGAAACAGCTATATGCTTGATCTTATGAAGTTACTTAACATTTCTAGAAATCATGGACTGACTCCAGGACAATGTAAGGTTTTTGAGGAGAGGGGCAGTCATCTTTTTGTGTTTCTATCAGTGAGGTGCAGGGAATTTAGGAGCAGGCCTCAAAGTCTAGAAGACCTTATTTCAAACCCTATCTGTGATTCATACTAGATGTTTTCCCTCTCCCAACCACCATCCCTCAGCAAGTCACTTAACATCTAAGTGGGCTAGTCAACTCTTTAATCTATAAGGTCCAGAGAAGTTGCCAAACAACTTTAGAACAGAGAATTTCCTCACCAGGATTTCCAGCAATGAAACTGTAGGTTTAATCCTTTCTCTTCTACCAAAGAGAGAGTCAGAGAGGGTGGGGAGGGGAGGAAGGGGTGACCTTAGAGATTATCTAGTGAATTTCAATCACTTTATTTTACATTGAAAAAAATTGAGGCCCATGGTGAAGAAACTGGGGGCCTTGTGACATCTGATATTCTGATATCTCAAAAATATTTCTATTTGACAGTGGCATAGAAATCTATTTTGCCTCCATAATATCTCTCACATCTATGTACTCTTCTTTCCTCACTGCCATCTCTATAATGAAAGATTCTGCACGTATTATTGCAGTGTCTCAATGCCAGATGGTGATGCAGTAGAGAGTGCTAGGCACAGAGTCAGGAAGACCTGAGTTCAAATCGAATCTCAGACAAGTTTAAGCAATGTGACCCTGGACAAGTCACTTAACCTCTGTCTCAGTTTCCTCAATTGTAAAATAGGTTTAATAATAAGACCTACCTTGCAGTGTTGTTGTGAATATCAAATGATATATTTGTAAAGTGCTTAACACAGTGCCTGTCACACTGTAAATCCTACATAAATCCTTATCCCCTTGCCCCTTAACCTTTCTCCTAATAAGTCTTCCTGACTACGCTGTCTCTTACCCTCCAAGACTTTCTTCAAGTTCCTGACTAATTAGACCTGTTGACATTACTGCTCTCCTCTAACCCTTCAGTAGCCCCATATTGTCTATAGTTAACCTGCTTTACCTGGCCATTAGGGCCATTGACAACCTGGTACCCTTCCTTTCTAGTCCTATCTCAAGGTACTCTCCACCAGCTACTATAAGCTTTGGCCAAACTTGACTTATCATCATCCTCTCCACTCACCCAAAATATTCATGGCCTGCACCTTCAATTTTCCAAATCTTGACTCACATGATCCTTTGCGCCAGAAAAGTCCAACTCATCTTTCCTTTTGGCTCTTGAATTTCTAGTCTTGTTTAAAAGCACATCTCAAATGCCACATCCCCTGTGATGCTTTCTATGACACTCCAATCACAGTCAGTGAGCTTTCAGATCTCTGATAGGACATGGTTCCAATCAATTCAACAAACAAATATTGGTGCAAAGCACAAGACTTGGTGCCATGGATACAAAGAGAAAATGAACAATAATTCCAACCTTCAAAGAATTTAATATTCAAATTAGGTAATATCCAGTCAATGAAATAGGGAGAGAAGTTGCCACAAGGTAACTTGAGAAGAGAGAGAGAGCATTAAAAATGGGTGACACTGTCGGTATCAAATCAGGAAAGACTGGTGGGAATAGATAACACTTGAGTTGAGCCTAAAAGGATTCAGAGTGGGAAAGCTGAGGAGTGCTTCATAATGATGAAAAGGAAGTTTTTGCAGAAACATAGAGGCAGAAGATGAAATACCAAAGTCAGATCTGCGGGAGGAAGGAAGGAAGGAAGGAAGGAAGGAAG
>CM053601.1:129833863-129870991 GCA_028646575.1 Pseudocheirus occidentalis | reverse complement strand
AGAAAGAAAGAAAGAAAGAAAGAAAGAAAGAAAGAAAGAAAGATGAAGAAAGGAAGAGGAGGAGGGAGGGAAAAAGAAGAGAGGGGGTACTAGTTGCATGACCATTGGAAAGTTAATTGACTTTGAGTTCTTTCCAGCTCTGATATTCTATGTTAATGAAATCTTTCTCTCAATTCCACTCCTAATTCCTATTTTTACCACCTAGGGTTAAACAGAATAGGTTCAATCCCTGTTCCACGTGCCAGTACGTCACATACTTGAAATCATCTTTCATATCCCCCTTTCCCTATAGTCTTCTCTCTCTCTCTCTCTCTTTTTTTTTTTAAGAGAAATGAATCCTTCCCCATATGCCAAAGTATTCAGTTCTCTCACTATCCTTATCAGCCTTTTCTGGGCACCAATGATCTCTCTAAAATTTCACCCACTTCTCGTTTAAGTCAACAATTTCCCAAAGTCTGAAAAGAACTTGATTGGATGTCAAATCCAATAACAGGTCTTGGCTACTTCATTCTAGTATCCCTTGCTTGTCCAAATCTCACCTTTCCATCAAGGCCCAACTCAAGATTTGCCTTCTCCTGGAAGCTTTCCCTGATAGCCCCCAGATCACATCAATCTCTCCCTTCCTTGCACTTCTCTAGCCTTATTTTTATACACTTTACTAGCTACTTAATCAATGCTGCTTGTATTATTGGTTATGGTTCCCTAAGTCTTATATCTGCAATTAGCAAATTCCTTGAGGTAAGAGAGTGAAGGTTGTACTTTTTTGGACCCCTACAGTGTTAGGCACAGAAGAAAGACCCTATAAATATTTATCATTTGCTAGGAACTGTCCTATGTTCTTTTCACTGAATGTTTGCCTAAGTTTCAACCTTTTTTAATGAAATTCAAGTTTATTTTTGATGCCTGAACTCATGATTTTGCACTTGGACATGAAGGCAGTTAACTGAACAAACGATTTCTCTTTTTATCCCCATCATGTCTGTATTGGTATTCTTTAAGAAAAGGCCAACTGAGGCTCTATCGTTTTGGCAAATAAGAATTCCAGTATTTCTACACAAAAAGTATATTGTGTTGGAGATGGCATTCAGGTTTGGCAGTGCAGATGGAGGGTGGCTCAAAGCCTCAGATAATTATTGCCAGTCACACACACATTACATGGAAATGGATTTGGAACAAAAGATTTCATCCAGCTCCCCAGGGGGTTCTCATACTAACCAGGAAAGGCTGACTCTAGTAATGAGTGAGAAGCAGAGTGTGTCAGGAGAAGAGGATGCAGGACACTGAACTGGGGAACACCTACAAATGGGGAACCTGAGGTACAAAAATGAGTCAGGAAAAGTCTCATGTAAGAGGTAGCACATGGGCTGAGCCAGCTTGAGATGTAGTTCAGAAATGAGGATGTAGTGCAATCCAGACAGGAGGGAAAGTACTAAGGCACAGATATGTGGCATGGAATAATATATCTGAGGAAACTAGTTTGATGAGAATAGAGTGCATGAAGGCTTATAATATTTGAAAAGTCTGGGTTTGATCCTTGTGGTGATAAGAATGGCTGGATTTTGTTGAACAAGAAAGTGAAAAATTATCAGACCCAAACTTTAGAAACAAACTCCTTTGTATTCATGTTTTTCTTCCATGTTATGTTCATCATCATTATCATCATCATAACAACAATACGTGTATGTGTAACTATTTTATATGTGTATGTATGACTCTTTAAGGTTTGCCAAGATCTTTTCTCACAGTAACACTGAGAAGTAGGTAGTGCAGGTATTCTCTCCATTGTATACATGAGGAAACTGAGACTTGCCAATGATCACATAGTAAGTATATAAAAAAAATTCAAATCCAGGACTTTATGATGCCAAAGTTTAGCTTTCAACCTATGACATCATAGTAAACTCAAGTTCATGGCATCTATTATATCTCTGTATTCCCAGTGCTTAGCTGGTTGCTTGGTATATGGTCCTTATTTAATAAATGTTGGTGGGAATGTATTGCATATAATTGAATATACTAAAGGCAAAGAATGATGGAGTTAGATGGGAGGAGAATTTTTGAAGTTATGTTAGTGAAATCATACTCTCATAAATTAGCAATTTCTCTCTCTCTCTCTCTCTCTCTCTCTCTCTCTCTCTCTCTCTCTCTCTCTCTCTCCTGCTCCCTCTCCTTCTCCCTCTCCCTCTCTCTCTGTCTCTGTCTCTGTCTCTCTCTCCTGCTCCCTCTCCCTCTGTCTCTGTGTCTCTCTGTCTGTCTTTCTCTGTCTCTCTGTTTTTCTCTGTCTCTCTGTCTCTGTCTCTGTCTCTGTTTCTCTCTCTCTCTCTCTCTCTCTCTCTCTCTCTCTCTCTCTCTCTCTCTCTCTCTCTCTCTGTCTCTCTTTCTCCCTCTGTCTCTTTCTCCAAGGACTTGTACATTAGGGTTCATTTAGTCCATAGGAAAAGAAAATATCATTCTTTATAACTTTCTAGTCTTTCCTTTATATTAGAAATGTTTCATTAATAAAGTGCTTCTTTGACTTTTGCTTTCTCCACTACTGCTATTATATTACTTGCTTTTCACATAATACCAAATCATTTGAATTGCTTAAAGTAAAAACCCACAGACAAGAAGAAAATCATGGAACTTTGAATTATAGACTTTTTCAATGAAATGAATCTTAGAAATTTTCTGGTTGAAATTCTTCAGAGAGAGGCAACATGTCTTCAAGGGCATAACAGTGATGAGGAATGGAGCTCAGATCTGATTCCTGACAATACTCTAATATGAGTCATCTAAAGAGATTTGGTCCAGGAACATTGAAGAGGTGCCCCACAGCCCAGAAAATTATTCAGTTTAAAAAAACACATATAAAGTAATCACCTGGCCATCAGGCATTGTTCTAGGTGCTGTAGGTATAAAAACAAAAATGAAGCACTTGCCGTCTCAGGGAGCTTACATATCACTGGAGCATACAAGAGATAAATGTAATGAAGATTCTAACCATCTGGGCCATTTTGTATATGACTGACCAATGTTGACAAACATATTTCACAGGGGCACATGTATCTTACATATGTAGATGAGTATATACCAGGTAATTTAAAGAGGAATAGAGTACTAATGATCAGAGAGGGCATTAGGAAAAGATTTATGTAGCTGTGGCATATGACTTAGATTCTAGCATGGAAGCGAAGAAAGAATGAATTTCCCGCATGAGAGACCACCTGTGCAAAAGACAGAGGTCAAAGATTCCGTACTAGAATACATGAGAGAACAAGGCATTGTCAAATGAAGACTAGATTAGGGATCCTTATCATGTGTGATCTTAGGCAAGTGATTTCTTTTCTCTTGGTCCCTGGATTTTTATTTCTAAAATGAGGCAATTAGTCTAGGTCAGAGATGTCAGACACGTGACCAGGGCAGAGTGGAAGGAAAACCAGATTAAACTGGAATTGGGAAACATTTAACAAAATAAATTTAAAAATAAAATAAAACCTAGATAACATTACATGTAGGGATCAGTGTCCCAGTTTCTATTTGAATCTCTCTGACAGGAGTGCAAAGCCTTTCATTATAAAAGCAGGAATAAGGAACAAAATGTAAATAAACCTGGAGAGGTAACTGTCCTAAATTCACATTAAGTTGTAAATGATTGATAGAAGACCTCCTAAGAACAGATTCTGATGGGCAGGAGGGAGGGAATGGAAAAATCTTTGGGTGCCTGATAATGAAGAGAGGGAAGTATGGAAGGGAAAAAGTACCAAAGGGGAGAATGAAAGCACCAAAGGAAAAAAAATGGCCTATTTTGATTTTTCAAAACTAGGAAAGCAATATGGAATTGTTGGATAATTTAAAAAAACACAACTCTAGGGCAGGAGAGGGGGGAGGGAAAATTTACATGATAACTTTATTATCTATTTAAAAAGAATAGCAAGCTGTACATAACAAATGTTCAGTTTTGTGTGCAATTACCTTTTTTCTTTATTATTATAGTATAATACAGAAATGTTTGCTTTATTCCATAAATTAAAAATGAAATATATACGTGGTGGGGAGGGGGGAATCCATCTGATTGGGACAAGCACTAAAATCAAAATAATGTTTTTATATGATGGTCACTTCATTCTAGACACCAGCTCAGAGCCACAGGAGTTCATTAACAAACCTTTCTCTAACTGGACAATCAGACATGAGGCACTTCTCTTTTGTGCTATCCTCATTTTGCTCCTCAAAACCAACTGCCATGATGGAAAGTGTGAAATGAATGAGTCAGTCTTTGCTAATTTAGACCTGAGATTCTTTGAAGCTCCAATAATGTCTATCCCCAGCCCTGTTTTTGTCCCTTAATTCATTTCACTGAACATCAAGCCATTCCCCCCTTGCTTGAAAAACAAACAAGCTGAATAGTTAGACTTCTGTTTGTTTTTGCACCATGGAGAGCTACAGAATGGAGTGACTGAATCAAAGGCTGCTTCCCCACAGAAAGGACTGCAGCCTCCATTAGCGAGAGGTTTCTATACATAGAAAACCACCTACCAAGTTAGAGTTGGCAAGAAGCCAGAGGTCTGGCCCTGTACCTTCTCTGCTCGCATTACTCCTGATGTCTCAAAAAGTTCCCTACTCTCTTTACCGATTCAATTTGTACCAGGCCTCTAAAGACCTTTTCAGGGAGCAGATAGTGTGTGTGTGTGTGTGTGTGTGTGTGTGTGTGTGTGTGTGTGTGTGTGTGTGTGTGTAAAGCTGGCTGTGTGGTCCTGAGCAAATCTCTCCAGCAATCTACACCTCAGTTTCCCCATCTGAAAAATCAGGGAGTAAATAACCTCAAAGATCTAATGCTATGACCCCTGCCCTTCCACTGCCGAGTTGTTAATGACTGTTCCTCACCCCTCCACCCCCTTAGTCTACTCATAGCATAGGGCCCTCCCTAGAAAGAATATAAGTTTCTTGAAGACAGGGACTTTGTTAATGTCCCTAGTGTCTCTCACAAAATAGGTACCTAATAAGTGCCTTTTGATTAACTGCTAGCATTTTATTTTATACCCCCTTAATATGCTCATCATTTATTATCATGTAGAAGACTTGTATCTTTTGACAGAGGCTTCTTGAGGGTAGGGACCCCATTTTATCTAAATCAATATCGCTTCCCACTGAGCATTTAGCATGATAGGCACTTTACAAATGATCATTAAGCTGAGTTGAATTTAAATGCCTTAGCCGAATTTTCTAATTTCCTCCTTATTCTACCTGGAATTTTACTCTTTCCCCACCCCCCTTCCTCACCTGCACCCCAGCGCTGTCCAGATATTCCCTTTACTTCAGGGCCCAGCTCCAGGTTGTCTCTTCCATGTAGGCTTTTCTCACCCCACCCACACTAGTAATCTCTCCTATAGTATACACTGCTGGCACCTTTCTTCCATTATAATACACAGCCTTAGCTTGTTTTCTAGGTATGTGTCCAAGCTTCCCAATCAGACTGTAAGAGCTGGAGATGCTGAGTGGGATTTCCATGCTCAAGGGTACTCCTTGTTCCCTCATAAGGGTTTTATCTCCATTTTAAGTGGCTATCAAAGCCGAAAAAATCTGTCTTCTCCTTAAGATCCAGAAGAGGCTTTGCTGATTTCTGCCTGCATTCTTCAAAAAAGTTGTGAATCACGCTTGAGTAAATGAAATGCTCTCTTAAGAGTGTGAGGATGAGCAGACAGTAACAGTAATAGTTTCCCATGCAAGAGGGCTTTAATATTTGTGAAGCTGCTTTTTTAATGACTCTGAAAAATATGGTGAAATTTATATTTATTCCCATTTTACAGCTGAGGACACTGAGGTCAAAAGACCAAATGACTTGGCTGGAATTGCACGAGTTCAATATGAAAGCTACTACTACCTGAACCCACATCCTTTACTGTAACTCCATGATTAAGAATGTTCTTGCTGCTATGTGTAGCACTTGGAAAGGAAGGCTGATGACAGAAGAACAGTAGGTGACAGACCAGGAAGCAGGAAGATTGTCCTTACAGACACAGTGGCAACAAATTCAGGAAGAGGAGGAGAGGTACTTAATATACTTCAAAATCTAATTATATGATACCTCCTTGAGAGTGAGGCTGGTGACTTTGCACAGCCCTTCCTCACTTAAATCCAATTCACCTGCAAGGGATCATAGCATTAGAGCCTGAAGGGACCTTTGAGGTCCTTGCAAGTCACAGCATCACTTTCCTGATGCCACCGTCCTCTTCGAGAACAAAGGACAAACAACAAAACAGTCCTGAAAGTGATGACTATAATCTGTTTCCTTTTCTAAAAAATGAGATCTTAGTAGAAAATCACTTTCAAATAGCAAAATGTTAAAGCTTATGGACTGGAAGTTAAGGTAAGCAGACATAATAGGCTTTTAATCAATGCTTGATGATTCATTACTTAGAGTCACACAGCTAGCCTCTTAGTGGTAACACTGGGCCTAAATAAAAGCACTAAGGTTTACAAAGTGCTTTATTATTTCATCTGATCCTCTCAATGATCTTTGGAAGAACATGTTATTATTATCCCCATTTCACAGATGAGGCAACTTAGGCAGACAGAGGTAAAGTGACTTGACCAGGGTGATGCAGTGTATCAGCAAGCACCCTAAAATACCCAAGGTGGCTGCTAGCACAGGTTCTTAGATCTGCTTTTCTAAAGGAAAGCAAATCAAAATGGGTTAACAATCTTACTTATATGGTTTGGGGGTCAATAGTAGGGTAATTAATTTACATTTCCACAAAAATAAAACATATGAATATCTCTTCTTTTCCTTTTTTTTTTCTTTAACCTGTGCTATAGTGGAAAGGACACAATTTGGAGTCAGAAGACTGGATCAAATGCTAGCTCTCATATTACCTAAATGAATTTGGAGAAAACATTTCTCTCCACCTCTGTTTTCTTATATATAAAATGAGAGGGTTGCTTTGGAACATCTTTAAGGCTCCTGTCAATCAAACATATATCATTTACCTAGTTCAGGGGGAAAAAGTCAGCACCTTGAACTTCAGAGAATACAAACAGAATACAAACAAGTTACAGGCAAAAGTTACAAGCAGACTAAGAAATGGATCAGCAGACGGGCTTCCAGCCATCTGACCATCACATCCATACCTAGTCAGTTTTTCAAAGCCAGAGGGCTCAACGGCTTCCCGGAGTCTCATCTGGCCACATCATACAACTCTTTCCAGAGTGAGTCCCAAAGCAAAATCTTACATCAGGGCATGTGTGTATATATAGCCTTCTCCTGGATCAGAGAACGTCACAGCCCTCTTGACCCACTGCCTAATCACAAAGTAACAAGGTGTGGGCATTCCTGAAGAACAAGCCTCCAGACATAGGCTCCACGTGACCACTTTCAGCCTATTAGGGGGCAGAGTATACTTTCAAATAGAGGAAGGTTCTCAGAGCCACTTAAGCCTATCAAAGGGCCTAGGGGCAGGGAAGATCTTCAGATTCCCATAACACACAGCTAACCAGTGTAACAAGTGTCTGAGGCCAGATGTGAACTCCAACTCTAGCACAGTCCCCACTGAACAACCTAATTCCTCATAAAATAAGACTCTGAATTTTCTCCTTTTAATTCAGTTCAATTTTCCAAAAACTAGACATCATTAAACATTCCATGTCAAACATCATGAAAAAAGAAATATGACAATAGGGAGAGTGATCAGTTGTTTGGTCTCAGGTCTTAGTTTCTTAGCTCTAACCACTGAACCACCCAAATGGCTTGAACCAGATTTTCTTTTTAAAAAAACAAGGTAGAGTTTTTTTGCTGTCTTTTTTTGGAGGGGAAAGTGAAGAGGCTTACCCAAAGATGGTTAGGGTTGCTTGAGACCCCAAAATACCAACAAGCAGGGTCCTTCTGAAAGAATTCTACTCAAGTCTTCTCAGCCAAAGAAAAACAAAGTTTATTGAAAGCTCAAGTTCGCCATATGGATTAGATTCATAAGGAGCCAGTCTATGCTAGGTCATTCTGTGGAGCTTTCACACAGAGCAAGTCTGTGCTAAGCTATTCTATGGCGCTCTCACACATATGGAGGGAAGATGGGGTCTTATATACAGAGGACTCTAGGGGTGGTCTGGAGAAGGAGTTTGGGGAGGGTCTTCAGGAAGAGTCAATGAGGTCAATACAAGAGTGGACTGATACTTTGATAGGCTGCAGGGTGGGAAGCAGATGGACAATGGAGGGCCAGGCTAGTAATAGAGGTCTGGGCAGAGCCACAATGAAATACTTATGGCCTCTGCAAATGCCTCCTAAAGTGGGAAGATTCAATCAGACTTTAAGGGGTTTCCCAGGGCATGTACTTAAAAGATTCAAGGAGAGCTCAAGAGCCTAACCTCATCAAAAGGGCAGGGCAATTGGGGTTAAGTTACTTGCCCAAGGTCACACAGCTAGGTGTTAAGTGCCTGAGGTCTGATTTGAACTCAGGGCCTCCTGACTCCAGGGCTGGTGCTCTATTTACTGCACCACCTAGTCCCCTGCCCCCTATTTGAACCAGATTTTTAATACTCTCTATACTACATCAAGAATTATTAGCCTAAGGTCTTTGAAACCCCTGAAACGGTCCATGGATAGATTTCAAGGGGTCTATTATTTTGTATGGGGAAGAAATTATATTTTTATTTTTAATAGCTGCTCATTGAAAATTAATATTTCCAAATGCTATTCTGAGGAATCCATAGATTTTGGGGTCCATAAGACAAAAAAGCTTAAGAACCCTGAAATGTACCCTAATGCCTCTTATTTGCATCCACAATATGTTGCTTTGAGTGTTGTTCTGCTCCTCCCTCCTTATTCTATAGACAGTGTAGAAGAAGGTCACAATCTAGTACTAGGAGTTATATAAAGTCTGGCTGTGGCCATATGATTGCTCTGATCATCAATTTATCACTGCTAATTAAGGATAACAGAACTTGTCTGGCCTATGTCACTGGGAAATTATAGGATCAAATGAGATAATACATGTATGAGGTGCTTCGGATGTTAGGTGGTGAAAATGATTGGTGAATCAGCTGGGCATCCAAGGCAGGTACCCATGATTCCATTGGCCTAAGAACAATGGGGAATGGTAACGGGACAGGTACGGGTCATTGGGTACTGAGCTAGTATCTGAGAGCAGTGATGGAAGGAGAAGGGTGGAGAGTTAATATTTGTACTGAGAAGCTATCTGGTTTGATTGAGTGTGGA
Source organism: Pseudocheirus occidentalis (assembly GCA_028646575.1). Lineage (NCBI taxonomy): Eukaryota > Metazoa > Chordata > Mammalia > Diprotodontia > Pseudocheiridae > Pseudocheirus > Pseudocheirus occidentalis. Next base: position 129,861,807 of record CM053601.1, on the reverse strand, counting down.
GAAAGGTTTCCTAAGGGAGCTAGGAAAGTATGAGTAGGGAATGAGTTCAGAGGGAGAGGATCCAATGAACACGTATGAGAAAGAATGACAGAAGAAGTCTTAGGGTTCCCAGTGAGTGTACAAAGCTGCTCAGCTCTGACTGTGCATTAAACACTGAGTGGAGAAACTTTATGTAGAACATGGTGAACTTATTCATTACGTGCCTATACTTTCTCAAGAAGTCCATAGAAAAGCTGTGATAAAACTGCTGCATTACATTTGCACTCTATAGTACACCTGAATTAGGGCTCTTTGAGCTCTTCTTTATTCTGTTCCAGCAAGAGATCACCTCATCAACATGCAGAATGAGGTCATACATAACTGAATGATAATTTCATGACAGTACTATTGCATGTCAAAGCACTTAGCAACTATAAAGGGCTATAGAAATGTAATGGATTATCAATCAAATCACACAGGTCATTTCCTATGCCTAAAACACTCTCCCTCCTTATCTCTACCTATTAATAATAATCATAAGGCTAATATTTATACAGTGCTTTACATACCTTATCTTATATGATCCTTACAAGAACCCTGTGAGGTGGGCGCTATAGAAATTTTCTCTATTTTTCCAATGAGAAAACTGAAGCTGTAAGAAATTAAAAGACTTGCCCTTGGGCTCAAAAACATCAAAATGATATTGGTGCAAGTATGATCAGACATAAAATGCTGAGCCTACATTTCTCTTTACTTAAAACTCCATATTCTTTCCACTATACCATATTGTCTATTAAAGTCTTTCTATCCCATCAAGTTGTATATTAGTTGGTAATTCTTCCTCGTATCTAAAAGTCATGTCTTCTTCAATCTTCCCACAGCATTTTGGCTGGGTATTTCACTTGCCACCACCACATTCTACCTTGTATCACACTTACTTTTGAATAGGTCCTATACCCACTATTAAATTATAAGCTTAGTAAGGATAGGAATTGTTTTGTTTTCCATTTTTCTCACCTTGGTACACAGCATGGTACATTTCGGTGGATGTGGTGTTTGTTCAACTGATTGTGATGGCTTCCCATCTTGCATACTTATAGAGACCTAATTCTGTCACCTGGAATACTGATATGATTTTATCTTGTTTAGTCATTCTAGACTCCAGCCTCATTTCAATCAAGATGGAAAGCTAGGGTTGCATTCATGTGCCATCAACACTGATATTGTATCTGGTACAAAATTGTATTTGGAGATCTATGTCAGTGCCACGTTGCTGCACAACACTAGCTCTTCCTGCCAGTTGGGAGCATCCAAGGCTTCTGGCCACAGGCTCCTGCAGAGCTATCATTAGTGCTGAACCACACCCAAGCCAGAGGCCAGAGTCATCTTCATTTGTGGATAGAAGCAAGACGTGATGGATGGCAGAAGTGATCTGGGGGCAGGAGGACAATTACTGAAACAGGGGGAAAGAAGCCAGAATCAAGGGGAAGGTCAACACAGATCCTAGTCCCTTCTCTATTCTTTCATTCAAGGGAAGGAAATAGATAACAAATAATAGGATTTGGAACTGACAGGGAACTTAAAGATGTTCCAAGGCAACCCTCTCATTTTATATATAAGAAAACAGAGGTGGAGAGAAGTGAAGTATTTTCTCCAAAGTCATTTAGGTAATGTGAGAGCTAGCATTTGGTCCAGTCTTCTGACTCCAAATTCAGGGTCCTTTCCACTATAACACAGGTTAAAGAAAAAAAAAGAAAGAGAAGAGATATTCATATGTCATATTTACATGGAAATATAAGTGAATTACCCTACCATTGATGGCTACTTTATGTAACTATATGACCCCAAACCATATATGAAACATTTGCAAGTTCTGGGTACTGCCTTTTGGCAAGGACACTGGAAAATTTTAACACTTTCAGAAAAGGTGACCAGAATGGAGAGAGGAGAGGCCTTGAGACAATGCTATACAAGGTTGGCTGAAACAATGGGAAATATTTAGCCTAGACAAAAGAAAGATGAGGAAAATGGAATTCTAAATTTAGACCTCGCCATTTACCATAACACACTTAATTTACATATAAAGACACAGAGGTCCGCAGAGTCTCAGTGAGCTAGCCAATATGCCAAAAATAATATATGGAATAGTCAGAATCCAAGCCCAGGTTACCTCTCTGAAGAATGAGTACTCTTTTCACTGAATCATGAAAAGATACGAAAGCTGTCTTCAAGGTATTAGAAGGATTGCTATGTATGTGAAAAACTGATTAGACTTGGTCTGCTTAGTCAAAAAGAACAGAACAAAGAACATTGCATGAAAGTTTAGCAAATTTAGGCTATCATTCCTTACAATTAATTCTGCCTAAATGATGAAAGGTTTCCTTCAGTAGTGGTAAGTTCTCTCTTCCATGGAGGTCTTAGAACAGATGTTGAACAATAACTCAGAAAGAATATTTAGAAGGGGTTCTCAGGTATATGCAGGTTGACCTAGGTGGTCTCTGAGGTCCTTTCCAATGCAGAGACTACATAGAGAGTATACACATATACATATGTATATACATATAAATTTAAGTATATGTGTGTCCTCTATATGGAAGACTGTAAACATTTCAGAAGCTTTAAGCCAACAGTTCTCTAATAATGATGAGGGTTGATGGGGCACAGTTTAATCCATATAAACCTAGAGAAGAAAGTAGAGCCTCAGTAATGAGATAGAATGATATTGGCATAAACCACTAGGTGGTGGGCAGAGCCCCTCTAAAAGCTTTAATAGGGTGTAGAACTGTAGGGTGAGATCATCATGCCCCAACACAGCACAGGGCAGATAGCAGCCCACAGGAAAAAGGATTCTTAATGGGTAATCACAATAGAAGACAGCAATGATTATTCACTGAGTTTTTAATGGGCTAATTACCCACTTTATCAGCTTTTTTTTTTTTAACCAGAAGATTGCTGGTAATAGGCAGACTAGGCAAACATAATTTAGATGAGAGGTTCTTAACTTTTTGTTTGTGTCATGGGCCCCTTTGGCAGTCTTGTGAAGTGTATGAAGCCCTCCTCAGAATGATGCTTTTAAATGGACAAAATTAAACACACAGGATTACAAAGGAAACCTAATGCATCAAAATACAGTCACTGAAATATCAGAAACCAAGTTCCAAGACCCCAGGCTAAAAACTCCTCATTTAGACCATATTAATCAATGTTTGAGTATGAGTGGGAAAAAGTCTCTAAGATGATTTGGCTTACATTGGTATCAGTGAGTCCTGGGTCCTGACTTTATAATGGGAATATCTATAGCTCCCTGAGAGATTTCCACACTTGTGGTCAAGACAGATCTCTTGTGTTTGTGTTTCCCTAGGAGACAGGGTTGTAATGATAATGGTAATTTGAAGATCTTCCCTGCCCCCTTATAGGCTGAATGTAATCACATGGAAAATGTGGTGGGAGGGGTTTGCTGAAGGGTGGAGCAAAGCCCACAGGAAGTGCTGAGTCAGAGCACCTAGATGGTGGGAGACAGAGGATGGCAGGCAAGCAGACAGCTAGGCTTGTGAGTGTTAGTTTATGGGAAAGCTAAAGGATGGTGTGGCTGTCTGTGGAGTTATGGTATATTACCTTCTTTGATACTATGATGGAGTTGGCTTTCTGGTTTGGGGATTGGGTTTTCTGCTGTCTGAATAAATGTTTCACTTCTGTTTTCTGTATGGAGAGTCTGTTATATTTTGTGATTAAGAACTATTCACAGTTGCCATCAGTGCTGTTAATATTGTGTTATCACTACAAGGGTTAATAGGCATTCCATTAAATCTGTCTGTTTGAAGTTTCAGGAGCAGTGAAAACAAAACTGGGACATCTAAGTGGTGCAGTGAACAGAGCATTGGGCCTAGAGTCAGAAAGATCTGACACCAAATCCAATCACAGACATTTACTAGTTATGTGACCCTGAGCAAGTCACCTAATCCCAGTTTGCCTCATTTTTCTCTTCTGTAAAATGGAGCTAACAATAGCATTTAATTCATAGAATTGTTGTGAGTATACAATGAAATAATACTTAGCGCTTAAATATAAAATAAATAAATAAAATAAATAAAAAGCACTTAGAACAAGACCCAGAAAATAGTAAGTACTGTGTTCATATTAGCTTCTTATTTAGTTATTATCATGAGGAATAGGAAAGAGTCATTCTCCAGCTGCCTCATATCTAAAGTGCCTCACCAAAGCATTTCTTCTTTCTCGTAGGATGGGATCCAGACAAAGAAACTCAGGCACTGTTTCTGGCAGCCAGGTGGGGTGCCAAAGGGAAAGAGAGAAGAGGAACTTGGAACTATATTGATTAAAGACCAGAGACAAATTCTGGAGAGCAGATATGTAAGAGGGTCAGATTTCATACCATGGGGAGCTAAGGTAGTAGTAACAAAGACACATAGAAGGGGTCATACAACAAGAGCCTTGGAGTGTTGGCCAAGAAAAGTCCAGTGAGACACAGCTGAGAGTGGCAGGTGAGGGGGGGAAGGAGCATATTTCCAAATGGCAATAGATCTGGCTAGATCCCATGTGACTTAAGATGTATTTCTTTCCAAGACTCAATCAACCCTCTGTGCTCTCTCCTACATTATCAGAGAGGGGCCATTACCTCCCCCTTTGATTTTTTGCAAGGTAATAGTGCCTTCTACATGAAGAAAATTTGCCTTTTTGGTTTATGAAGCTGGAGTCACAGAGTTCTGCAATTCAGGACAACTAATAGGTCCTGAGGGATGATACACATCAGAAGGGAAACAAACAAGGTTCAAACCATGAGCCAAGACACAAAGACACTGCTTTGAAGGCTGAGAGCAGACTATTGCAGGTGACTGGGTAAGGAGAGTTTGATGGGCAAGGGAAAAGAAAGAAAGAATGAGAAAACAGCCTGCATAGAATAAAATCACCGAGAATCTAGTACATGAAGCATAAGATGTTGACAAATAATGATTTAACTCAAATAATTTTTCTTCCAAAGATAACATTCTTCTAGGTGTACCATATAACTGCCAAATCCATTCTATCCATGTTAATGTGGGCCCAGATATAGATTTTCTTTCAGCTGTACACTTATTTCATCCAAAATTCTAAGCTGATAGCTTGTAAGACCAAAGTTCATTGGAACTGGGAAAAACAGTCCTTGATCTGGATGCTTTGAGAAAATATATTTATCTTTCAGAAAAAATAAAACACACAATGGGCTATTCTTTTTTTTTGTTGTTTTGTTTTTTTGAGGGCAATTGGGGTTAAGTGACTTGCCCAAGATCACACGGCTAGTTTTTGGGTAGAGTGTCTGAGGTCAGATTTGAACTCAGGTCCTTCTGACTCCAAGGCCAGTGCTCTATTGAGCCACCTAGCTGCCCCACAATGGGCTATTTTTAATCTATATAATATCTTAAAACCCATGCGTGTGGTAAGCAGCAGACACAAATCTCAAAAAGGTTAGAGTATAAGTTGGATTTAGATAATCATCCACAAGTCCAAATTTTTATCTGAAGTACCTGTGACCCTTCAGTCTGGAAAATCTGACTGCAAATTTTAATGCTTTTATAAGCTGGGGTTTGTTTTAGGTTTGTCTGATATAAATTTTGGTAATGATTTTTTACTTGGTATTTTTTCACTTTTATTTCCATAACCAGAATGTGAAAAGGTATTTTGAATATTGTAGGGTATCCATCCATCCTTCCATTATTCCATCCTTCTGTCCGAACATCTCTTTCTATAAATGCACAAAAGCGTTTTACTAGGTAACCCTAGATTCCACAAAAAACATGTTTTTTTTTTCTTTTTTGAATCTAACCTACTGAACACTTACCATTATCTTTAGTGATGCAAATCCCCTAGAGTACCCATTTAGAGAAGGGTCCCCATATGAGATATTGTCACCAGTATTTTATGATATACCATCATGAAGTGAACATAAGAAGAAGTCAAAGTCAGAATGACCTATGAAGCCATGGTATATTGAAAGAAAATCTGGGATTGTGTTGCACAAAGACTAGGGTCGGGATTTGTACAATATTTTTCCTGGAGAAACATGAGAGCCAAAAGAAAATGTGACTACTTAGGTCAAAAAGTTTGCACCGGACTCTATAACTAATTAGGGATATGCTGTATGTGATATATATATATATATGAGGACGTACCTCACAAATTTATTTTATTTTACCTTTCTCTTGAGCACCAGTAAAGCCCTTTTGAAAATTCGATGCCTTGAGTTCCTTGGAGAGAACTAGGAAGTCTAGATTTCCAAGTTGAAGGACCTTAGAGGAAATCTGAATAACCCTCCCCTCCCTACACCTACTCCATGTCCCACCTTACAGATGAGAAAAATAAGGCCCCAAAAGGTTAGGTCATACAGGTAGCAAGCAGAAGAGGGAGGATTTAAACCCGTGTCCTTTGACTCCAAAGTTCATGTTCTTCCCCCTGGAATACACTATCAATAGGGAATAAGTCAGATATGGAATAAAAGAAAGTGATGGAGACATAGAGACTAGGCAAGATGATGTATAAGTAGGTAAGCTAGAGTCAATACGTCCATAAATCCAAATGAAACAATTGGGCCCAGACAGAAGTATAATTACCCAGGCAGGGCTGATATTGATTGCCTTATCTAACACTGAAATGTATTCTGGGAACTATGTTTACTCTCAGGGTAGAGACTGCAAGATCAGACCTGTAGGTATTGTGGGGGTGAAACTAGTGGGTAGCTCTAGTACCAAGGTGTTGAGGCTATACATTAGAGAAGGGCTGGGCAAGTGATTATACAGATAAACTAGGAATCCATACTGGAACTTCTGTACCAAAAGCAGGGTGAGAGGAGGTCATGGGAGCTAAGAAGAGACACAGAAAGGAAGGGAGGCAGGGTCTCATTACTGAGAATGAAAATCAGGTAAGACAAGGGACAGGCTGGTGGAACCAGATGCTGGGCAGAAAAAAAAAAACAACAACAACATGTATATGCTTAGTCAGCAAATCAAGCCAGGGCTAGGAAAGCTGAGAAAGTAGGGTCAAGACCCACCCAAAGTCAGAAGCAACAGCAAAGATATCTTCCAGGATTGGGGATTAATGCCTAAATCTTGTCTTTCAATTAGTTGGCTAAAGGCTTTCTCCATAACCCCACCCAGAATGGGCAACTAAACTGCTGGTTGACTGCTCCTAGTCTCTGAGTGCTTTCTGCCTATACTACATAAAAACCTAATTATTAAGTATATTCTTTTTGTTTAGCTTTCTTTTTAACCAAATTTTTAGGCTTAGCTTGCTAGTTAAAAAAAAATGCATTGGTTCATGTTCATCAAATGACTATGATCCATTCTAGGTTTCACTCTTTCATAAAGTTTCCTTTGGGAAGCATGAGATTTCCTCCATAAGTCTTGAAGAAAAGCAGGTGTCCCGACCTTATCTGTAACTTTTCCCCATTCCATTGCATATCCTACCTGTTGCTCCTACTTTTGTCCTCGGGGGCCAAAGTACTTTGCTCTACATCTCTCAATGACACTAACCATAAAAGTATGATTGATCTTGTTCAATTTCTGTATCTCATCCCACTTTAGCCCCAGCACAAGCATTTTCATTTCTTAGCCATGTGACTTTAGACAAATCATTTCACCTTTCTGAAGTTTGGTTTTATTATCTATAAAAATGATCATAATAATGTTTTCACGGTCAGTTTACTAAAATGCTTGTTCGTATGCCGGCTCATGAAGGAGTGCCATTATAAGAATTAAATGAGATGACAGTTATACAGTGTTTTTGTCAATACCAGTTACTTCTGCTAGATTATCAATGGATCCTGCCATCCCTCCTTAAACTTTCATGATATATCTCCCTTTTCTACTTCCAGCATCATAGAATAACAAATACACAAATCCCTGGAAGATATGCACCTCTTAATGCACCCCATGATCAGACTAACCTTTTTGGCTGCCATATTACATCCTTGACTCATATGATCTTATAGCCCATCAGCACACTCCTCTTCAGACTCAATCATTTTCACACAAACTACTTCACCATGTCTCTTTTATCTTACTTGTAGTATATCATATATAGTCCAGCTTTTCTTAAACTGTGGGTTGTTACTTCATATGGGGTTATGAGAAATTGGCAACAGTAAAATATTTATGAGCATGCAATGCCCAAAATTTAATTAAAAATCAAATGTATAATGAATCCAAGGTGTTTCTGGCAGTTCCTGCCCATGTTGCATCACGCACCTTCACTGCAGCCTTGGTTCTGAACACAAAGCATGTGCAGCTTACATTCAGGCCATGCAATACCAACACACACTGCCAAAATGCAATAAGGGTCACCAGTGGAAAAAAAATTTAAAAAGCCCTGATACAGACTATATACTATAATTGTCTATGGCAGCAAATTCATCTGTGCACCTCTGTGAGCAGTCTTTATTCAAGTTATTGGCCTTTGATCCATTCATGCCATGGACTAAGGCTTCACAGATTACATGGCGTTGACTGAAGCCTTCCCAAAGCACTGTGGGTAGGAGATACAAGTTTTCAGTCAGTACGTTATATCACAGGCTATGGAGTGTGAATGGACCTAGAAGTCAAGCAAGAAGACAGTGGTGGACAAGACTATATATATTAGAACCAAAAGGGAAAGCCAAGTGGTGGCTGAGATAGGCAGTCAGGTAGATGGATTGGCCCAAGGCCATAGAGACATCTGAAGATGATGCTATTTCAGCTCCCAGGAAGAGAGTCAAAGCCAGGTAGTTGAACAAGAGTCAAGCTGCAAGGTTCAAAGATGAAAAGCTTCAGTACTAGATTAGCAACATGGGGTTGCACTAAATATGGAGAATTCTCACTTGTCCTACTTGCTATTCTCTACACACATATAAAATTCTAAGTCTGGCCATGAACCATCAGACCCTGCCTTCTGCTTTCTCCCACATTCTTTGGAGTTGGAGAGCTCCCACAGAAGCCAATGTCCTCATTAACTTCCATGGCAACCTTAGAATCCACCAGACTACAAATAGACATGCAGGCTCTACATTGCTGAGGAAAGGAGATTCCATGCCTAGGGTTAGGTCTTGCACTTAGTAGGAGTCACCAAGGGCAAATTTGTTAAATAAACGAATGAAAGTTTTATACTAAAATTGGAACAAGAAGAGAGACAATCCATTGGATAGGGCAAGTGATGTAATTGGAACAGATACTAAAAAATATCAACATATTAGATGCACAAATATACATACATACATACATATATGTATGTATGTATGTATTTATACTATGGGAACTCTCCAGTCCAGTCCCTATCTTTAATGAAGTGACTAATGCAGAGAGCAGATAAGCCAACTTGTGCATGGCACCAATTCAATTTAAAAAGCACTAACTGCCTACTATTTTTCAGGCTCTATGCTAGGCACTGGACATATACACACAGAAATAAATTGCTTGCTCTAAAGAAGCTTACATTCTATTGGAGAAAATTATGTACATAAAACATATACAAAATATATATAAAATAATTTCTGAAGTCAGAGCACAAGGAACTGGGGTGAGAATGGCAATAAATTTCCTGTGGGGGTAGGCACTTGAAAGAAGCTAAGAATATCAACAGGCAAAAGTAAGGAAGGGGGGTAGCTAGGTAGTGCAGTGAATAGAGCACTGTCCTGGAGTCAGGAGGACCTGAGTTCAAGTCCAGTATCAGACATTTAACACTAGCCATGTGACCTTGGGCAAGTCACTTAACTTCAATTGCCCTGCCTTCCCCCTTCCAAAAAGAAAAAAAAAGAAAAAAGGAAGGAAGGACCTTCCTCCAGTCATGGGACACAGTGTATGCCAAGACACAGAGATGGGAGATGTAGTATACCTCCTAGATCAATGCTATTGATGCATTAATGCTTCTACTTTTAGATTGTTCTTATTTCCTTTAAATCAATTTTTGCTTCAAGAGTGGCTCCAGAGAATGGATGTGTCGACCATACAGCAGATACCTGGCTCTTGTCATTTTGCATCCCTTTCCCCACACTTACAAATGCTCTATATGGACAAAGCATCACTTACAGTCTTTAATTGATAGTCCTCACAAGGTGGATTGTCCTTTCAACCCACCTTGCTCAGGGGTAAGTCATAATGTTTAGATGTAGCACATTTTCAAAACTTATTGTTCTATACTTATAATTGGAAACCTTCTGATTGATGAGTTTTTGACCCAAGATGAATCTTCCAAGGGCTATGCCTCTTCTCTGGCATAGTCACAGAGCTGCTCTACGAAGCTGCTTCAAACCACTCAGTCAAGGAATGACTGCTAAAGTACACCAGAAGACTACAATTAGGCAGAAGGACATAAATGGAGGGTATTTCTTAAAGAGCATGATAGATTTCCTTGAAAAATGAAGTCACTTCATCGCTTGGGGCCAGATGAGTTTGTGAGGGAGAGATGAGGAAGTACCTTAGGGCAGTCCCAGGGGCCGTAGCTGGGGTGGCAGCTGCCAACAAAGACTTACGGCATATAAGGTCACTCACTGCAGAACTACATGGAAAAATAAGGTAAAATGACTGAAGCAAGGGTTTATTTAATGTAGAGTCTTTCAGTCTAGAAATCATGACACAGTGGGAAGAGCACAGGAGTTGATTCAGAAGAGATATAGGTTTGAATATCCCCTCTGCTGTCTGAATGACCAAATGGATAGAAGAGTGAGTTAAAAATCCAGCCTCAAACACTCACTATCTGTGTGATCCTGGGCAAGTCACTTAACTTCTATCTGCCTCAGTTTCCTCAACTGTAAAAATGGGAATAATATTAGCACCTACCTCCTACATTTGTTTTGAGGATCAAGAGAGATAATATTTGTAAAGCACCTAAGCATAATTCCTGGCACATAGTAGGGACTTAACAAATGCTTGGGGGGCGGCTAGGTGGCGCAGAGAATAGAGCACCGGCCCTGGAGTCAGGAGTACCTGAGTTCAAATCCGGCCTCAGACACTTAACACAAAAAACTAGCCGTGTGACCTCGGGCAAGTCACTTAACCCCAACTGCCCTCCAAAAAAAAAGCAAAAAAAAAAAACAAAAACCAAATGCTTGTCCCCTTACCCTCACACACATATACATGCACTAGCTAGGTAAGCTTAAGCAAGTTACTTCCCTTCTCTGAGTCTCAGTTCCCTCATCCATAAAATGAAAAGGTTGGGTAAGTCCAATATCTCTTTCTATGAGTATATAAAATCCCAGGTCCTGGAAAGGTCTCATTATCACCCACTATCCCACCATAGGACCCAGAAGTGTTCCTCATGGATTAAAGGGTGAAGGATTAAACAAGGATGTGGATTTTTTTTTTCACAATTCCTGGCACAAGACAAATGCTTAATAAATGGCTGTTCATTGATTAAATGCTTGTTGATTAGTTTTTCTTCCTCCCTCAAGAGAAGGGGTGGGGTATAGAAGAACATAAAGAGATTTGGGAAAAAAAGACAATCAGCTCTGAGCAAAATAGAACATGAAGATAATAAAAGAGGATGGGGATTAAACAGGCAAAACTTGGAGAACTAAGAAAAATTCTCAGGTACTAATTGCAAGGGAGAATGATATATAGTCATGATGTCAGACAGATTACAATGTAAAATGGAGACAATATGTTGCACTGAAAAGGAGGCTGGATTTGGAGCAAAAGGAATAAGGTTTGAATGTGCCAAATTCTAATACAGTTAGGACCTTGGACAGGTCATATAACCTTACTCAGTCTCAGTTTCCTTATCTATAAAAAGAGGGGCTTGAACTAGATGGTATCTCAGATCTCTTTTGGCTCTTTATCTATGATGTTGTGATTATAAGGACATTAGTGTTCATCTAGCATATGTTTTATACTTTTAGCGGGGACCAGATGTCACCAATCTGGGGGGTTCCCAGTGACTCACTCTACCAATGCAGATCACTATGTTTGCTCCAGCATTTAGTCACATGGCTGACTGGGACCTTCAGAATCCTGACTAGTCATTGCCATAGGTTAGAATTCTTAAATCTTTCAAAGTTGTTTATTTGGGGTCATTAAGAACTCAAATAGTTCACCAATGGTCAGATACTATATGTTAGAGGCAGGATTTGAACTCAGGTTTTCCTGGCTCCAAGGCAACAGCTCTATTCACCAGGCCATGCTGCCTTTCCCTCCCATATCATGTGATTCGATAATAGATGTTTTCCGTCTTTCTCCCTCTGGTAGAGATGTACCCTACTATGGGTGCAGAATATTATATGCACTGTCAGATGTGGTCACTGGGACTGTTGATTTTTCAGACTGCTTTCCTTTGTTACAAGAAAGGGATAAATTGGGAGAAGAGAGGACATATAGAATTATTGTGAAAAATAAAATGCACCAAGAAAACTTATTCTTTTAAAAATAGATATTTATAAGTTTCTAGCCTTCTTTTTACAGTAGTTACACAACCCAATCCAATTGTAAGCAATAATTGCTTACATTAAACATAGCACATTGTACAGGATGCTGGAAATCCAAACAAAACTGAAAAGATTCTACTAGGTAAATACAACATTTTAAAGATAAGCACATAGAGGACTAAATGAGGGGAGAAAGGACACTAAGAATTTAGAGCATCAGGAAACGCTTCATGTAGGAAGTGGTAAATTAGTTGAGCCTTGAAGGAAGCCAAGGATTTTAGGAGGTGGAGGTAAAGCAGTGGTTCCTACTCATGTTCCTGTGCAAAGACATGAAGGTTGGGGAATGATACTGAATTTTGACAATAGTAGCCAGGCTGGCTTGGCCAAAATACATAAAGAATGAAAGGCAGTGATGTGAAATAAGCCTGTAAAGGTAGCTGGAGCCAGGTTGTAAAAAGACTTTAAATGTCAGTACCAATAATCAAAGTCCCAGAGGTAGCTGACTGATTATAGAAAAAAAAAACCAAAAAACAAACCCATGCGATTAGCTGAGTAATTTATACTTTTGAAATAATGCTATTCACATTAGTATTTGGGGAAATCAGGGGTTAGAGTTGTTTTTGGGTGGAATGATCAGGATGTTTGTGTCTGTGGTAACCCAGATGAAAATGGAAACATACGACTCAACTTTATTTTACTAGCCTACCAACTGCTGTTAATAGGAACTACTGTCCTATCTACCATGAGACATCACCCAGCAGTTATTGAACTTTAGTAACTGGGGGCAGTAATGACTTATGGATGCTTCTGAAATCTAATCAAATCTCAAAGGACAAAAAGTTCTCATCCCTATGATGTTACAATTGCATCAGGACTTTAGGGTTTGGACAGAGACTACTCTAAAATTCTCTCCTATTCTTCTTCCCTTGTGATCTTGAACAAGTGTGGGGCAGTGGAATGAGTGCTAGATGTGGGAAGAGAGCACCTGGAGTCGAATTCCAATACTGCTATTTATGACCTATGTGACCTTGGACAACCTCTCTGGGAGCCAGTACCCTGAGGGGCTGTATGAAGACAATTTCTAAGGTCCTTCCTGATCTGAATTTAAGCTTTTAAGTTGTATTTGCTCACTGTCTGAGTTTCTCTGTGCATAACATTTAGGGGCTGAGAGAAATGTTCTCTATGGTCCCTTACCATTCAAAATCTATGACATTAAAGATATTATATAGCCAGATATTTCTCCTATTGAGTTGAAGCATTTTAAATCCCTCTGAAACACAATTAAAGAGAGCCTTGCAAAAGGAGCAACAGCCCTTGTAAGCCCTTCTGAGATTCTCCTCCATGGTTGATCCTCTGCTCCTCACTACATTCTCCAATTTTGTCGTTTGCAGATATCCTAAGAGCTTGAGAAATCATCATTTTTAGATGTTTAAAAAGAGAAATTCACAATCTTTCAGCAATGGGGGAGAGAAACTACCAGTGGCAGCAGCTTGAAGGGCAAAGGAGCTTGAATGGCAGCAGGGCATGTGGGAAGGCAATGGCATCATTTCCTGTAAACCTGATTGCTGGGGAGGGAACGTTGCCATTCATCTCAACACAGGCTGTGCAAAGATCAATGTTTACCCTTTTCTGATTCACATCTAAAACAAATGATGTGAGGAAAAGCTTCACCATCTATTTTAAAACACGGGTTTCTATTTGGGACCCAACATGTAAAATTTCTGTTTAGCAATTTCAGCTAATTGTGAGATTAACATTTTGGGGAACAGATTGCAAACTTCAAAATGGAAAAAGATCATTTTAGGGAGGGAACTGAGGCAGCTGTCAGGGAGCCTGCATTAACATACATTTGCATAACAGATGTACAGTAAGGTGTCTATGACAGACAATCACTGAATATTAATGACATAGACCAGGGCATCATTTGCGTAAATGCTGTCTGCTGGGTATTGGAACTGCTGTGCTCTTTGCAGAAGACAAAGGCCATGCAGCCGAACAGATGCACCCAATACATCGATGCATCTTAATTTATGACATCCTCATGAAAGACCTTGTGGTGTGATTTCAGATTTCATTACAAATAATTCAGAGATAAAGGAACTAAGTAATTATCTTTCCCCTACAGTCAGTCTCCCTCAAAGGAAGAGGGCTCATTTCTTGACTGCCATTGTCAGACATTTGGTGAAAGGCATCCTTTTTATGAAGCTGGGGGAAAAAGCATTACTGAAAGTCAAACATTTCGCATTTAATAGATACTCCAATTAGCATGTTGCAGGACACCTGTCATGAAGAGACACACCTTCCACTTGATTGAGACAGCCTGAAATTTCACAGTGGGTTTCAAATGATCTGATGGGACGGGCAACATCAAGAGAACCAGAACCCTGAGGTACAAACCTATATTTTTTTCTTTCTTTTTGTTCATCTGGGTCATTGCAACCGAATCTAGATCTCACCTCACAGCCCATCTCACAATTTTACTTTCATTATGGTGTCTGATAAGGCCAGCCTATACTGATCTCACTTCATGCTCACTGTTCATTCACCTCACTGTCTCTACCACACATTGGGCCCTTGATTTTATTTCACTTACTATGCCTTTATCATTTACTACTTTTGGATTATTCTCCAGTTATTTTCTTCCTGTGAGGTTTGTTTCCACTTGTCCTTTATAAAAGATTAAAAACTATTGGAGGCAGGAGGTATATAATATGGCTGTTCTGTACAGATTCCTTCCTTCTTTCCAACCCAATCCCAACCATCCCAGCCCAGCCAAGGGTGGAAACTCTTCCAGGGCAAGAACTCTATAACATGGTTCTTTTGTATGCCCTCTTTCCTAGCCTCCAGAACCCAAGATAATCAATATAAATTTGAGTGCCTACTATGTGCCAGGTATTGTGCTAAGGATTGGAGAAATAAAAAAAGACAAAGGACAGATTCTGTTTTCAAGGAACTCATAACCTAATGGGGGATGCAACATGCAAATAATAATTTACAAATAAGATAACTACAGGATAAAATGGAAATGATCAACAGTGAGAAATCACTAGCACCAAGGGGGATAAATAAAGGATTCTTGTAGAAGATAGGATTTTATCTGGGACTTGATGGAAACTTGGAGGCAGATAATTCAGGGCATTAGGGATAGCCTGTATAAAGAAAAATGGAATGGGTAGATGGAGCTTCTTGAATGAAGAAGAGCAAGGAGGCTAATGTCATTAGACTGCAGAATATGTGGTTGGAGTAAAGATTGGGAAGATTAAGCCATAAAAAGACTGGAAATGTGAGTGGGGAGAAAGGTTATGAAAGGACTTTAATGCCAAACAAGATTTTATACAACATTCTCAAGGTATATGGCACAATTGGAATTTATTGAATGGATGGAAGGAGTAACATGGTCAGTCGTACAGTTTAGGAAGATCACTTTGAAAGCTGAGTAATGTATGGACTATAGAGGGGAAACACTTGAGGCAGGAAGACCAAATGGCCTGATTGGGCCAGATATAGTAGGTGGTCAATAAATACTTGAATTGGACCTCCTTAAAGAAACAAAGTCACAGACAAGCAAAAACCGAGCTAGGCTGGCCATTCAATAAGAAAAGACATATTAAATATTCAGAATGTTGTGATGGCATTCACATATTTTAAAAGCCAGAGCAAAAGCCCCAAACATATTGATGAAATCCCCTGTGGAGGATACAGAGAAACATATCAAAGAATTATACAGAAGGAAAAGGCACAAACTTGCACCAATGGAGGATATATTCATACCAAGATACAAATTCATAAACATATAAGCATTTCCACTGCACTATAGTAAATTAACTTGCAAATGGTTCCTGCCTAATATTTCCAAACTGGGAAGTGAAGAGGGTTGATATAAGCCACATCTCATACAGCTGAACCCAGGAAACTAGGTGGATCCAACTCTGACAAGTGTGAAAAGCACAATTCCAAGACTTTCAGGGATTTTCAATAGTGGGTCACGAAGCAAAAAGTTTACATGTGTAGCTCATGATATTTTAATTGATAATTATAATATAGTTTGTTGACATCCTAGATCAAGTAATATAGTACAGTATCTAACACAACAGAAGGATTTGGATTCAGGGGATCTTGATTGGAATCCTATCATTTGACTTCTCTGGCTCTCAGTTTCCTCTCATTAAATAAAGGAGTTGGGCTGGATGAACTCTAAATGGGTTGGTTCATGGAATCTAGATTGCTAGAGATTAGAGATTATCTAGTTAATACTCTGATTTAATAAATAAGTAAAGTGAAACTTGGAGAAAGAAACTAACTTGCTCGAGGCAGTGTACTAGAGTGTAGTGGAAAATGCGTCAGGTTTTGGGGCACGATTCCTTGGTTCTTATTCAGACTCTGTCAATAAGGCTAATGAGGTCACTTTCTACACCCTAGTTAACATCATTCATGGTGAATCTCCATGGGTCTTTGCAAATTTGAATGTCATTCATTCTACATTGATGATTCTTGTAGCACAAAATATGATTTTTGGTCACTTTCCTACAATATCTAAGTATACTTATCAAATTATAGTTAAATTTTTATTTATTAGGTTGTTAGGTGAATGGGAAATTTGGGCTCATCAAAATCTTTAGTTAGCTATAAAGAGAATCCAAATTAAGTTTCAATTCACATTTTTTAATTTTTCCCCAAATTCTGCTAAGTTTACTTTCCTACCTTCAACAGTTCATTCTGGTAGCATAACAGAATCTTTCTTTGATGACTGCAAAGTCTTCAAGAACTCTGAATCTTCAATCTGACTCTAAATTAATTTTAACCAAGATACATAGCTATAAAAGAAAACCAGGCCGAACGTGAACTGGTTTTTTAAAAAAAAAATTCAAGATAATAACTTATGTTCATGAAAGAATAGCACCTTCAAGTTAAAAGTAACTTTAAGAACCATCTAGATAAATTCTCTGTCCAATACATAAAATACACCCATCATACCACCCTTAATAACATAGACCTCAAAATCTCCTCTAGTCATCCTGCCATCTTGGGAACAACTCTAATTGGCAAATTATGACATCTTTCAAATTCATAGAATCCCAGAACTATAAGGGCTTTAATAGGTAATTAATCTAGCATAACTTTTACCTGAACAGGGATTCACACTATAGCATCCCCAACAGCTTATATGGGGGAGAGGAGTTGGAGGAGGTATCATATGGCAGTGTTAACTCATATTGAGTTTGGATTGCACTAATATATCCACATTTTTTTCACACAAATTGCTCTCTATGTATGCCCCCTAAAGAATATACTTGTGTTTGTGATCTTGAAACTTAAATCTATGATTATACATTTATCACTATTACATTTCAGCTTGAGTGACCCAAAGGAAGGAGACCTGGGAGTCAATATAAATAGGCAGCAAAATATTACCAATGATGACTTGAAACCAAGTATGAAAGATGTCACTCAGAAAATAGATGATTAGAAAAAAAAAAGTGGGCTTGCCATGTAGGAAGACCAAGGTTTAAGGGAGAAAAAGTCCAAGGCTTGCAATTACGGAAGCATCTGCAAAGATGTCTTCAGCATGGTGGAATCACTAAGGAGGTATCATGAGATTTAGACAGGAGTCACATTGAAGGGCAAAGTGATTACAAATTGAAAACTGTGCCATTGAAGGGAGTACCCACCTCAATGGTTCCTTCGAGGTTCAACTCAGGTACTGCCTCCTCTGGGAAGTCTGTCATGATCCTCCTTGATCTCCTTCCCATATGTTTACTTATGTGTGTATATTTTCTATGTAATGTTCTGTTCTAATGCATCATTAGGGTATAGTGGTGAATTTGGCACCTCAAAGGCTATGCCAGTGTGGCAAAAGACCTGGCAGGTTCTACCATGCTGGAAATATTATCCTAGCAACAGACTAAATCTCCTTCCTAAGGACAAGCCTAACAAAGTATAGAAAGCCTCCTCACCAATAGGCTGGCCACTTATGAACAGATTATAGCAACCTGTGAAAAACTTAACCAATGTAAATCAAATGCCCAAATGAGGCAACAAAAGAATGGAGAGATGTATCAGATTTCTCCTCGTCAAATCTCATTCCGCTCCAATACGTTCTGCACATAGCTGCCGAAGTGTAGGTTATTCCTCTCTCAATAACCTCCAACGATTCCCAATTATATCTAGGATCAAATATAAACTCTTCTGCTTGGAATTCAAAACGTTTCATACCCTAAACCATTCCTACCTTTCCATTCCTCTTATATATTCTTCCCCTCCTCTGGGGGCCAACGATGTTGGCTGTCTCCTGCTGTATATTATGTCCTCCTCAGTAGAAGCTAAGCTACTTGAGGACTGGGAATGTTTAACTTTAATCTTTATACCCCCAAACTTAGCACGCTGTTTTGTACATAACAGTAACCTGAAAGTTACTGACTGTCTGAGTAATAACTGCCAAATACAATATAAAAATATATTTATAAAATCTTACACAGATAGTAGAAAATTATGAGCAGAATCACTTCACATAAAGAAATAAAAGAAGTAAAGAAGAGGGAAACAAGCTCAAAAAAGACTTGAAAAGAGATCCAACTAAGTGAAGCCATCCAAAGACACTTGAGGAGGAAACAGGAAAGAAGATTATAAAAAGGTGAAAGGCAGAAAAGAGCCGTCAAGGCTTTTATAACAAACTCTTATCACTATCAAGGACAATGGAACTGCCATGTTTGGACTCTAGTTTTATAGTCCTTGGTGTGCTTTTGAGAAAGCTAACATGGCAATGAAGAAAACAAAGATGTTAGATCTGTTGCAAATGAAAGAGGTCAGGGTATGAGATGACACTCTTGTGATGGCATTGACAGATTGATTCTCAAGATATATGAAGGAAGGTAAGATACCAAATTATGGAGGGGGGTGGATATTGTAATACAATTGTAAAACCAAAATACCAGGTCACTGCACACCACCTGATTTGTGGCCCACCATTAAGCCCCCTTTGTATTTTTGTCTTTGTTCCTATTCTATATTCTGTCATAGTTTGAAACTGCTTAAGGCATCATTGCTCAAGTCTGGGCAAAGTTGCTTAAGGTGTAGTCCCTTGCCCTCTTCTTCCCTAATCAGCATTTTATATACTCTCTTTGAATTATTATAGTGTATAAGGTTCATTATGGTGCAATGATCTTATCTAGGGACCACCCTGTCCTGTCCCACTGACCAAGCAGGATCCCCCACTCTCTTCACCCAGAACATGACCTTAGCCTGTTCTGGGGAATTCCAGTCCCCTTTACCCCCATGACCCTCTACCCTGCTCTGGAAAGCAGTGACTATGGCCCTCCACCCTGTTGTAGGAGGGACCCCCCATGACACAGGAAGGCTGAACCCTTACACCCTTGCACCATATTCCCAAATTAGCCCTGAGCTATAGATCTGACCAATGGCTGATTTTTGCTTCTGTATATCATGCTTCTGCTAGCTCCCCTCCCTGCATTGGGTAGTCACACGCTTAATTAATAAATCCATACTTAAATTTATCTTGAACCCAGGTCTCGGCTAGCTCTTATTCTCTGCACAACAATATCAAACTTTATTAGTAACCAAGAGGCAAGATAACCAAGATAACCAAGAGATTAATCAAGATAACAAAGGTAACCAAAGAGAAAAGCAATAATAGACTCACAAACCTACTTTCTCATTGATACAAAAGCTTTATGATAATATTATCCACATGCAATGTGGGAAAGAGAAAATCCTTAACGAGCACATTAGAAGGGAACAGGCAGGCTTTCACAAGGAATACTCCACAGTAGACTACATTGTTACCATTATCTGAATAAATGAAAACTAAAAATAACAGACATTTCTCTGAGTTTATTTGTTGATCATAAAAAGTCATTTGATTCTCCAGATGAAAATGCAGTTTTAAAAGGAAGGTTCTTCTAAAAAAAAGGACTCATTTATAAAAAATCATACAAGATCCCTAAAAGAGGTAACTTTGTTCTATAAACCTTTGATTTTTACCATCAGTAAAAAACAGAACTAGGAAATACATGGAGTTTTCCACTATCATGGAGAAGATCTAGTACAAAGTCTAATTCAAAGAAAGATTCCCTTTAAAGGAGGAAGTCTTCTAGGTGCTCCTCTTTGTAGGTAACATTAAGTGCTGGTTACATTAAGTACTGGACCACTACAGAACCCTTTACATCACTCTAAAGCAGTGGTTCTCAACTGTTGTAGGCCAAGACTTTCAGGATCCTTGGCCACATTAGCTCCCCAGTTCTACAAAGGTCATTAGGCAGATATGCAAGGAAAGTATAATCTTGTTGGGTGGATGCTCTCAATCTATAGGAAGTACTGAGTTAATTTGCAAGTCTTGATTGTAACACCCTGTTTGTGCCTCTGGACATGGTCCCAGGATAAAGAGCTTAAGGAGTGATTGGCTTTGGGTTGGGGTAGAGAAAGATGAGACCAAGGGTGGTTCCTTGCATTCTGCTAAGGGTATATAAGCCTTGTCTCTTCCATGTATCTTGGGCTCTGTATGAAGTAGGTCTGCAAAAAAGAGACTATGGAATACATCCCTGTCTCTCTCCCTCTTTCTTATTTCAGCTAGAAGCTCTCTCTCTGTCGCTCTGTCCCTTTATTTCACTTAGCTGGTAGCTAGGCCCAGACTTGCTAGCTGCAGCACTCAACCTGTGGGTTGCGACCCCTTTGGGGGTTGAACAGAGTCACCTAAGACCATTGGAAAATACATATTTCCGATGGTCTTAGGAACTGAGACACTGCTCCTCTATCCATCTCCAGGCAGGTCTGCCCACATGCAGATAGATATACCCACATATGAGTATTAAAGGGTCGCGGCATTAGTAAGGTTGAGAACCACTCACTACTCTAAAGGGTTTGACCTTTTCTGTACAGCAAAAAAAGTCAAGTGGCTGATATATACTTTTTTACCATATTTTGACAAGGAATTGGATGGGCAGCCTATAGATCACATTAATCAATACATATATCTTGGACAGACAATGTAAATGGATGAGTTGGGTTCATTTCCACAGGAGGAAAATGGCAGGTTGAATTGCCTTTGGAAAATTGAAGTTATTTTTTATTAATGTCAAGTTCCTGTCTGAAACAAGGGCACATCTTTTGACACCAATATCCTTTATTGATTTTGTATGGTTGCATGGCTTTAATCTCCAAAAAGTAAAGTTGAAAATCACTGAAAGTGCAATGCAAAGCTGTATGGTCGATGTGAGCAAACTGAAATACATGCTGAACAAAAAGTAACACTAAAAATGTTATTAGTGAAATATACGATGGGAGGGGGAAAGAAGATGAGTTAGTCACAGGACAAGAGTGAGTCCTAGAGAATCTGTGTGCTCCAGTTATATTCACATAATCTCAATAGTCAGCAAGTAAAGACACAGGATGTTCAACACACCTCCCTGTGCTCAATTAATGGGAAGAAATGGGTAAGCATGCACGAGATGGTCACACATAGATTCATTGTGATTCTTCATCATTTGAGGAAATAGCCACACCTGTGAGAACACAGTTTCATTGGCACTGGTGTATTGGAGAGTACACATTCTATCCTACCAGTAAACTGTAAGTCCTTAAGTCTCTTTAGGGCAGATATGGTTTCCTAACACATAGTAGGTATTATATAAATGTTTGGGGAATTGAAATATGTTGAGTACAAAGTCTGGATTGGGTGAGAAGTAGGTACACCGAGGCTTTCTAGTTTCCCAACTTACTTGGAGAGTGACCCTGAGAAAATTGTATAACCTCTTTGAGCCTTAATTTTCCCATTGTAAAGCACCCAAATATTTGTTACCTAAAGCTTCAAATAAATATCAGAATAATAATTTGTTCATCAAAATTAAATAAGTAACTTTCTATGTTTTTTAAATCAAATCAACTTTTAGTTAAGTATGTTAAAGTAAAATAAAAAAAACAGTTCAGAAGGCAGCAGGAGAAAACCATTCTACTTTCAGTATATTTAAATGGCAGTTACTCATATTTGTTTGAAATTGAAAGAGAAGAGGCTTTGTCTCCATAATATAGAATGAAAAGGAAATCTGGCAATTATCCATTTGATTGCATCAACTCAACCAAAATTTGCTCATTCAGGTCACTTTGCAGACAGCATAACTAGATAATTCAGCTGCATTGATAATGTGACACAGGTAATTGTCAGATTTGCTCAGGATAGACAAAATGACCATGTCACACTGTTGACTCACTTTAAACTTCCAGTTCATTTAAGTTTTAGGTCTTTTTCACATAAATTACTGTCTACTAGCATGTCTTTCTCACAAAAAACAGCTGGTGAAGTTGATTTAAAAAAAACTAAACAAGATGTATTTATCCCTCTTCAACTTAATATTTAAAACAGATCTTTATTGTTAGTATTTTTATATCATCTTAATTTCCCCCAGTATCTTTGCTCCCACATTTTCTTGGAGAATCATACTCTAAAAAATGGGAAGGAAATTTCAGCAAAACTAATCAACAGAAAGGAAAAAAACTAACAAAGGCAATGTTATATACTCTTGCACCCCAACTTCTGCAAAAGGTGGGAGGTTTAGCCCTTCAAATGAGGACAAGCCTGATCATTCTATTTTTGACAATATTCAGTTTCTTTAATTTTTAATAGATTTTGGAACTTTTTTTTTCATTTACACTGCTTATTTCTCCCTCTAGACTTCCGCCAGGCTCTCTCTCTCCCTCTCTCCCTTTCTCTCTCTCTCTCTCTCTCTCTCATTCTCTTTCTTTCTCTCTCTCTCTCTCTCAGAGGGAAGGTGTAGTGGTAAGCAAAGAAGTAGTTGACACCTTGTTTCAGTTCTTGCCCATGATTGTATCAAGCCTTTTGTTAAGAAGCAGAAATTGTGAACATCATAACTTTTGAACTTGTGAACTCCTGTTGCTGATACAACAGGAAGGGGAGGACGAACATATATAAGAAGCAGCCCAGGATGGAAAGAAAAGAACTGAGAAGATAATTCTTTTGGTGGCAAAGTCAAGAAGAAGAAAACTTGTGGTATCCCAGCACTCTATATTTGTCTGTTCTGTCTGTGTTGATGTTTGTTTGTGATACTTTGTACAGAAGCCCTGGGACATTACTGGAAGCACCGAAACAGGATTTTTCTGGTTGTGTTTACAGAAGTCCTGGAGGAGAGTTTTAGAGGTCCTGGGACTTTACTGATGATTTATATTGACCTCTTGGACTTTGTTTGTGGGTCTGTATTGGTTTCTATGTTGGTGATTTTTGTTGAGTTCTCAGACCTTGTTGGTGGGTCTGAGTTGATTTCACAGGAAGATAGTAAATTGATGATGATTCTAGCAATGTGAATGAATATTATTGTGGCTCTGTTAAGCTTTGTCTTCCCAAAAACAGGAACTGTGAAGGACTTGAGGTGGACTGGACACTGTGAGCTTCAATATGGACAAGGAATTGGACAAGGAACTGAATGAGGAGCTGGACAAGGAGCTGAGAAGTGTCTGCCTTTAAATCCAGGTAACAGTTGGAGCTGGGACCATGGAAGAGGAACAATGGAAGCTGAGAGCCAGCCTCGAGTCAAGATGAAAGAAGACTTTACTTGGGTACTGTGTATTGATTGAGAAGATCATGATTTACTGTGATTTGGGGTGGAGAACTTTGACTTTTGCACTTTGTGTCCCTTAAGGAGGCCTGCTCCTTAAGGATGATTGAGTTAAGGACTTACTGAATGATACATTTTGTTTAAAATTATGTGACCACTTTGCTGAAAACTATGTGGCCACTTTAGTGATAACCTGTTATACTATAACACTGTGAATGCTGTACTTTGTTTTCTGTCAATGTTTTGTCTTAGTTTGTTACTGAATAAATAGAGAGTCCACTATACTAAATAATCAGAACCTTGAAGCTGTTCACAGCAGCAGTCTTCTGGAAAGCTACACATATTTGGCTTTATAGAAGGCAAGACAACTGGGGTTAAGTGACTTGCCCAAGGTCACAGAGCTAAGTGTGTCAATTGTCTGAGGCTGGGTTCAAACTCAGATTCTCCTGATTTCAGGAATGAGTGTTCTACTCACTGTGCCACCTACACTGCACCCAGACTGTCTCTTAAATGAAGATTTTAAAAAGAAAACAAAAAAAGGAAGAAAAGAAAAAAAATTAACAAAATTGATCAATACATAACAAAACCTGACATTATATGCAGTGGTCCACATACTTCGACCATTCCCTCCCAGACCATTCTGCATAGGAGTTCTCTTCTTTAGAGCCAAGCTTGTTCTTTATAATTTTACAATGTTCATTTTGTTGTTGTATTATGGTTATCATTCTGTGCATTTATACTGTAGTCATTGTACATGTTTTCCTGACTGCTTACTTCACTTTGTGTCAGTCTATGCATTTTTTCTATGTTTCTCTATAGTTACCATGTTTATTATTTCTTACAACACATATCAAATATTGTTTTGCTATTCTACAATTGGTAAGCATTTACTTTATTTTCAGTTATTTGCTACCTCCACACACACACTTACATACACATATATACATTCAAACTAAAGCTATAAATATAGGTGAAGTACATATGTATATATAAAGTGAATAAGTATATATGAAGCCTTTATTTTTATCATGGAATTCTTTGGGGCATATGTCTAGAAATAGAATTGATGGCTTAATAAGTAAAAAGGTTTTAATTAATT
This sequence comes from Pseudocheirus occidentalis, assembly GCA_028646575.1. Taxonomy (NCBI): domain Eukaryota; kingdom Metazoa; phylum Chordata; class Mammalia; order Diprotodontia; family Pseudocheiridae; genus Pseudocheirus; species Pseudocheirus occidentalis. The sequence goes on along the minus strand of CM053601.1, from coordinate 129,836,774 downwards.
TTAATAACTCTTACCTGCTTTCCAGAGTGTTTTGGGATTCCCAGCTCCATCAACAATGCATTAGTGTGCATCTTTTCATGAGCCCTCCAACATTGTTGCTATCTTTTATCTTCCTTTCCAATTTGCTATGCATAAGGCAAAAAGTAAGGATTGCTCTGATTTACATTTCTCTTATTACTAGTGATTTGAAACATTCTTTCATATGATTAATAAAGGGTTTTTTTAAACCATTCTTTTGAGAACTCTATTCATCTCTTTTGACCACTCGTTTATCAGAGATTGGCTTTAAATCCTTTTTTATATTTCTGTTAGCTTTCCCTTATTAGAGGTATTCAATAAGTCAAATATTCAACTAGCCTCTTCTTTTCTTATTTGAGATGTATTTTGTTTCTTTAAAAAAAAATTTCCAATTTCACATAATCAAAATTGACTATTTTTTCTTTTATAATTGATTCCATTTCTTATTAAGAATTCATTCCCTACTTCTCACTGGAAAAGCTATATAATATGCTGCTCTCCTAATTTTTACACCATAATCTTTAATATTTAGGAGATGTATCCAATTTATATTTTTTGTGTAACAAAATGTTATGGTTTTTTCTAAGCCTACTACCTGCCAGACTGCTGTCCATTTTTTCTGTAGTTCTTTTAAAACTAGGAGTTCTTTCCTCAATGTAACAGTAATGAGATGTGAAGTTCCTTCTGTATTGCTAAGCTAAGAGGTACTTAGTACCTAGTTCAGATTAAACCTCTGTTAAAGAAACACAAGGAATGAATTCCTGTCTCCTGTTGTTGATGTAACAGGAAGAGGTTGGCTGAAACAGGAAGCTAATCCTGTGTATATATAAGGAAAGACCCTGGCTGGGAGAGACAGATTTTCTTGGAGCAACCTCCAAGCTGCTGCTACCAGGGAGGCTGAAAAGGAAAACCTCCCCCAGGCAGAGAGAAAGATTTTGATTATGAAAATCTGGGTGCAGTGATTTTGATTCTGGGAACCAGCTGAAACTTCTGCTGAGTCCAAGGGACAGCCAGAGCAGACAAAAGACTAAGGAAGCATGAGTGTGAAGAATTAAGATTTTGAATGAACTTAGTGCCTTTGTTATGCCTTGGCTTCCAGGGAACATAGACTGTGAAGGATTTGAGATTGACTGGACACTGTGAGCTCCAATGTGGAGCAGGAACTGCACAGAGAGCTGGGCAATGACCAGGGAGCTCTCTGCCTTTGAACCCAGGTGACAATTTGGTGAATCCAGGTAGCATCTGGGACCATGGAAGGGGATCTAGGGAATCTAAGAAAGCACCCTGAGTCAAGCTGAAAGAAGCCTTTACTTGGATACTGTGTGCTGACTGAGAAATTGTACATTTACTAGTGATCTAGGGGTGGAGGATCTGTGTATTTTCTGATGATTGACTAGTGAATGATGAAGGATAATTCATTGACTAAATAATTGTACTTAGTGACTGATGATTGAATAAGCAATTGATTTGTAACCTACTATGCCCTATGAGTGGAAAACTTTGACTATTGTACTTTGTGTCCCCTGAGGAGGCAAACCTCCCTAAGAATGACTGAATGATTAAGACGACTAAATGATTGAGTTACTAAATGATTGTTCTTTGTTCAAAACTTTGTGACCACTGTAGTGGAAACTATGGGACCATTTTCTGTGATAAGTTGTTGTGAATACTGTATTTTGATTATCTGTGATAAGTTGTAATATTATGAATGCTGTACTTTGATTTACTACAAATGTTTTGCTTTGATTTGTTATGGAATAAAGAGAGTGTTCAGGATGGAGTCAAGATGGTAGTGTAGAAACAGGAGAACTCTGAAGCTCCCCCCATAACCACCTCAAATACCTATAAAATATGACTCTAAACAAATTTTAGAGCTCCAGAACCCACAAAATTACAGAGAAACAAAGCTCCCACTGATAGAAGGCTGGAAAGTGGGACAGGAAGGGCTCATCACAGCATGCTAGGAACTGAGATCAGTCATGCCTTTATCCCCAGGGCCACCAACACAAGTCGCCACTGGAGCATTTGGGAGAGTGAATCAACAGCAGCTGTGGCAGTTTCCAGAATTATCAATGAATAAGAAACAAGGGACAAAGTGAAAGGTCAGATTGCAGGGGGGGGGGCAAGCAATCATTCAAAGGCTAAGTGCTCTTGCATTAACCTGCCTGGATCAGGATCATGGTCTTGGGCGGTGGTCCTGAGGTGTGTGACCAGTGGGGCAAAGCAGGTGGAGGCTGCAGAGATGGTGGCCCCCTAAAGCTCCAGCAGCTGCAAAAATCCCCACAATTTGGGATAAAGCTCTCTTCCCAGGAAGAAGAGATCTGCTGTGGCTCAAAACTCAAGTTAATTGACTGGCAGAATGAGAAGCCAAAGGAAGCAAACCAAACTCAGCAATCCAACTTTAGATTCCTTTTGTTGAGGACAAAAAGGATCAAAGTATGGAATGGGAGGAAGACAACACAGTCAAATCACCCACACCAAAAGCTTCCAAGAAAAATATAAGCTGGTTACAAGCCATAGAGGAGCTTAAGAAGGATTTTGAAAACTAGATAAGAGAAGTGAAGGAAAAATTGGGAAGAGAAATGATTATGATGCAAGAAAATCATGAAAAGAGAGTCAACAACCTGACTGAAGAAAATAACACATTAAAAAATAGATTAACTCAACTGGCAAAAGAGACCCAAAAAGCCAATGAGGAAAAGAATGCCTTAAAAAGTCAAATTTGCCAGATGGAAAAATAATCTCAAAAGCTCAATGAAGAGAATAATTTCCTTCAGAATTAGAGTGGAGCAAATGGAAGCAAATGACTTTATGAGAAATCAAGATACTATTAAACAGATCCAAACAAATGAAAAAATAGAAGGCAATGTGAAATATCTCCATGAAAAAAAAC
>CM053601.1:129814014-129833363 GCA_028646575.1 Pseudocheirus occidentalis | reverse complement strand
ATCTTTTTTCTTTTTTAGCTCTGTGAAACTCTGCTTCCAGGGGGGAAAGCTCTGTTCCAAATTGCTGGGCTTTCCCAGCTACTGGAGCTATTAGGGGGGGGTGTTGCAGCCCCCCCCCAAGCTTTGGCTTGCTGAGAGTGCACCCCAGGACCACCATCCAAGACCACGATCTGGATCCAGGCTGCTCAAGGCAAGAGCCCTTGGCCCTGATCAAGTGATTCAGCCCCCCTGCTAAGTCCGCAGGCCAGGGGCTCTGAAGTGGTTCCTGCCCTTCCCCCACTGCTTCCTTGCCCTGGGGGCAGATTGGCCAAACTGCTTTTCCTCCCCCAAATTAAGTTTTAAAGTTTCACTTTCACTGACCATCTCCAATCCTGGTTTGCTGGTTGTGAAGATGCCTCCAGGTGCAATAGATTTTCTCTGAAGTAGACTCAAGCTGTAGCTTGGGAGGCTCGGCTTCTCCTGACCACCCTGAAGCCTGGCCAAGTTTAGGTTTTGGGCTGGGCTGGTCTCGGCTCCGGCCTGACAGATGAGTCCCTCCTGCCAAGCTGCCCCTCTCCAATCCCTGTTTTTCAAGCCTTTGTAGATGTGGAGTTGCTGGAGGCTGTAGATCTTCTCTCTTGTAGACTGGCTGCAGCTCAGCTCCTCCCAACCGTCCTGGGGCCTGGCCTGGCTGGCTGTTTTAGGCTGGGCTGGCCTCAGCTCCTAGCCCGCCATGATGAGCCCCTGCTGCCGAGCTGCCTTCAGCGAGAGATGTGTTTTCTCTATTTTTGTGAGTCTGAGAGTCCTAGACTTTGTCTAGGGTCATATTTTATGGGTGTTTAGGGTGGTTGTGTGGGAGTTATGGGATCTTGCTGCTTCTACACCGCCCTCTTGGCTCCTCCCCCCACCCCCAGGATGCATTTTCATTGTTACAAATTGAACATAACCCACAGGTTCAGAACTGCTGACAAAGAATAAATTAAGCCTCCTGTTTTGTTGGCTTTTTTTTAAAGCAGATTAAGGTCCCATAGGCTTTAAGAAAAACTCAGAGGCCAGCAGTTCTCTCAGCTTCTCTATATCTCTCCCATCTCATAACTCTTCAATCTTCCTTTTTCTGCTGGCTCCTTATAATGCACCCAAGGTCTCCCCAATTTTAAAGATCCATTCTTTTTTTTTTATTTTTGGAGGGCAATTGGGGTTAAGTGACTTGCCCAAGGTCACAGAGCTAGCTAGGTTTTGTGTTAAGTGTCTGAGGCCAGATTTGAACTCAGGTCCTCCTGACTTCAGGACCGGTGCTCTATTCATTGCGCCATCTAGCCACCCCATCCTATTTTTCTAGGCAGAAAGTTTATATCATAATAGAAGTGAAAGTTATCCAATAACCCATGTTTAATAAACCCCTTAACCTAAATTACTTAGGAAATAATTCCCTATTTAAATTCTGAAAAAATAAAATGAAAAAACAAGAAAACTGAAAAAAAAACAGTGGGCAGAAGTTGGGCTTAGACTAACACTATCACATTTTGCAATAAACTTGAAATAAATAAGTTACATAAATATCCAAATATTAAAAATTAGAAGAGAAGCAAACATATCTTCCACAGTTATAAGTAGATCATGTATTCTTAATCAAACAAAAGACAGAAGCAATTACAAACAAAATAGTTTTGATTACATTAAATTTAAAGACTTGTACACACAATTAAAAATTGTCTCTAGGATAACAAGAGAAACAGCATAATGAGAAAAATCTTTGTATCAAATTTCTCAGATAAGGGTTTGTTATCCATGATATACAGACAACTAACTGAAATTATAAATTCAAAAGTCTTTTCCCGATAGATATGTGTTCAAAGGAAATAATCACAAAAAGAAGAATTGATAACTATTAATAACTATATGAAAGAGCATTCCAAGTCACTAATGCTAAGAAATACACAAATCAAAATAATCTTGAGGTTTTATCTCACATCTAGGAAGTTGACAAATGTGACAAAAGACTGGAATAATCAATGTTTGGGGAGTTTTGTAGAGTGGCACACTAATGCATTGTTGTTGAAGCTGTGAATGGTATAAACATTCTGGAAAGCCTTTTGAAGTTATGCAAATAAAGTGATCAAAATGTTCTTATACTTTACAAGAGATTCCACTGTTTAACATAAACACCTAAGGAAGTCAATGAAAGATGTCATCTATCAAAATATTTACAGACTTTTTTCTGATAGCAAAACAAAAATAATCTGTAAACAAAGTAGATGCTCTTCAACTGGGGAAATAGCCAAACAAATGATGGTACACAAATATAATGGGACATTACTATTCTGTAAGAAAAAATGAATATGATGAATACAGAGAAACATGGAAAGATATACACGAACTGACACAAAATGGAATAAGCAGAGCCAACAAAACAATATATGCAATGTCTATGACAGTATAAATAGACAGAATAGCAATCATAAAACTTCTGAAAATGGATGTTACAAAATTGTGAAAAAAAAAAACTTGACCCTCAAAGAAGATGTAGATTTCACAGAATTGGGATACAGAAAATTCTATGAGTGTGAAATATTGCCTATACTGTCAGATTTTTCCATTACACATTGACTGGTTTTGCTGATTTTTTTTTTCTCATCTTTTTTTTCTCTTTCCTATATGGGATGGTTTTCTGCAAGGGTGAAAGGAAGGGATATAGGTAGATCTTGGGCTACCAAAATTATCTGAATAAAATATATTTTCAAATAAGAAAAAATAATGAGTTCTCATTTCAGCTACTGTTATACTGATAAAAAATGAAATCCTGAAGAATAGGGATTATTTCAATTTTTTTTTATCTTTGTACTCCCAGAACCTGGAATGACAAATAGTAGGCATTCAATAAATGCTTGCTGATTTATTGTTCATTGATTTTTCTGCTCCCTTTTGCTGCTAAACATTTTGGAAAAGTTTTCTAAAACTGATACTTCTACTTTCTTACCACCTAATCCCTCTATGAGTCCCTTTAATTTGGCTTCTGACCCCACCACAATAGTAGAACTCCTCTCTCAAAAGTTAACAATATCATGCAATTGCTAAATTCAATGCCTTTTTTTGTACCATAACATTTGAGATTCTTTTTTTTCCTCTTGGGTTTAAGGACACCACAGTCTCCTGGTTTTATTCCTACCTCTCTAACCACTTTTATACTTTCTCTTTCGTTGCTGTCTTGACCTCTTCCCAACTCATTATAATGGGTGTTCCTCAAGGCATTATGCTTCATCCTCTTCTCTTTATCTAGATCATCTCCCTTGGCAACCTCATTCACACCCAGGACTTTAATTCCCATCAATATAGAGATGAGTCTGAAATCCATATCCCCTCCTCATGACCCTACCTTTGAGCTCTAGACCTACATCTCCAAATTCTCCCAGCATGTTTCCACCTGGATGATCCAATGGCACCTCACATTTAACAGGTCCAAAATTGATCTTATCCTCTTTTCCCTTACGTAGGCATCTCTTCCTTTCAGTTGTGTGATCACTTTATATCTCAAGTTTGAAACCTCAGTAATCTCACCTCTTACTCACTTCTCCTATACCATAAATGAACAAGTCTCTCCACTTCTTCCCTTTGAATGTCTCTTACATCCATTCCCTCCCTATTTTCCCTATTCTGCTCCTGACCAGAATATTGTTATCACTTTCTAGCAGATCCATTCTTCCTCTCTCTGATGGAATCTTTCAGAATATTGTAAGACAAGACAAATTTCCTTCCAGTAATGATTTTGAATTAAATTTTTGATGTTGTTGAGTGGAAGGAGATGGTGTTTAGCATAGTATTCAGTACATAGTAGGTACTTAATAAACATTTGTTAACTGTTGACTAACTCCTGCAATAGTGACTACTTTGGGATCACTAGAAGCAATGATCAATACAAATTTATTGTTGTCATTTTTCTTCTTTTTTTTCCTTTGGAGGGGGGAAGCTAGAGCAATTGGCGTTAAGTGAATTGCCCAAGGTCACATGGCATGTGTGTGGGCATATGTCTGAGGTCACATTTGAACTCAGGTCCTCATGACTCCAGGGCTAGTGCTCTATTCACTGTGCCACCTGGCCACCCCTATAGTGTTGTCATTTTTTAAAACTTCTCCGCTAATTTGCCAATTCCCAGAAAGGGTTGGATCACCTTTTTTGCATCTTGGACCAATTCTCTGAGTTCTCGGGGTAAATGAATCATTTTTTCCCCTGGTACGAAAAGCAAAGGGACAAAATTTTTATTTCATGTGCTCTATTTGTTAGCATAAATTGCCCATGAATGTATGTTTTCCTGTAGGCTATGTCCACTATGAAATGTCCACTATGTCCACACCTTCCACACAGTCATCCATCTAATCTTAACTTGAAAACCTGCAATGGTAAGAAACTGACTTCTAAGTTGGCAAACTCCATTGCTGGACAGCTTCAACTATTAAATACATCTTCCTTATATTGAGATGAAATATGCTGAGTTTAACTTCTATATATTAGTGTTAATTCTTTCCTCTCAAGCCAGAGAATAAATCTAAGTCCTCTTGCACTTGCAAAAGGTAGCCTTTTAAATATTTAAGTACAGTGATTTGATCTTCCCTAAGTTTTCTCTTCTTGAAGTTAAATATTCCCGGTGCTTTCAACTTCAGTTCATTGGACATAGTTTCTTTACCACCACTCCCTTTCCTCATCTAGACATAGTAGGACATGAAGCACTAGACTTGTAGTCAAGAAGATCAGACGTAAAAGCCCACCCAAGACACTTACTAACTGTATGACCTTTGGACAAGTCATTGAGCCCCAATTACCCCTTCTATAAAATGGACATAAAATACTACCTACCTCAGAGTTGTTTTGAGGCTCAAATAAGAATCTGTACAAAGTGTTTTGCAAAACTTAAGGAACTGTATAAATGTTAACTGTGATTACTGTCTAACTAAATTTTTATGACCCAGGAAACCCTGGGTGGGCATATGATCCATTATTAAGAGGGGCTGGTTAATTATGGCAAGGGGCTGGAACTAAATATATGGATTAGAGAGATGGAAATAGACAAAAACTGACTATTACTTTTCTAGTACAAAGAGTTCTAGGCTTGAAGTCAAAATGACTTGGGTTCAAATATTGCCTCAGATATTTATTAGTTTTACGACCCTGGGTAAATCATTTAACCTTTATTTTCCCCAATCAGTTCCCTAAAACATATTCAAGTCATTGTCAGGTTGAGATTTGAACTAAAGGAGAGAGCTTTCCATGTAGATAAAATGGTTGTCTTTTTACTCCCACCATGTAATAAAGTAATTAGAATATATTCTATACTTAACAAATTCATATTGAAATTAAGACAAAAAATAAAAAATAAAAATTAATAAATTCATATTGATTGTTTGATCTTCTGTACAAATGCATAAGTCTAGTTGCTCCAGCTACATTTTAAGCACCTTGATGACTAGGAACATTTTATATGCTACAAATATATAGCACAATGATACTCCATAAATATTTGTTGATTGGCCAAATTTTCTAAAGTATCTGTTGCATGTGTACATCAACTGATGAAGGTATAGATTAGCTTTTGTTATACATGTACTTTGTCTTCCCAATTAGGTCATAAGTCCTCAAGAACAGAGACTATCTTTTCCTTTTTTAAAAATCTTCATTCCCATATCTCACATAGAGCTGGGCACAAAGCTTACTTTCAACAAAGACCTGTTGTGCTTACTTTCTATCTTCTTTGTTAGTATGGTAATCATGTGGGATGAATATTTCTACTGATATCCTCTGGAACAACTGGACATCATCATTACAGACCCTGGAGTATGCATAAGGTCTGTGAAATCTCTTCTCCAAGGTATGTCCTCCAAAGAAATGCATGGGCCAGGACAATTAGATGCCTGGGTATGGTACCAGATAATCGTAAATGTACTGGCTGTGAGGGGAGCAGGCTGTGTTCCAGCAGTGGGCGGAACATGCCTGGGGATGGTTTGGGGGGAAAAAAAACATGATAGCTCTACAGCAGGAGCAGTTTTGTAAAGTACCAACAGATGGGTATAAATGGATGCTGGTAGTTTAATCTCAGAGAGGTGAAAATTGCATGCAAAGAAGCTTCAGGCAGAAAGTAATGAGTAATACACAGTGAAATCTCAAAAGAAAAAAAAATGTTTGATCCAGGAAAAGTTAGCATATTGCTATGTTAAAGCACATGAATAGGATAGGGGGTATCCTGATGAGGACCATAGGATGGGAAGGAGCATGAAATAATGCCATATGAGAAATTCATTCATTTATTCATTTAACATGCAATTATTAAGTGAAAAACAATGTGCTAAGTTCTGAGGATATAATTTTTTTTAATGACATAGCCCCTGCCTTCAAGCAGCTTACATTCTATTGAGTGGGGAGGGACAGATACAATTTATACACTTAAAAATATAACACAAGGCAAGGTATGATTAGTTCCAGGAAGAGATTCAGGTACGAATTTTAGAAGTGGCTGAAAATAGAAAGATCATCTTCATTGAGAGTGAGGAACAGTTAAGGAAGGTTTTATGAAGTGACACCAGCACTGACCTTTAGTGCTGAAGGAAGAGGATTATCAGATGCAGGATGAATGCATTTCAAGCCTGAGAACATTCTGAACAAATACCCAGGGGCAAGAGATGACATAGCAAGTTTAGGAACAGGTCAAGCCTGGTTGAAAAGTTGGAGTGTGAGATAGGACACAGTAGAAAAATAAAGCTAGAAAGGTAGGAAGAACCCAGATTGTGAAGGATCTTCAGTGCCAAAGATGATGAACTTGCATTTTAAACCAATGATGAGAAGCACGCACTGAAAGTGTTTAAGCAGCTGAGTGACATGGTCAGATCATTTCTTTAGAAAGGGAATTTTGTGAGAAGGAAGAGACTAGAGAAGAGAGACCAGATTTGAAGCACTGGGAACAGTTTAGTCCAGAGGCACTAGGGACCTGAGCAAAGACAGAGGCAAGGGGAGTGGAGAATAAGCAATAGAGTCAAGAAATGGTGGGAATGCAATGTCTGATATTGCTGTGATCTGAGGGGGAACTTTTGCCTCTGAAAGTTATTTTCCTTTTTGTTTCTGTGGAATTAACATGAACAGGACTTGGAAAATGATTGGTTTGGTAAGGGAAGTAAGGGATAGAAAAGAGACAGAGATGATTCCAAGTCTTGAGACCTGGGTGACATGGAAGTTACTGGTGGCTCCAACAGGAATAGAGAAGGCAGGAGGAGAGAAGGTGGGAGGAGAGGCAGGTTGAGAGGGGAAGCTGATGGGTTCAGTGTCTGACATGTTTACTCTGGGGCACCAGTGGAGCATCAAGTTGAGATGTCCAGCAGACAGAAAATTGAGAATGCAGCTCATATGAGATCAGGGTTGTACTTGTAGATAGTAGAAGGAATCAAATTTGTTTTGCCTGGAGAAAACCAAGAAGAAGAACAGGATAGCATTCTTCAAGTATCTGAAAGACTAACAAATGGAAGACAAAATATATATTAATTTGGCCTAGTAGGCAAAACTAATAAAGATGTGAAGAAGTTATGAGGCAAATTTTGGCTTGCTATAATGAAGTACTTCCTATTAGAGTTGTCTGAGAATAAAATGAACATCCTTGGTAGGTAGTGAGCTCCTCATCAGTGGAGGAATTGAAGCAGAAGATAAGTGCTTGTTGAAGATCTTGTAGATCTAGGCATTGAAAGGGGATTTGAATTAGATTACCTTGTGGGACCCTTCCAGTTCTAAGACTGAGTGATACTATTAGCAGATACATTATTCCTTTAAACAAGATATTTCATCTCTACTGTGAAGAAAGTGCATGCTGAATTCAAAAGATCAAGACGTGATCAAATGGAAAAGATTCTATTACACAAAAATGGAATTTTCCATTAACAGAAAATCTTCCTAAATTTTAATCAGCATTATTCTTCATCATATGCATAGTTAATGCATTTTATACAGTATGTCCTTGACCAGCTTGAGTTAATGAGTATTTTCATTCCTTTAATAAATAAATGATATATATGTATGTATTCACTAAGCCAAAAATATTACCATAGTTACAGATTTTTCAGGGTAATTACAAGTATCTATTATATTCATTCAACAAATAGTATGAGATATTTACTAACTGATGCCTTGGGTAAGTCAGTCTCTGCCTTAGTTTCTTCATCTGGAAAATGGGAGAGAAATAATAGCACCTACTTTCCATGGCTGTTGGAAGTATAAAATGAAATATCATTTGTAAAGCATTTTTGAAACCTTAAAGTGCTATACAAATGCTAGCTATGGTGGTTGTGGTAGTGGTGGTGACAATGACCGATATTTGTTTTGATGATGGTGGTGGTAGTGATGGTGATTTCACCTAAGTAACTGTCATGTAATTCTTTTGGTAAAATAATATTCTTAAAATGAGAGGTTTCTCAATAGCATGGTAAGGTGAAGAGTTATTTGATCTGTGACCAAAAGAAAATCAATAAATCTCTCTGAACTTTGGTTTCCTCATGTATGAAATGAGGATAGAAATGTCTGCACTACCCGCCTTTCAGGGTTGTTGTTAGAACAAGATTCTATCAAGGTGACATGTTGACACGATGAGAAAAGCACTAGGTTTGGATTGTGAACTTGGATAACATCTTAACTTCTGCGGGTCTCAGTTTCTTTACCTGTAAAATAATTGATAAATTACCTTTCAGCTTCAAACCTATAACTAAGAAAGCATTATATACATGTAAACAATCATAATTACTGCTACCATTTCCAAGCAGTCACATGACCTCTTATTGACCAAAACCAAAAGAAAATTAGCTAAAATACTCTAGTGTTCAATATGTATGTTTGTGTGGTTGGGGGTGATGGTGAAGCAAGGAAGATAGTTGTCTTTGTGATCAAGGTAAAACAAGAAAAGCAAAAAAAGTGGGGCTAATGTCAGCTCTTTGAGTGTAAGGACCCTTTCATTTCTGTCTTTGTATCCACTGCAGTTCATTAATCAATCAACAACCATTTATGAAGTGTCTGTCATATGTCAAGCACTATACTAGGTGCTAGGTAGACGAATACAAAGGAAAAAAAACAATCCTTACTTTTAAGTAGCTTGCATTCTAATGTGGAAGACACTGAGGACACATAACAATGTATGCAGAATGCATATAAAGAGGATAAATAAAAGTAAATACAATCATTAAGTACAAATGTAGTTTGGGAGAAAGGACACTAAAAGTTGGGAGGACTGGGAAAGGCTTGATGTTGATGACATGAAGTATGAGCTATATCTACAAGAAAGAGAAAGATTTATTGAAGAAAAAAGTTAGTTAGAAGTACATGCTAGAGATGAGATACGGAGAATGCAAATGTACAGGGATAGGAAATGGAGCCATTACTAAGGAACAGAAATAAAGCCAGTTTGGCTGGATCACAGAGTACAGAAAAGAGAGTAATGTCCAATGAGTCTGGAAAGATGATTCGGGACCAGGTTGTACAGGATTTTAAAGATGAATAGAGGAGTTGCTATTGTATTATAGAAGTAATAGGGAGCAAATAGATATTAATGAGTAGTGAAGACATCTAATCAAATCTGTTTGTAAGGAAAATTACTTTGGAAGTATATGCAGGATTGACAGGAGTGGTGAGACTCTTGAAGTAGAGAGGCCAATTAGGAAACTGTTGAAATAATGCAGGAGAGAAGGAATATGGGCCTAGTAGTTGGGTGAATAAAGAAATGTCTGATACAAGAGGTGTTGGTAGAGATAGAAACAGAAAGATTCAGCACTTCATGGGACTGTAGGGTGAGAAAGAGTGAGAAGTCAAAGATAACGTTGAGGTTATAGGAATTTGGCATGAGAGAATGATGATAGTACCTTCAACAGTAGTAGGGAAACACAGAAAAGAAGATGGTTTGGTGAGAAATATAAAGGACTCAGTCTTGTTCATGTTGAGTTTAAGGAGTCTCCAGGACCTGTAGTTTGAAATAGGTTACTCAGGACTGAAACTTAGGTAGCTGGGGGAGATATACAATTTTTTTTTAGTCATCTGCATAGAGATGATAGTTACCCTCCAGAGTAATCCTCCTCCTCCTCCTCCTCCTCCTCCTGCAAGAGCAGGATGGAGGGAGGAAGAAAGGAGGGAGAAAAGGAGAGAAGGAAGGAAGGAAGGAAGGGGTTTTATGTAGATGATGAACCAGTAATAGGATCAGAAAAAAATGTCAGAAAAATAAGAAAACCAGGAGAGTAGTGATGTGAAAACTCAGAGAATAGCATCCAGGAAGTGACAGCCATCAACTACATCTGGTACAGGAGGTAAATTGATAGAGATGATGACCAAAAAGACCACACCTAGAGCAGTGCCTGCCACTTAATAAATGCTTCTTGATTGTCTTTTTAAAGTGAATTGATGGTTATGGGAGAAGTAAACTTTAAAGGTTTTATATTAGAGAATCTCTATTCCTATTTTTAGCTCTAAAATTCTTCAGTTCTGGTACTGTATTCGTAAAGGTTTGCTATGTCTGTGATGCTGTTGCCTCTCATAGTAAATGAAAAAAAAATTCCTTTTTCATTTCTCAATCCTTCCCTCTAGAGGAGGCTTATGTTCCAAGTAATATAAGGAGAGCAATAATTTTGCTTTCAAAGGTGGCAGAATAGGCTGGGAAATAGGCCCCAAATTTAAGTGTGGGGTCTTTTCAGTCAGACAGACTGATTTCCCAAGGAGCTTTCTTAGCCCACTAAAGCTATAAAAGGACCACAATGCTTTCTGAGAACACATTACCTCCAGGGGCTGATGCAATCAAAGTTCCAAATCCCAAAAGTTAAGGCAGGACCTTTTTTGTGTTTAAAAACATTTGTGGACCTAACAATGTTTTTAGTCTCATTTTCTCCCCACTACCAGACTGTGGACTGAAGGCTGGATGGAGTATTTCAAGTTTTAGTCTCTGTATTCTTCTCAGAGCCTATAGGGTACATTGGCTTGAATATACCGATCAATCAACCAATCAACAAGCATTTATTAGGTGCTCCAGGCACCACTTAAATACTGGAGATAAAAAGAAAAAAATGAAATAGTCTTCAATCAATATTTGCTTAATGAAAATTGAGTAAAATAAATGGATGTTTCATTTCACTTATCAGTGAAAACAATGTCATGGGACCTTCCTTCCACAATCTACTGATGTAAAGGAATAACACTTAGTGGACAGTCAAAAGACCTAGATGGAGATCTTGTCTATGGCACTTAAGGGCTGCATTTCCTTGGCTAAGTTTCGTCTTGGGGCTTCATCAGTAAAATGAGAGGGTTGGACAAAGTGATTTCTAATTTGCCTTCCAGTTCAGTGTTTCATGCAATGTGCTTCTAAAAGCAAAACTATTACTTTAAAAAAAATTGAAATTTCATTTTCAATTTAATTACATATTTATTTGGAACCTGAATGGAAGGTTCTGTGTTTTATTCTTAAGATACATTTTTTTTAAATACACAGTCCTTGCACTCAAGTATCTTACAATACTTACAGTGAGGTATGGAGTTTATTTATATACAAGCCAAATACTTATTTAATTTAGTGTGATAAAATACACAATATGATAGAAGCAAAGAGATGTAAAGGATTGTAGTGAAATTTTAAAAATGCACTGCCAGCTGTGGAGAATCTAGGAAGGTTTCTCGGATGAGCTGAAACCTGAGCTGGAGTTATTTTTCTTGAAATGATTAAATAGTTATAGCATATTTACTATGCATAAAATACCACACTAGACACATAGGATGATTACAGAAAGTATGAGTCTGACTTCAAGGAATTTACACAATTATATGAGAGATATAAACAGAGGTATGCTGTAGCTATTTAATATCAGGTTCCTTAGCTGATTGTTAAATTTTTTCTGAGAGCCTTTACACCCTGGAAATCAGCTACAAGTCAAGAATTGATTCATTGTTTGGTTCATTTTCTAGATTTAACAAATTGATGGTGAAAATGTCAATAAAGTAGATTAAACTTTAAAAGTAAGTGTGTACTTTTTTTCAGAGAACTATTTGTTAAACCAGCACATTCATGGATATAAGACATATGCATACATACACATATATGCACACACACATATATATGTGTGTGTGTCACATACACTATATATCACATACACATATATGTATGTATATAATATACATATATAGTACTAAGAAAAGTATTATGCTTTGCAGTTAACATCAATAAGCATGAAATAAGTGAACTGATTAATAATAATACCAGACAAATGATACTAAGTGCCAAATAAGCATTATGTACAATAAATGGCAGGAAAGAGAGCTCAACATTCATTAGGAATGCTTGAGGTAAGATTTCTTGGACTTAATCTGAACCTTCAAAGATGGCTAGGAATCAGAAAAGAGAGGATGAGTATTTTAAGTAGAAGGAAGAGTACCAAGAAAAGGTAGAAGATGGTAACATTAAATGAATATTGGGAAAACAGTGGGATCACTGTGGTTGCATATGTGACAAATAAATTTGGAAAGGTGGATTGGAGCTAAACTGCAGAGGACCTTAAATGAAAGACAAAGGACATTGGACTTCATCATCCAGTCATGTGGGAGTTATAGGAGGCAGTAGAGTGATTATATGGAAGATCATGAACTACTAAGCCTGTTCAATACCAAAACAAAGTAAGACTCTGAAGTGAATATTCACCTTTGGGCCAGTGCTGAACTAAAGGGAATAATGAGAACTGGGATTATCAATACAGATGGGATCCATGTTGTAGAGATATCTGAATGTTAGACTGTGAAGTCAGAAGATTTGGGATTGAGTTCTAGGGCTGACACTTGTGAATGAGTGACCATGAAAATCACCTCACCTCTGTTCATTTCAGTTTCCCCATCTGCAAAATTTAGGTATCACTTGCACTGCCTACTTACAGAATTATTGTAAAAGAAAATATTTTTAAAACTATAAAGGCTTATAGAAACATACACTATATTTACTATTTTTTCCAGTTCCAAGCATATAGCTAGCTAGCCACTAGCTTTCCACTACTCAGAACCTTGGAACTTTTCTTCTGTGACTTTAACTTCAAGAAATCTGGAAACATCAATCCCCTTCCCACACAAATCACTTACAAACATACCCACGCACCTCTATTCTATTCCCTCTTTTCTGCATTCTGCATTCTGCATTGGAGAGATCTCATTTGACAGTACCATCAGTTCCCATGGACTTAATGTCACTTAATTGTACATAACTCTCAAATCTACACATCCAGTACTACTCTCTCTCTTAACCACCAATCCCATACCACCAACTGACCACTGGGTATTTTGAACTTGATGTCCCATACACACTTGAGAAATATGTGTCCAAAGCAAAAATGGCTGTCTCTTTTGGTAATTCTTCCCCTTTCCTTGACTTTCTTACTCTTTTGAGGGCATTAGCATTTTTCTCATCAGGAAGGTTTACAACATCAGTGTCATTCTCAACTCTTCTCATAAGGGAGGCAATGTAGTATATTGGAAAGAGTACTAGATTTGGAGTCGAAGCAAAGGGCCCAAGACTGAAACTCTACTCTGCTACTTATCCCTGGTGTGAACTTCCTGGGTTTCAGTTTCTTTATTTGAAAATGAGACATTTGAACTAGAGATGTCTTGAGATCCATTCCAATTTTAAAATCTAAGATCCTGTGGTCTTCTTAATCATAATAAAACCTATAGGCAATAGAAATAGGGACAACCTATCTATTGGATCACAGATTAAACACAGAGACCTGTTTGGCTTACTTAGAAAACAGTTTTTACTTGATCTTCCTCAGTTTGAATGCTTGTCCAATTACCCTTCAACCAAACTATCTGGGTGTGAGAATCATTTTGGCCTAACTTTCACACAATCTATACTTCCCTTAAAGTTTTTCTTAAAACATAGGAGGATTAGGTAACTGTTAAGTTACCTCCTGTGATTTCAAGGCACAAATGAAGTCATTCTGCCCCCAAACACCTCCTGCTCACTGATGACAGAAATTTCACATTTAAAACTCCATTGCTTTGATTAAAAGTGTTTTTCCTCATGATAAAATGCAAATATGCTTTAAAGACTACCATCATTTAAGTCATTAGTCATTTGTACCTCTTTGTGAAAGAATTTATTAGATCCTTTCCTGAAAGAAGAGCTAGAGAAGAGGGGCTTAAAAGAGCAGGAGGGCATTGGGCATCTGAGTGGACAAAGGTTGGAGAGAGCAGGAGGGCATTGGATGTCTGAGTGGACAAAGGGAAGGGGAAGCACCAGAGCAACAAAGTAAAAGGAAGCAGACAAGGAAAGCTGTAGCTACAGGAAGACACACTTTGTCTCCTTTACAATTTGCTAAG
The DNA here is from genome assembly GCA_028646575.1 of Pseudocheirus occidentalis. NCBI lineage: Eukaryota > Metazoa > Chordata > Mammalia > Diprotodontia > Pseudocheiridae > Pseudocheirus > Pseudocheirus occidentalis. The sequence continues at coordinate 129,819,038 of CM053601.1, read as the reverse complement.
AGTTCTCCCTGGCTCTTTTTCTTGATCTCAGAACTGTTTTAGAGCTACTTGAATTTTCTCTACTTCATACCCTGTTGATTTTAAAATTAAAATATTTTTCATCTGCAACCAAAGTCATAAAACTCTCTCTCCAGCCCAGACACCTGAACTTCTGGATCTAGGCCCTCTTAGTCTCTCCTGGAAGAAAACAGAGATTCAGCTTATGTTTATCTAAAAAAAAAACCTAAACAAAAACAAAAATCTCAGCACATTCTTATACAGACTGTTAGTCATAATCATTTGTGATAAAAAGTCCTGTCATCTATAATATCTCACTAGACAATCTTATTCTTGGATTTGAACCCAGGTTTTCAAACTGCAGTTCAAGGGCTATGACTCCACCCATACCATGCCCCATACCTAATAAGCATAGAATTGATTTAGAACATTTTGAATAAGTGCTACACAAAGTAAATATGAATGAACTTTCAGTACCTTCCTAAAGGAAATAGTCCTAGCAATTCACCCACACAAATTAAATTGGATGAAGAACACACATAGTGTACTATAACATGGAGTTAGATGTGTAGCTTGTAGAAGGAAGGGTGGATTTAGGGGGGGAAAAACAGGAAGAGCAGACTGGGATAGATCGCATTAGAACAACTATACAGTACCTTCAATAGCCTCAAGTTAATGCCTGCTGTAAAATCCCATCTTTTTTTAACACCAATTTTCTCATAATTATATTACATGGTGGTGAATCAGGGAGAGCATGATCTCTGAAGAATCAAATTGCAAATGACTTAAAACACAATGAAAATATGCACAGTGGGTGTAAATAACATGACATTACTAATGATAACTCATATAAAAGAACTGAAATAAAAAGTATTTTTAAGGATATATAGGATTGGAAAAGGAAGTGGGTCAGTTATGAACTAAGAGAAAGGGCTAACAGATTGACAGATCGGGATGTCCTCACATTTGTAAAAATATTAAAAGAAAATGAGAGGTAGAAGTACTGCTGCCTATAGTGATAGAGGAAGAAGTGAAATTCATGTGGCTACAGACTCATTAAGACATCAATGTATCTTTAGACAAATGCTTTCTTTTGTTCTCCAGGTCAATATTCCAATTCCTAGTTATGTCCAATTTCTTCTTTGAGTATGTTTTTTAATATGGAAAATGACTATGGTTTAACTTGAAAGTTTGTAAGGATCAGGGAAAATAGCTTCTATTTTTATTTGGAATTTGTACCCATTACTTACAGAGAACATCTCCTTTTAGGCAAACTGTTTGTCTTACTTTCCTTCAGTCTTTCCACAGAATCATAGATTATCAGAATTAGAAGGGTCCTCAGAACACAGAACACAAGAAATCAGATTGAAAGAGAAGGGATGCCATAAACATGAAAGAATTTCTAGAAGAGGGTATAAGATTATAGGACATGGAATTGTAATGGAAAAAACTGCTTGGCACACTGAATGCAGAATCTGAGAGCTAGGAGGCAGTCTAGAATATGGAATTCTAAATTTAATTCAATGGCTATTCATTTATTAAGCATATACTATACATAAAATCCTGTGGTAGGCCTTAGCTATATGAGGGAGTTATGATATGTGCCATGCTTTCAAGGAGTTTACAATAAAGGTACAGCTATTCTGGACTTGATTCACACCATTAATTAATCAATAGGAATTCAGTAAGTACTAAAATGTACTAGTTACTATACTAAGCATTGACGATATGGATACATAAGTAAAATAGTCCCTGATTTCAAGGCACTTATACTAGAAGCATACAAAATGTGCAGAATTAAGTGCATACAGGATATATATATACACATAAGATAAGTGCAGAGTGGTTGAGTGAGGAAGTAGAATCTGGGAGGGTCATGAATAGTCTCCTGAAGGATGTATCCCTTGAGATAATCTTTGGAGGGAGCTACTGGTTCCAAGAAGCAGAAGTGCAGAGAGAGAGGAGAGAAGAGAGGAAAGAGAGAGAATTTCAAAATGGAAAAGATTCTATGCAAAGGGAGGGAGATAATCCTACATAGAGAGAACTGAAAGCAGGGTAGTTTGGCTCAATTATAAAATGCATGTGGGGTACAATATATTCAATCAATCAACATAGAAATACATGGCTAAAATCATATTACAAAGCTCTTTAAATGCTAAACCAAAGAGGTTATATTTTATCATAAGAGCAAGGAGTCACTGGAGTTTTTTAGGGATGGAATGACATTATCAGGCCCATACTTTAGGCATATCAATGGAACAGTTATATGGAATGTAGATTGGAGAAGAAAGAGACCAAATGCTTGGAGATTAATTAGAAGACCAGTGTAATAATCCAGCCAGGAGACAATGAGGGCAAAACTCTAGAATATCTTATAAAGGGGTGATTCAGGATCTTGGGTCAGGGAAATAATTAATCAGAAATAGCAAACATAGCTTCATCAAGAAGTTTCTCTTCTTAAGAGTATTAAATCAGTGGATCAGAAGAATATTATAGATACAATTTACTTAGTTTTAAAAGCAAAGCATTTGACATTTCTCCCACCATTCTTATAAGTAAGTTGGGGATGTCATTAACTAGGTAGCAGTATAGGTAAGTTAATTCAGAATTTGTTGGATGGTTGGATAGAATCATCATGGATCAGTATCAATTTGGAAAAAAGGTCTATATTGTAAAGTCCTACTTGGCTTTGCATGGCTTAACATTTTTAGCAATGTTTTAGATAAAGGCATAGATTATGAAGAGGATATTATAAAATTACAGCTACATAGATTATTAAGAGTATATTATAAAATTACAGCTAACAAAAGGAAAAAGAGATATCTCATACATTGGGTGAACATCAGGATTGAAAAAGATCTAGGTAGTTTAGACTATTTTGCCTAATTTGACATGATAAAATTTAATCAGGAAAACATAAAGCCTCTCAGCTCCTAGCATCATACTTCCAAAATAATCAGCATTCAAATGTAGACTGAAGTGAGCAGAAGAACAATTTATACCAGAACATCAATATTATAAAAATGAACAATGAAAGATAAGAGCTCTGATGAATGCAATGATCAACTTTGATTGCAGAGGAATGCCACCCACCTCATGACAAAGAGATGATAGACAGAAATATAAATATATATTTAAATACATATATATATATATATTTAAATATATATATATATATTTCCAAGCATAATAACAATAGAAAAGGGAATGTGTACTCTTTGGAGTCAGGGACTGTATTCTCAACACTTAGCACAGTATTAAACATAGAGCAAGCAATTAATTATTAAAATAATTGAAAATTAAGTTAAATAAAAAATTAAAAGGACAGTACTTAATAAAATGCTTGTTGAATTGAACTGAGTGGGTTCCAAAATGAACTGCACAAGACGAGGTAAGACTAAACTAGACAGAAGTTAGACTAGATAGAAGTTCATCTGAAAACATCTAGGCTTTTAATAGTGTTAGGAGTCAAAAAAGGCAGTGCAATCTTAAACTTCAGGAAGAAAAGGCATGAAGTTTAAGACTAGGGTTGTAATGGTCCCATTGTCTTTGCCCTAGTCAAATAACATCTACAATATTATGATCAGTTCTCTATAAGCAAAGGAATTTTCTGTTTGGTCAAGAGTTTGTAGGGAACCACTGAAGATCTATGGACGAGGAAGATTTGTATTCATAAAGTATGAACTGGAGATGGGAAAGAGTAGACATGTGACCTATTAGGGAGCTATTAAGTCATTCAGGTAGATGGCAATGAGATCCTATGCTTTCGCGGCAGAAGTGGAAATAAAGGAAGGGAAAGATGTGAAAGATATTGAAGAGGTGTAATTAAATTCTTGGTAACTGATTGGATATTAGAGATTATGGAGAAGAAAGAGTCAAAAGAGCCCAAGGTTTCTAACATGGGAGATATATACTGTATATTACTTTTACAAGGTTATACAGTATTGTACAAATTAGAGATATTATTGTTATTATGACTACTATAAGTTGTAATAAAATGTGCTGACTTTCAGGCAGCCAATAAAGCTTAAATGGAAAATGCCAAAGGCATAGTAAGATGATATTCTAAAATGTAAGGCCAACATAGGCATTTCAAGGCCTATGTATTCAGGTGATTTTTTTTTGTTCCAGTATCTTGGACAGAGTTTCACTGTGGAATATGCCCTTTAATTGCTCTAAGAATGTATCTTTACCATCTGGGAGGGGAGAAACATCCTTTCTTAAGATAAGGAGAAGACATACCTAATTTTTCACAAAACAAATTTTAACCCTTCACAAAAGGAAAAGACTTCCTGATGAAGGCATTCAGCTTTAAAACAATTTACAAGACCAGGAATAAAAAACAGCCTTTAAACTCTAATGGCTCCCTTAGTGGTCAGAGAGAATTGTTCTAGTTACTTACCTTACCAAATTTGTAATTTCTAAAACACTATAAAAGCACTTTTCCTACATTAGTGTTGTAAAGTCAGTTGTGTAGATATTTTTTATCAACTTTAAAAATGAAAATATTAATGTACAAGAAGGTGAAATGCTCTTTTTCAGGGTTTCAGAGCTGATTAATAGCCAAGACAAGAATTGAACTTGGGTCATCTGACTACATGTCCATTGGACTTTTCATTGCACTATAAAAAAAAGAGGAGCAGGAGGTGGAAATTGTAGAGAAATAAATTTAGATTGATCAAAGGGAAAAGATTTTAACAAATGCTTACAAAAGAAGTAGAATAATCTACTTCCAAAGACCTTTACCAGAAATCTTCAAGCAGGGATTTGATGATCAATTTTCAGGAATGTTATAAAGAGAATTTCTTTCCATAGAAAGAATTAGAAGACTCTGAGAATTTTCTCAATTCTGAGAGTCTATAATTTCTTATGAAATGCAGGCCCAATCCAATTTTTTTTCCTATATTACCATTCTATTTTCTGAATAATTTTCATTTCCACAGTATTTAGTAATTTGGGGGTCATCAGATATTTATCTATTAAATATATTTTATTTTAAGCATATAGTCAGTTCTGTTCTATCAATC
>CM053601.1:129769555-129813514 GCA_028646575.1 Pseudocheirus occidentalis | reverse complement strand
CCTCTCATGCTTCTTCTGTTTGCCTGTCAAATTTTCTGTTCAGCTCTGGTTTTTTCAGCAAGAATGCTTGAAAGTCCTCCACCTCATTGAATGACCATATTTTTCCCTGGAACAGTATGCTCAATTTTGCTGGGTAGTTGATTCTTGGTTTTAATCCCAGTTCCCTTAATCTTCAAAATATCATATTCTAGGCCCTGCGATCCCTCAGTGTAGAAGCTGTCAGATCCTGCCCTAGTTTCTTTATCCTTTATGAGACCTGTAGAGCATGGAAGAAATTTATAAAAAAATCTTGAACCACTTTTTGCTAATGATAGAGAAATAACAGCAGCAATTCAGCATTTACAAGTGTTTACTAAGTACTTAAAGTCCAGCATTGAGATATATTTATTGGAATATAAAAGAAAGCTAATTTATAATCCCTGTCTTGAATTTATTAATATAGTTGAAAGAGACAGATTTAGTTTAAGTATTTATTAAATGCTTGCTATTTGCAAAGCATTGTGTTCCAGTTTACAAAGGCAAAAACAATCCTTAAATTTGATGTAGGAACAGTGGAAATCAGAGGCAGAAGGTAGAATGTCAAATTTAGAGAACCATTCCAGTTTGGGCAAATGTAACAGAAATCTGAAATAAGTTTTGGAGGAGAGGTTGGAACCACCCTAGGAATGACCTTAAATGCCATACTTAAAAATAGTACTTAATTATCGAAGTGATAGAGAAGCCATAGAAAGCTTTTCAGGAGGGAGTGACATGGCTGGACTTATGCTTTAGGAAGATTTTCTTTTTTGGCACCTGTGTGGATTGAAGGGGAGAGAGACTTTAAAAGCAGAGAGAACACCTTATCTATAACATAAGACAGTATCTGATAAGTGTTTTGAAAGATGTACAAATGAGTTTGAGACAGGGAAGGGCCGTTACTTTTACTGAAAGGTAAAGTAGGAAATTGGATAAACCTGAGACATGGAGGACATATTTGAGTATTTTAACTAGTGATGAAAGTGGAAAGACATTCCTAGGCATGACAACATAAACAAGACGCAGAGTAGCATGGAATATTTTTCAGGGGATGATAACTTGGTTAGTTTGGCTAAAATGTAACTCATGTGGAAGAAGTGTGAAATAAATCTGCAGATGTGAAACAGAAAGCAGAAAGAGTGTGCAAGCAAGTGTCTTATGTTGTGTTAGTCACTGGTATGTAACAGCAGAGTTCTTACGTCACATTGCCGTTGTACTAAAATGATATGACAGAGCTGCTGTGGGTATGTGCAATGCAAGGGTCAGTGTGGTATAGATAGGACTTGTGTGTTAGGGCCACGGAGGTTGGTTTTGCTAGATTAAAGACTGAACGCTATTAATTTACCTATTTTCTAAAGCTTGTGTTCTTCGAATTTAAACTGAACATTCTTATAAACTCAAATGTAATAAGATTTATTTCTTATTTCCTTCTGAAAATGTATTCCTTTGCAAGAAAAAATTGTCTTTGATGTAGGATTTGGTTATAATACTGTAACAAATTCTGTCTTAACAAACTTCCAGTTTGATATGAGTTTAGTTTATCATATTATTAGTGATACCTTGGTAATATTTTTATGCTTTATTTCTCCCTAATCAGACTTTATACATTTTCTAGAGTTGGATTTTTGTTTCCTTTTCCATAATAAATTTATTTTTCCAAATTCTACTTTGTTTTTCCCTTCTGCTTATTTCCCTCTTAGATCTTATTTCGTGATATACCACAAATTATTTGTGGTAAATATGTTCAGGATTAGAAAAGAAAAAAATTGGTTTTTATTTTCAAAATAAGAATTATAGGTATTGGCCAAGGAAAAATACTGTTTTAATTGCTGATCTGCTTTATTGTCCCTGATAGTAGCAATTTCTAGTATTTTTCCATCTCAGCTTTTGTAAACCACTTTCCGTCCATTCTTAATTACCGGTATATTATAATGGTAAACATTATCTTGTTGAAGTTTCCCTATTTGGAAAACTATTTGCTTGTTTCCATAGAGCTATGTGATAATGAACCTATTGTCATTGTTTACATAATCTACCAACTCTTGATTATTTTTTTTAGCAGGGTGTCCATAATTACTATTAAGTTGTAAGCTTTACACATTTCATTTCCTTTAAATAATATCTAATATGTATAAAATGTTCTAAGATTTTATAAAGTACTTTGCATGTATTACTTCATTTGATCTATATGATTCAGTGAGAGGTCGATGCTAGAGTATTATCTCTGTTTGGCAAATATGGTCATGGACTCAGAGAGGTTGTGGCTTATTCATGTTCAACACAGTGTTCCAAGTGGGACTCAAACTGAAAAAGTGTACTGCTCTTTCCATTTTTTCTTGTTGTCTCTCATTCGAAACCTTTGCTGTACGTTGTTTTTAGTTAATTTGATTCATAGATAGCCATAAGTCCAAGTTTAGATCACAGACTTCCTCCTATTAACACCCTTCCCTTTGCTTCCCTTTCTTCTCCCCCCTAATACTCCACTTGCAATTTTTACTGAGAATGGTAACCCTCCTAGGAAAAGGTCTGCTAGCTAGAGAGACACTTGAGTAAGGAGTCAGGGATGAAAGGCATATGTTACCACAGAGTTCACAGTCAGCATCGTGGGGAACAGTGTTTCCCAGGAGAACTACTCAGATGGACTATGTCTCCAAAACAAAGCCTTCTTTAAATAAAAACTTTTGAAAACCTTAGTAGTTCCCAAGGTTATCTAGCAAATCTCAGGTTTTCTTGGGGGGGTTGAGTATTCATGTTTTTATCTGTTTTCCATCTAATGGAGTGTTTACCTGCCAAAATAGAGTTAAAAGGGGGAGGGGGAACCAAGGGAGAGAAGCAGTTGGGTCCTTTGTGTCAGTTCAGTAACATCAAAATAATATATACCTGAGACAGTCTCATTTCCCTAGTCATCTCTATTAACCAGATCTCAAAGAATAGTACTGTTGAAAGGGACCTTGAAATTTAGTCTAACCCTCTTCTTCTGGACAAGAAGAAACTCTGATTCCCAGAGACATACATAAAATGAACCTTAGGATCCCAGAACTAGAACTGGAAGGGACCAGGGGCCATCTAGTTCAGCCCTCTCCTTTTATAGACAAGCAAACTAAGGCCCAGAGAGATGGAAAGGCAGAAGTGAACTAAGGTCCTCCAGTTCCACAGACCTGTGCTCTTTATAACAGTTACAGTGCCAGTTAGTTCATATATTTAGAAATAGATAATAGTGTTTTGAATTAAAGTATCCTAAATTTATCCTTTAAACCAAAATTTAGTTCCTTAGTTTTATTGGGAGGAGTAATTATGCCATTCCTATAATTTACTTTTGTTAAAATCAACTGGATCTTTTTGTAGATAAAGCTATAGTTTTCTTAGGAAGACACTTAGAAATGTCATGAGTCCATTTGCTTATTTCAAGCTGTTTTTGTTTTTGGCACTTATGTGTGGGATGAAACAGATGGTAACAATGTATAGCTAAACTAATATTTATTTAAAATAGCATTGCTATTTTCTCCTTTCTGAAGAAGGGGTTTGAATCTTGCTAAAGGATTATGTAGGGAAGTCAAGGAATAGAAACCTTGTATATGTGCTACTTCTTATGGAGGTACTAAAGGTAAAACTAGATACGATGAAACTTCTGCCATATCATTGAGAGAGTAATCCCTATATAAAGTATGATCCCTAATAGTTCTGAGGAAGAAATAGATTGTGGGGAACAATGAAGCCAATAGATGTAAAGTGCCATTCACTAAGCCTCACAGATTGACTGAGGAAGTTGCATGCTCTGATTTCACAGCCAAATGCCGACCAACTTTTTTAGATAGGAACATGGTCTTGAAACATAACAAATTTCTTGGAAATTCTTTGAATTGTGGTAATGAGGACCAGAAACAAAATGTGCAAGATATTGGGTTCTGCACAAAAGATTAAAAAAAATTGTTGATTACTACTATTTAACTTTAAATCCTATAATTGCAGAATGGCACAGAATTTCTGAGCATCACGTCTTTTCAAAACTATCAAAAGGATGCATCCTAGACTAGCGTTCATTTCTCTTTGGTTTAAATGTCTCTAGTAACAAGTGTAGGGAACACAGCATATAACCCAAGGAAGATCAGTCCATTTTTTTTTTTTGACAACTCTTAATTGTCAGGAAATTTTTACTTCAACTAAGCTAGTATTGTTCAGCCTTCCTGTAAATTCTGTCTACCTGGAAGAAGGCTGAATTTAGAGTCAAAGGTCCTACGTCCATTCAGCTCTTTATATGTATGACCTTAAGCAAGTCAGTTACCCTTAGTTTTCTTATCTATAAAAAAAAAATTTGAACTTGATAACTTTTAGGAGCTCTTCCATTCTAAAAGCTTAATGGGCTGAGAAGTATGATTTTTTTTTTCCATTTATATCACAGCCCTTCATATGAGAATATTTATGTTCAGCATGCCAATGTCCCAATTTTAACTTTGATAATCATCCTTCTGCCTTATTTTATTTGAATATAAAAAATTTAAACTGATTGCAACTTGATCTAAACATTAAATGGTATTCTGTCAAATTAATAAATTACAAACATTAAGTACTCTATATATTTTGTATTTCCTTATCTGAATATTTCTTAATTGAATTTCTTTATCTAAGTCCCTTCTACCAATTGATTATAAACTCCTTAAGGATAGACCTGAGTAGGTGCTTAACAAATGATTTTTAGGTTGAAGGAAGACATAAGTTCTTGTTTTTCTCAAACTTTTATAGATTGTTTTCATAACATTTGTTGTTATGATTGATCAATTAAGCGCCGCCTATGTACCAGGCATATTACTTTCTCTGTATTTCACTTGTATTGGTTATTTTTTTCTCCTAAGAGATCTACAGTATTTCACAAAACTCTTTTAATCTGTGGATTAAATTAGTATTTTGGTATATTTTGATAAATTCAGTATTAACATTATCAAAGCACTTGATAAATAAGTTTTATGAAGTCATTTATTTGTATTCCTGGTTATCTGTACTTAAAACGAAGTAAGTAACTACTCATTCTTTTTAACCTGAGTAAAAAAGTGTAATAGAGAAACAATTAAAATTTTACAAAATTCCTACTGATTTTCTGATTCTACTCTCACCAGCTCAAACATGGATCCACATTAAATGTAGGTGTTCCCATGTATATAGCCTAAAATTTAAGACAATTCTTTGTTCACAGCTTCCTGCTCTTAATACTTCAAACATAAATTCACATTAAATGTGGATAGTCCTGTGTGTGTATACAGGTACTAGAGGCAGTATATACAATTTTAATATATCCTGCATATTTAAAATGTTGCACCTTGTTTCTCTTTCCATACCATACCTCCCCAGTCTCCCCAGACCACCAATGTCTGTCTTACACCAGTCTGTCCTTCTCAGCCTTGGAGGACTGTATTATCAAGGGCAAAAAAAGACAGAAAGTAAAATTTGATGGGATTTTTAAAAAACTAGTACTTTCAGTCTCTAAAATGTTATAAGAACAGACCTAAAAAGTCCCCTTAAGAATCTCCAGAAAAGCTTCCATTTATTTCCTTATCCTTTAATTATCTTGTTTTCTTAAGTATCTGCTTTCAAGATGAATCTAATTATATTTGTTCAATTTGCTTTGCAGATTTTTGTTAATAGTATTTAAACAGTATTTCTATACTTTTCCCCCCATGGAAAAAGTGCAGTATAGATTATGGATTGCATTATAGATGATTTTGGAAAGCTTGCCTAGGAATCAAATCTCAACTTGTTAACATCATTTCAGTGGGAGAACGTATTTCATTTCCAAACCATCAGTTTACAGGAGAACTTTTGGAACACAGTTGTCCAGCTTAAGAACAAGTTATATCTTAAACTTTGCACCAAATAGGAAGTTTTTTCAACACAGATTTTCCAAATTCATAATGACTTTTCTTTGAGTTCATTGCTTTGTCACTGTAATCTTTGGAGTTCAGTTGCAAAATCATTTGTAGAAAGTGATGACCACAACTGTCTAGTAAAATCATTATTGCTGAAGTTAACGTTGGGTAACTGGAAACCCGGAGGATGGTATAGCTCAGTGTACTGAGAGCTGTCCTTGAAACTAACCTTGACAGGGCAGAGAGAAAGATAGAAGTTACCTCATTTTACAGATGAGGAAATGAAGTCCAAGAGAGATAAAGTAACTTCCCTGAAAGTTATAAATGTAGTAAAAAGAGCTGAAAGTCAAATCTAGGTGCTTGCTTATGTTATAAATCCGTGCTGCCTAACAACTGTAACCTACAAGTGCTACTGACTTATATCTATGGATCAGCAAGTATTAAGAGTTTGCTACCTTGCCAGGCACTGTGCTAGGTGCTGAAGGTACAAAGGCAGGAATGAAATTTCCCTTGCTGTCAGGGAACTTAGACTCTTTAACAGAATTTCAAAATAATAAAGTTCTAAGAAATTTAGATCATAGATTGAATATTCATCCAGCATTTCAATAGGATCATACCTACATCAAAGGTGAAAATTTCTTGGTGAAAATTTCTCATAATTATTTGCCCTTTTGTTAAGAGAATCTTGATGGAAAATGGGTTATTAAAAAGGTTACATTTTTAGTATATTTAGTGCAGTAATTCCTTTTTAGAGTTCCTTAAGGTTTGCAAATTGATTTCCTTAAATTGGCAAATTGAGGAGCTAACTTTAAAGTAAATTATTAATGCTGATTGAATTGCAATAAAAATGGAAACCATTTCTGAGAAGTCATTTCACAAAAATTCATTTTATATTATGACTTTTCAGAAACATTATGTAAATTAGAGTATAACTATTTAGTATTTAGTGTCACAAAACTCAGTTTTCCTCTGTCCTGAATTCTTCACATTAAACTTTTAAAGCCCATTTCCTCTAGAGAATAGATGCTTACATCTTTTAGAAACAAACCTGCATTGAATACTTTAACAAACTTTAGTCCAAATAATCTTAGTTGACGTGATCTTCACAAGATATACTTTCTAGCCCCTCTGACAAATTGTGATGCTCCTCTCTGAACCTCCTCAAGATTTCCACATCACTAATAAATAGTAACTACAGAACCCTATAACTTTTCTATTAAGGTCAATACTCTTGCTAAGTATCCTAGGAATATCTTCTTTGATCTTATGAATCCCAGTACATTGCTTGTATTTTAAATTGTATGTTCTCTGACTCAAATTTTCTTACCTTCTAGATTTTCCTTGCTAATCAGAGCTGGGCAGTTATTTATTACCTATATGAACAGTTTAATTTTCTTTAAGTATAGTCCTTAATTTGTAATTTGGAGTGTTGTAGTTATATTGTGTTCTTTTAGCTATCAGATACATATACATGAAATTTGATGTTTTCTGAAATTATGCTTTTATTCAGTCATTGTGTTTATCCTTAAAAATGTGAAACACTGAGTTACGATCACCGTAGAAGTCAATTTGCTATCTAAACCCCTTCTCTGAGTTTTTTATAATAATTTTTTATTTTTATGTGATCTAGGTCACTGATATTTAGTCTTGATCTGGTTGAATTAAACAATTCAAATAGTTAAGTACTTAATGTTTATGCTTAGAAAATGTTACCCCTCCCCCCTTTTCTTTTATGACTTTAATGTAGAATTAAGAGAGAGATCTTAGAAATGAGAAAATTAGTTTGTATAATTTTCTAGCTAGACTATACTTTCTTTCACTGACATCACTGTCCCATCCTAAAAGATGTCATATGGCATCCCCTATCATTTCAGTGCTTTAATGATCAATTATCTCATTACTGTGAGAATTCCCTCCATTGGTTTGAATCGTAACCCATCTACACCTTCTTATCTGGTGTGATTCTTGTCTGTGGTCTCCCAAATGTCTTCTACAGTGGATCTGCCTAACATCTTAAGTGACTTTCTTTTAGGTGTTTTCAGATTTCATTGGTACCAGTTCAGTTTCACTCTCTTGCTGGCCATTGCCTGCGTTATTGGCCAACCTCCTTTGAAGATATTACACATACCACTTCATGAAATTCACCTAAAAAATAAAGTTACATCATATTTGGCATAGTCACTGAAATTGAGGGTGGAAAGAAATGTCAGTGTTAATATAGCCCAGTCCCATATATAAAAGGAATCCCCTACTCTTAAGATAACCAGTATATGGTAAGATCCTTTCTCTGCATGAAGATCCCCAGGAAAAAGGCTCTCCCAGCCTCTTAAGAAGACTGTTCTTCTTTTGAACAGCTCTAATTAGTCAGGAAGGTTTTTCTGACAAAAAACCTAAATTGACCTCTTTACAGCTTAGCCCATTGCTTCTGGCTCTACCCTCAGGCCCAACAGGTCAACTCTGCTTTCTTTTCTACATGACAGTCTTTCATTATCTCAATCTTAAGGGGCAGTATGATATGCAGAATGTGCAAACTTGGAATTGGAAAACATAAGTTGAGATCACAGCACATTGGCTTTGTTACAGTGAGTCTCTTACCACCTCAGTTGTACTTTCATCTGTAAAGTGGGATAACACTTGGACTACGTCATTCAGTAGGATCACAGAATAGGTAAACTCATGAAAATATGAATTCAAATTCTGCCTCTGATATACATTGCCTGAATGAGTCTTTGCAAGTTACTTCTCAGTGCTCTGAGTTTCCAAGACTATGAATAGCAAGGTAGATGCTTTACCTACTTTGCTAGAATTTCTTTATCAGAATTATCTGTAGTAGCAGTATCATTGATTGACCTAGTCCAAAGAAAATCTCAACCTTTAAAAAGCTACTTCACAGGGTAATTATGAAGAAAGTACTTGGGGAAACCTTAAAGGGCTAAAGAAGTAAATTTATTGTCCATATAATTGGAAATCCATGTTCAACCTGGTCCTACCTTTATAGTTTTAGAATATTCTAAAGCATATAAGCATAATTCTTGTTTCAGGAATTAGGTTGTATTTAACCAGGTTACAGATCCCCCTCAGAAAAATACAATTAAATTTGATGTTTCTTAACAATACTGTACTCCAGAACTGAACTGAAAATGTGGTATGAGGTTCTGAGACCCTATGTCGTTTTTAAAAGTAATTCATTTTTGCTACAATTATCTGTTGTTTTAAGAATTAAGGAACATCTGCTTAATATTAAAACACACACACACACACACACACACACACACACACACACAACCCCAGGAAGGAAAGATTTTTGACAACTACTTTACTTGTCTTCTCTAAATTTTTATCTTTTTCTACATCTGTATTTCATTTGGTATAGAAATTGAGACATATATAAATATTTTCCTGACTATATTAAATGCCCTTGTAGAGGCTCCGAATCTGCCCCATTAGTTGACAGATTTTTTTGTTTGTTTTTTCCAAAAAATCCTTTAACCTTTCTCATTAGCACAGGTCAAATAGTCCATAGGCCATTATGAAAATAAAAATCTTTGTCTCATTTTCTCTCGATCAGTATGAGTGGTTTATGTACTCTTCCATTCCTGAAATAAAACTGTATCATGATAGCAGTAGGTATAATAAGGATTCAGTACTCAAACATTTATTAAGCACCTATTCTGCAACACAGTGTGGTAGATTTTTTACATTAAAGATTGAAAGCTTTGTAAAATAATTTCCAAAGAATGGTATGGTAAATATTTTTTTACTATAGGATAATGGTCTTGTCAATGCCTTTTTTTTTCAGACAGATTCTTTGGGGGGGAAATAAACACACACACACATTTCCTGCAGACTTTATAGACTTGGAATTCATTTAAAAGTAGGTTAACATTGATTAAAATTAAGTCATCTGCTTTCATAGTTATAAGTAGAGAAAATAAACTATTTAATGTTTTTTTAAAAATATATTAGGTGTATCTTATGACTAATTCAACACAGACGGTCACAATAAGGAAAGTGAGGAGGGAGGAAACAGGTAATGTATACATAGATGCAGACAAAATCAGAAAGAGGGAAATAAACATAGAAATAGACTTTATGGAATAATATCTATTGGGCCTTTTCGTATATTATTGCTCAAGACTTAGTTATTTTAGATATTTTCAGTGTTGATCATAAAAAATAAAGGAATTTTGGGGATGTATACTGTAGTCCAGAAGAAAATTAAGTCAAGAGCCATCTCAAGCTTATGGACTTGGAAGTTCCTTGGCCCTTTTCTAAAGCAAAAAGATAATTTGTATATGTACCTCTGTTATTAGAGGCATAATGTCACTCTTTTACAATCAGAGAAACTGAGAGATAGGGATTTGCCCCAGATTATGAATTCATTTTCCATGCTATCGCTATCACAGAAAGATGTTCTGAGTTTCCTTTGTTGTTTTGATTATGAGGGAAGGAAAAGGGATTCTTTTCCTAGAGGGGAAATTGTACATTGCTATATGTTTGTGGCTTTTTCTACTTCTATACAACTGGATTACAAATGAACTTCACAAGTTTAAGTCTCTACTTAGCTGGTTAGATCTTAGCTTGGTTAGACCTTCCCCCTCCCTGCCCTTCCTTATTTATTCTTATCTTGCTTAGAAATGCTATACTTAAGGTAAAACTTTTACTTTCTTCTTTCTGAACCTCTGTTATCTGCTGTTGAAGACGAGAATTTTTTACATCCAGAACATATTGTTTTGCTTTTGTCTTTAGAAAAGAGAAGACTTGGGTTTAGGGGAAAGGGGCGACCATAAGAAAAAGAGATTAGACTTTGCTTTTTGGCTACAGAGGGCAGAAGTAGGAAATATGGGTAGATGCTGTAAAGAAGCAGCCTGTAGGCTTGATGCAAGGAAGAACAAAAAAAAAAATTAAGAATTAGAGTTAGCCAAGAGTAGAATGGGCTTTTTCAAGAAGTAGTAAATTCTACCTCACTGGAAAGTAGTCAGGTGAAAACTGGATGACCCAGTCACTAACTATGTTGTAGAGCAGATTCTTTTTAAGGTACTGATTGGATTTAGGTGTTCTCTAACTTCACTTCTGATTTGGAGTCTCAGCCTCAGTTGATATGTTTCCTAAAGATTTTTTCATTGTTTCTGTGTGTCTGTTTCAATTTGTAGGGGGTATGTGTTATGAGGTAGTGTGTGTCTGTGCATGTATGTTGCTTGTACATATTTGTAATAATGAATTCATTTCATCCACTGAACTACTTATGACTTAATATCTTATCTTGTTGTGTTAATTCTGAGACAATTCTTGGAAACAAAGCTAGTGAGGCAAGAATGGTATGAATATTCTTTTCCTATTTTAGAGATGGTGGAAACAAGAAAGACTTAATGTGAAATTGGAATTGACCTCTGAGTATGCTATGTTATATGTTTTGTTATGTTTTACACCATTGATACATTTTATAATTTAGTATATTTATATTTCATAAAATCTTACAATATATTCATTATTATGAAATGTAACTTATTCAAAATGTCACGTCAGACTGGATTGTTGTTCCATAGATATTTAAATAATAGTACATTTATTGCATTGATGAAAGGACTCAGATAAAAATATATTTTTAAAAAATTTAGTGTCATTGACCTGTGTTTTAGAGATATTGTTCTAGAGTTAAGTAATGAATGGATAAAAGTATTTCCATTATTTCTACTAATTTAAAAATATTTGAGTGGTTAGCAGTATAGACGAAGTAGCTAAAAAGTTTTTGTATGATATACTATTAATGAAACTTAAATCACTGATGTAATTGATAATTTGACAGCAATGATATTAATATATTTTCCTTCAAGTATTAGAGAAATATGTGTACATAACATTTGTAATTTTAAGTAACATAAGAATTTAAAGTTTAAGATAGCATATTTTTAAATTGTGTCACATTCATAGAAAATTATTGGATAGCTTAGTTTTCTTGAAAAAGTAAACTACTGTTTTCAGTGCCTTTTAGTAGTAGGTGCTTAATGACTGTTTGTTGAATCAAGCCTTATACAAGCACTGAGAGTCTGTTTTCTCTTCTAGGATCGAAGTCGAATGTATGACAGTTTGAACATGCATTCATTGGAAAACTCCCTCATTGATATTATGAGAGCAGAGCATGATCCTCTTAAAGGTCAGTTGTCATAAAATATGTATGACATTGTCAGTTTGTGAGAATATTCTTTATAAGAACATAAACACTAAATAGTTCAAAAGCAACCAAACAAGTCTCATCAAAACCAACTTTTAAAGTTTTTCTTAAGATTTATAGATATTTATGCGGCCTATATAAACCTAAATTCCAGCCTTCTGTATTGTCCATGGTGGAGGGTGTGGAGGAGACGGGAACAAAGAGAGGGATTGAGATTGATTTCATTGGCATAGGGAAATCCCAGTGAAGAAACTCTTTATTCATCTAGATCAGCACCTGCTCTGTAACTTCTAGCCTTGCAAACTCCCTGGGGGCACTGAGAGGCTAAAATAGCAATGTTGCCAGTATAGAGGCAGGACTTGAACCCAGGGTTTCTTGACAGTGAGGCCAGCTTTCTATCCACATTGCTTCTGGATCCAATCTGATGCACATTTAATATACTGAAGTAGTATTTTTATTATTTGGGGAAAATCCTACTCTTAAGAAGTTACTATATATACTCTGAAGGTCAAACAAATTACTTAAAACAAGTTTTTGTAGTGATAGTTACTTTTCTAAAATTCAGCCTTATAAACATTAGTATATGAACACATTCAAAATGCATTTGGTCTGCCAAATTTTCCCCTCAGTCATCTTAATTTCTTTTCCTGATGTGTCATAATGTTTACATGTTTCCTTGTCTTCTGTTTTTCATTTTGTTCCTTTCCCATTACCAAAAAAAACAAAAAACAAAAAAACCTCATCAAAATTTAAAAGAGAATAGTGGAATTCAAATATAACCAGTTTTTTTCAGAACCCAGCCTACAGTCTATATGATCATAGCATATTTTCTGTGATATATTTATATAATGTGTTTTGGAGAAAAGAGATCCCTAAACTTAATTAGAAGGGCCTGGCTTGAGGTCCTAGTGCTGCATTTATGCTCTCTGACTCTGCTTCCTTATTTCTAAAAATAAGGATATATACAATTTCTTCACAGTTGTTATAGTAAACCTTTACAAATATTATATAAATATGATCTAGAAGTGGCTATCATTTAATGCAGAAGTATGAGTCCAGACAATTGGTTTTTTTAAATCTTTTTATGAAAGAGTTTATGTTAGAGATCAGTATAGTAAAATACCCTAAAGTCTCAATCCAGTTTTGGATAGACCCATATTGTTTACCTATTTTCCATATTCTTTATATCATAGTTTGATTGCAAAGAGGTTCTTTGCCATCTGATTGCTTTAAGGAGTTCCAGGAGATATGAGTGGTTTTACTTAGACCTGCACCAATGGCAGCTCTCTTTGTTTTGATAACTGTATTTAAGAGACAAAGTTTTGTCTCATTGCCCACAAATACTCATTACTCATAGCCCTAGTAGATGAATTTTTTTTAATTTACGTTTGTTTTGGCTCTGCTGTATACTATATGATTAATGAAAAACAGTAGCCAAAACATTATATTTGAGAATTTAGAGAACTACTTTTTATCTTTTTAGTACTCTACAAAAGAAAGCTCTTGGAATTTCTGATGCAATATAGAGTCAATATTATAATTGATAAATGTCAGTATTGGACGAGTAAAAAAATTCCTGTTAACCTTTAGAAAGAATGATGGAGAACATATTTCTTGTTGCAAAGCATATGGATATTTTTTCAGTGTTTTATGAGAGAAGTAGGGGGATAGAGCTAAAAGAGAAGAGGTCTTAAAAAGCAGCAGATGAGTAGAAGAGTTCTTTCTGGAGAGGGAGGAGACGAATTTGTTAGTAAAAATGACAGCCCCAGAGCAGTTGTTCTCAACAATTTTCATGTATTCTGACCCATAAGTTATTGAACTTTTTGTGTCATGAGCCCTTTTCTTAGTTGGGTGAATAATTATGTACCACTTCTCAGAATAACAGGGTTTTTTTTAAAGACATAAAGTATGTAGAATTTCAAAGGAAATTAATTCTGTTGAAATGCACTTGGAAAGATATTTCTTAAAATAAACTCACAGACTTGAGTTTAAGAACCTTTGGTCTAGGGACACATGTTTTGTGATATTTTATTAGGGAGAGTTACCCCTCCTACTTTATTATTCTTAAAACAGTTTAAATTGTTGCACTGAATTGCAGGCAATCTGCCATTAAGTTTCACTCACTGTACGTAGGTTCCTAGTTATATCTACTTTGAAGCTACTCTATTTTTCATCTAAATTTGCCAACTATGCATGAGAAACTTTTGACCCTGTTTCAGCCCCCAGCTTAATATCATTTAGCTTTCAGTTTTAAGACTAAGATCGACTCCCTCTACATTTATACCTGAGGTAGAGAAACCAGAACAGCAGTTTTAAAGTTCTTATTGACAGTTTTTAAAGTGCCAAGATGAAGATGTCATTGCTTGTGAAACTATATTTTCTTTAAAAAGAGATATTTCTCACTTTCTTGCATTGGAAATAGGATTTGTCTATGAAAGTGAAGAAAAGATTTTTAGAATATGCTTCCAGATTCTAAGTAAGAAATGCTTCTTATTAGAAGCATTACATGTTCCTTATATTAAAAAAAAAAAAAGGAAAGAATTTTTTTTTTCCTCAAAAAAGAAAGAATTTTTTTCTCTGGTAAACATTTAAGAAGCTGCAGTGTTTTTTACTTCTTTACACTTTTTGTTCTACCTTTCTTAAATGGACGGTATTTGAAATGGATAAGATTGTTTTGTTTGTCCTTTTTGAATAAAGTTCACATTCACCTTTCTTTTAAAAAATTATATTTATTTTAGTTTATTTTTAGCTTTCATTTTTACATTGCCTAAATATCCCCATGTCCTTCCCCATCTTTTCCTTCCAGAATCATCCCATCCATATAACAGAATTTATATTTACCATTCTTAATTTTAAAAGAACCTGAACTCTGCCCCTTACTTTTTTCTTCTTTCACTTTTGTGCTCTTTTAATTTGCCCTCCCTGTCAATATGTTCTTTATTGATCAAATATATTTTTATATATTGTGTATATATTCTTCAGCCCAACTAGAACTTAAGTGTATCCTAAAATAAAACTTGAAAAATCTGAAAATTTTTTTAATTGTTAGTAAGAACATCGGTAGTTTTGGAGAAAGTTAAGAAAATGTGTTTTAAAGTGAATAAAATAGTTTTATGAAATGCTTTTAATAATCTTCTAAATTTTTAAAAAACACTTTAAAAAGCCTTATCCATTTTGTTTGTTTTTAGTAGAATGAATGTCTCATTTGGCAGTTTGTAAATTTGATCAGATAAAGCTTGATTTTGATCAGATAAAATTTAATTTTAAGTAATTTTCAAGTCTATCTTTGTTAATTAGAAAGCTCTAAAATAAAGGATGGATTAGCTAGAGAATCTGAATTTAGTTACTAAATTTCTTTATACCATACTGATTACAGAATTCCCCATCATATTCATTACTGAAATCATATTATCAAAGATGAAATATGCCCTCTTAAAGGATTTAGAAAATTTTAAAAATTAAAATTAAAAGCAACCAAAACTAACTTCCCATGTACTAGTATGGTATTAAAAAAAAAAAGTCATTGGAATTTTAAGGACATATTAAAGCATCTGTAATGACTAGTTTCTTGTCTTGAGAGTTTTCCAGGTCCCTTAACTCCAGCTCAGACATTCTCTCCCACCATGACCCTTCCCCTCAATCCCAGCTTCCTATAAATTTGACACTAAGAAATAGAATAAAGAAGAAAAAATAAGTAAATGAGATTTTTCCTAACTTAGTCAGTTAAGGAGACCAGGATTCAAGTCCAGATATTATTGTCTTTCATTTTTTTGAGATTTTATAGATGCTACATACATGCTCTTAACAGTAGATTTTTAAGTATGTCCTTATCACCACTAAGTTGTTTTTTGAAATTCCCTTTTTAATTATGGTTATTACAGCCATCAGTTTACATAAGTCAGAAATAATTAACATTTCCCTTTTGATTTCTTGTTTTTATTTCTATTCTGTAAATCAAATAGTCTTTTGCATAATAATAAATCATAGATGAATAATTGGGAGAAAACTATTCTTTTCAGTGATATTTTTGTGTTCTAAAAAGAATATAGAGATTGTAGAGAAAATATTGGATCTGTAGGTTGTAGCTCAAGATTTGTCATTATTGTAATCTTAGAAAAGTTACTTAAATTTTCCATTTGCTTTTGTTTCTTCATCTGTAAAGTATAAAATTATTGTATAGAGTTATTATGAAGCTTAACTGAAATAATTATATAACATTTTTAAAAATCCAGGATTTGGTTAGAGGCATTTAGGTACTTCAGTGTATAGAGTGCCAGGCTTGGAGTCTGGAACTGTGTTCAAGTGAATCTCAGACACTCACTGTGATCTTCAGTTAACTTTTGTTTACCTCAGTTTTATAAATTGTAAAGTAACACCTTTATCAGTCGATATCAGTAAACATTTATTAAGCACTAGGGGTACAAAAGGAGGCAAAAGACACTCACTCCCTGCCCTCAAGGAGCTTACAGTCTAATGGGAAAGACAACATGCAGATGTGTATAAAGCAAGCTATATATAGGACACATTGGAAATAATTAATGGAGGGAAAGCATTGAATTAAGAGAGGTTAAGATTAAGGTAGGATTTTAGTTGAGACTTAAAGGAAGCCAGAGAAATCAGAAAGCCATTTGGAAGAGGAAGGGTTATTATCAAGGTCAAAAGAGATAGTAGTGATACAGCATTAAGCATAGGGACTGGTACTTATTAAGCACTTAATAAATTCTTATTCTGTTTCTCCTTCCCCCATGGATACAAATGGCACCCTCAAACGCTTTCTGTGCACAATGTAAATAACTTGTTATGAAGTCTCTGAACTTCTAGGCTGGTCTTCATATGACTGATAATTCATCCATTGCTAGACATGTATTCAAAGTCTTTTCCATCTTGGAGTAGAATTTGCCAGTTTTTGCTTTTATGGGATAGCCTTTCAGGAATCCAAGGTCAATTCCACACCACTGTGAGGAATCAGAATAGGATTTAAGTAGAAGAAGAAAAGTATAGAGCATTTTATACTTACTACATCTTTTTTGATAGTTCTTCATGTGTTTTCTGGTATTAATTGAAAATGGAACTTAAAATTAATATATTTGTAAATAATTATGTAGGACATAACACCATTCATGGATCAAGTATTAAGGCTGAATTTTATGAAAAGGAAGGTAGGATTGTGTTTTTATTAGACAAAGAAATTGTCTAATTTCCTAGCTCTCCTGTGTGGAGCTAGGAAAAGCCCAGGAATGAGAACTTTTGGTATTTAATATCTTTGTATGACATTACTCTTAGACTTTAGGGGAGTCATACATCAGGAGTAGAAAATGTGATCATATAGGGTCAAAAATGACCACCCTGCCTCTTGACTCTGAACACATCTATTTAAGAGTAAAGCTGATCTAAGCTACATGCCGTATTTTCTCCTCTTGGGATCCAGGAGGGAGGCTGGATAGACAACAGAATGTGGTCAGAGACACAAAAATAATCCACCTAAGTTCTTGAGCTTAATAATAGAATGTTGATACAGTATCATAAGGAAGAAATATTAGGTATTTTTACTTGAGGAAACACTTGTTTCCTTAGTGCTTTAGAGAGATGAAGACTTTGTATTTGTGAGCTCTTATTTCACAAGATTTATTTTGGGATTAGTCTTAATTGATTGTGACACAGGTTCATTGTCTGACATTTCATGAATCACCTCTCTTACTTTTCCTTATCCGAAAAGTAAGTATTAATTAGACAGATTAGCACTATTAAACATGAGAACTTCTCTTCTCATGGCTCATGAGGGATGGAATTGGAGTCAGCAAATGTTAATAAACTGGTTTTTGAGGACACTTTTGGAACATCACTGAAATTGTTAGAGAAAATAATTGGGAAAAGAATTAGTCTAACAGTGGGGATTAAGGGTTCTGTCTTTTCTAGTTTTGTTGTTGTCGTTTCAGAAAGAACCAAAATAAAGGCTTATTTTAAGTGTGAGAATTATCACTTTATTAGAAAATTTTATTTCTTCCTGTATAGGACATTTTATATCCCCCTTTAGTGGTTTTGTACATCTGGTTCCCCCACCCCGAAATCCTCTTCTTATTCACCTCTGACTCTTAGAACCTTAACTTCACTTCAAAGTCTACTCCTTGTCTGAAGCCTTTTCCTGAGGCCTTTAGTTGTTAGTAGTATTTCTTCCCACTCATCTGTTCCATTTACTACTTTTTCTATTTTTAAACATGTCTCCTCACATTAGAATGTAAACTCTTTTACAGACAAGGATTATGACACTTTTATAATTAATTGCATCTTGCACACTTAGCATAATATCAGACATATAGTAGTACTTAACAAATGTTTGGTGATTGATTCTCCCTTCCCCCTATAAATCATCCTCAAATAGATATAGATCCTACCTATTCAACAACAAACCGTTGACTAATGTGATCAACAGTAGATGAACTGATGTTCAGTTGTAGACTAATGTCATTGCAAGTATTCTAAGTGGTGCTAGAAGGTCATCTGCCAACATAATATTTGTTGTAGAAGGTGGTGTTAGGTTGAACTGAATCTCTTCTAGTGCTAAGATTTTATGATTCTTCCAAAAATTGTTCCAAATATAGAAAATTAAAAACAATTTTAAGGATAAATAACAGTATTTTCAAAGTAGATAGTGTTATTTTACCAAAGTAAAATTACATATCATTGGTATATAAAATTGTGTATTACTTTCTCTTTCTTGTTAGTAAATGGTTTGGAGAAGGAAAACACCAAAAAGATAGGCTTCTATGTGTGAAATGGTCATCAAAGTCAAAAACAACAACCTCATCTTTTGATTCTTGAGTCAGAAGGTGCTTGAATTACAAAAGTGTTTATACTTTTGTGAGCATTCAGTAAGTTTTAAGGGCAACTAGGTGGCACAGTGAATAGAGCACCAGCCCTGGAGTCAGGAGGACCTGAGTTCAAATGTGGCCTCAGACACTTAACACTTACTAGCTGTGTGACCTTGGGCAAGACACTCAACCCCAATTGCCCTGCCTTCTACCCTCCAAAAAAAAAAGGCACTCAGTAAGTTTGAGTGCCTATATGAATTAGAAAAGGTTTTTTTAGAATGTTAACTTATTTGATGTTTCTCAGTTTTTATAGTTGCATGCGTGGCAATAAGAGTTTAGTAATACATCTTAGTACCAGCTAAGTAAAAAAATGAAATTTAAAACAAATCTGCAACCAAAAATTGTCAGTTATTTACTGGCAGTAGTAATTTCCATAATCTCAAAATAAGAAAAGCCACTGGCTACTTATTTGCTTTTGAAATGTATTTTGCCACATACAGATTATGGGTATGTGTTCTGGTATTTAATAGTATTTAGGCCTATATGGAGAAAAATACCCATTTGCAAATAAGAATCTGTGACTTGAGTAAAATGTGGAGAATCATTTAATGTCAACTGATTTGTCAGTTGATACACTTTTGAGACAATACTGTTAATGGAAATGACAAATTAACTTTGTCTTATTGCTGTTCAATGTTTTCTTCATTGTAATGGTTTTATTCCTATGAGATATTCACTTTCCAGAACCTAACTTTGATCAGACTTGACAGGTAACCAAATTAGTTTCTCATGAAGTCAAGAATTTTATTCTCATTATTTCAAGGTAGAACTAAAATAGAACCCATAAGTCCTAGAATTTTAGAACTAAGAGAAATCTTAAACATCACTTAATTTATCCTTTTTCTCAGGTGACTAAAACCTAGGTCATGAATCCTAGCTGAATATATTTTCTAGTACACCATACTGTCTCCCTTGCAATGGGGGAACTTATATCAAGTTTGATATCAAATATATCAAATTTATAATTTCCCAGTTTCAGTAGTGCCATTCTGGCCACTTGCAATATAAATTGGCATATTTTCACTTCAGTCATACAACATTTTGAACAAAATAATAAAGTCCTATGAAGTGTTTACTTTAAGGGTAGGAAGGCTAGAAAAGTGATTTCCTCCTTTTCCTCCACTCACTCACCTCCTTTGGCCGAAATGAACATTTTCAAATATTTATTAGATATCAAGTATGTATTAGGGATGTGAGAGAGTGGGGAATAGAAAAAATAACTTGACCCTGGCTTTAACAAGTTAATAGTCTAGTAAAGGAGAAAGATGACATGTACTGAAGTGTTTTCAGAACTTCTTTTTCTTTTTCCTATTCCATATTGAAGAGAGGGCTTCTCGCCTCTCAGACTGGCAAAATGGAAAGCTAAGTTGATGTTACTTTGAATTTGCCTGTTTCTTATTCATACCTTCTAAGCATAAGGAAAATGTTTTAAATCAAGAGGTCAACTGTTGGGCATAGACTGAATTCCACTGGTATGAAAAATAAGAAAGAGTGAGTAAGTAGCTCCTTCAAGGGATATTACTACGCTCTCATTTGAAAAGCTTAAAAAGATGTTTTACCACCAAGTTAGAGCTCTGATTTAAGTTGTCTTATAGCCAAATAGAAGTGAATTTTGTGGGGTTTTTAAATTTTATTTTTACTCTTCCTTTGGGTACATGATCAGATTTCTTAATTTAATATTATAGTAAATATCCTTTACTGATTTGGATACACCATAAAATGATTTAAGTCTTCCAGACCACCCATAATTCCAGATATGCATTGTACACTTTAAAACTTCCCTTATTACAATATTACAACAATTGTAAATGTCATGTAGCTGAGAGTAATATACTACATACTTTCCTGTTGATCATGAAATTCTTATCCTAAAGTAGTTGCCAAGATACATAACAGGTTTTACATTTTAGCAGTTTTCTAGTTATATCTGAAAAAAGTCTAAAACTGTAAAGAGACTTAAAATTTAATTTCTTTTGTCTTTGAATCATTGGCCAAGTCATCATGCTATAAGTTCAAACTTAAAGATTTTTTTCCCTCCCCCACTACCAACAAGTAAATGCTGGGTAATTATAAGAAAATAAGTATTATGATTACCAAAGTGTTCAACAAAGATGATGAGAAAATATTTGTTTTTACATATTTTAACTTTATTTTATGTTGTCTTGTTTCACAAATGTTCTATTTTCCTACATCCCTTTGTAGACAAATTAATTTTTCTGTAACATTTGTAGACTAATTTTTGCATATTCTTACTATAGATTCTAATTTATCTATAATTTTTCTTGGAACTCCATGGAAGACTAAACAATTTTTTCCATTCACTCATTATTTTTAAATGGAATTGTTCTTTTTTTTGGTTCATTTAGATATATGCCATTATTTTATTCCAGTGTTTTTTTTAAATTTTGGAAAAGTAGTTCAAGTAAACAAAAGTTCCAAGCTACTTAGGAAATAAGTTGAGTAAAACATGGGCATCTTTTGAAAAGAGAAGACGAAAGCATTGGCACTGTTTCTGAATTTTAGGAAACAAAGTGGCTTTATTTTGTTGGCATTACTCCTAAAGCACATTGTGATATTATGATTTGAGTTTTAAAATGAGAATTTTCTTAAACTCTGGTCAAAGAAATTTCTAGCTAATAGACTTCAAATTAAATATTTGTTTCTTAGTTCTCAAGAAAGCTATTTTAAAAGATTCACTACTCATTTATTCCTTAGTATCTCATAATTTCTTCCTCCCTCCAAAGGTCGCTTGAGCTATCCTCATCCAGGGACTGACAATCTTTTGATGTTAAATGGTAAGTGATACAAACATTTATAATACTATCTAGTTGAATCATCTAAATACTAGTGTTTCTAAGACTCTTCTTGCTAAGGGAGCTTGAACATTTGATATACAGTATTACTGTATGAGAAACAGAAGCAGAAGTTCTGTTTCTCATAGAATTTGGATAAAACTGTAGGAGTCGAGGTATAATTGTGGCTAGAAAAAGTGATTATTTTTAATATATTTTTTGCTGTATTCAGGCAAGATACATTGCTGTTTTTGAGGACAGTACAGTTCTATTAGTGTTGCCTTGGACTAGGAAGCCTACATAATTATATTTTAATGCATGCCTTTTCTCCACCATGATTTGGAACTCTTTAAGGTCAGAGGTATAATTGGTACTCTCCTACTCCCAATCTCCCCCCCCCCCCAACACCTATCTTAAGTGCCTTACATATAGCAGATACCCAGTTTGTATCTGCTAGCTAATTGATTTGATATTGATATTTACCAGACATGGAAAAATACAAAAAGTATTTTGTTGAAGTTATTCTAATATATAATCATTCACCATATTATTTAGTATGTATTGAAAGACACGTATATGCTTAATAATTAGTTGTAAGAATATAATGGAATATAGAGATCAGAATATAGATGTACATTCTAAAATGACAATTCTGGGAAAAAAGGATAAGCTTTTCACAATGATCCAAATGGTAATTATTTTGAGAATTTCAAGTATTACAGTTAACCTGAGACTTTAGTTTCTTCCTACTAAAGATGTCATAAAATAGGAATGGATTGAGCGTTAAGAGCAGAGAATTAATTAATCTATATTAGCTAGACCTATAGAAATAGGAAATGAATGAAGCAGAGGCATGTAGCTTCTGTCTGATCTAAATCAAGAGATACTATATAAGTCTTTTGAACAGAGAGAAAGTGGTAGAAGAGAAGTTAATTGAAAGACTGTTTGAGGGAGGAACTCTAAGCAGTTAGGAGAATCATTTTAAAGGTCATGTTGTTGCAGTTAATCAGTCACTCAGGTGTTTGTGCCTCAAGCCAGTGGGGTTATATGATACAGTAGTCAAGGAGGTGGACTACACTTAGAATTCATCTATTTATTTGTTTGTATGTACTTAGGGAGTTAGAATTCACCAGAAACGGTGAAATCTGCCGTATTGTGCTCTCCAACCCTTTTCCACTCGTGGGGAAAAACAAAAGCATACTTTCACAAGTAATTTGTCATAGTAGCATGGGTCCAGAACTCCAAAGCCTTGATTTGAAAAGCAGAGTGTTATACTTTGACCTACATATGTGAATGGATATTTTGTTGGGAGATTTTTGGTAGGGACAAGTTTAGAATAGCTTGAAAATGGTAGTTTTCACTAATTGCTGCAGTTTTCAGATTACAAAATAGTTGTGTTATCATGAGACCGAGCAATAATTTCTCTGTTAAATTTCTGCATTCCTTCTTAAGCTCTTTGTGGTATTCAAATGCTTCAAGATAACATGGTTCAAATTTTTATTTTGACTTTTAAACAAAAGGTTGTTTTATACTTAAATAGCATTAATTAGCATGTTTTTTTGAAGGAAAGGTACCTACAGAATGTTTTTTTGCATGGTTCACAGATGTTGTTAGTCCACTGACAAAAAAATCAGTTTGTAATAAACAATGTGATCATAAATGTGCATTAAAATATAAAATATTTGACTAGTATACACATTTTTAAATTTAAAAGTAATAATTATGTTACTTTTTTAAAAACTTTCCTTTTTTGGTAACCTCAAATATAATTGTTAACAATAAATTGAAAAAACTCCTAAGTGATTTTTCTAATAGTTGCAGATATTTGTAAACAGGTGTAACATGGTGTGATGTATCATGACATGAATTGAATGAGGATCACTACTAGGGTGCTTTACCACATGTTTTAGTAAACTTTCTGTAAATATTTTTATTGGTACCTTGTTTTTATCTCATCTAAATTTCCCTCTCTTTTCATCCCTTCCTGTCTCCTTTCCCTTATAGCAAAGATTTTTTTTTTAAATTTAAACAAGATGCACCTCTTAAGGACCATCTTTCTTTACTAGCGAAACTTTCTGTAGCCTTTAAATACCTTCCTGCCACTCATTCTGAGCAGGCAAACCTAGTACTCCATTTATAAATGAGTAGTCAAGTTTAGAAATGTTAGATCTCTTTAAACTTATGAAATAAGTTCTGAAAAGTGGGACATCAAAATTCAAAGTAAGGAAGTACAATTCTCCTATATTTTGATAGAAATCAGTTCTAAAGACTGGTATAGCAGTAATCAGGAAATGTAATAAGCTTGGCAGAATAGGGGGAAGAGGAGGTTAAACAAGCAAGTATCTGAAATTTGGAAGTCAAGTCATCAAGATTATTGAGAGAAGTAAAGAAGAGGTCAAAGAGAGGACCTAGAAGAGGTTGGGAAATAAGGTTTTTTTTTTTTTAGTTTTTGAGTCCATATGTGATTATTTTCATTATATCTTGCTTTGAAATAAAGAGAATAAGTGGTATTTGTACTATGTCTGTAGTAGACACTCATGATATGGTGACTTTAAAAAAGTGGCACTTAATGTACATAGAAATATTACATATTAACTGCATTCTTAAAATGCATACTCAGTGAGTCACCAGTCTCTAAATTTATAAATTTTTCTTTTAAAAATAAAAACTATATGATCGATATTGAATTAAAATAAATAACAAGGCTAGAGGCTTGAGCCTTATCTAAATTAATATAATTAAAAAGTTGCGTATTGCTGACTTGAACACTCATTTATATTATATAAAAAGATAAAGAGATTTAGAAATAGTGTCCCAGGAGGAATGATTGAAAGAGTTTAAGAAAAGAAGACTACGGCAATATGTTATACCTATCTTCAGATGTCTAAAATTTTTTCATAAATGAAGGATACAGTTAGTCATTATATGTTGTTCTGGAAGGCCACACTAGGACCATTGGTTATAAATTACCAAGGTAAAGATTTCAACCTAACATAATGGAAAAACTTTACAAGAAACAGCGCTTTCTAACATTGGAGTAGGCTGTTTCATTAAGAAATAATTTTTCCCTTCTTTGGAGTAGAGGGTCAGAAATGCTTTGGAAGTGGCTTCTTGTTGAATGAGGGATTGGACACAGGCTAGAGGAAACAACCCAGACTTTGTAATGAGGAGACCTGAGTTCAAATTCTGGCTCAGAATAATCACTGGATATCTAAAGGGAAATGGCTTAGCTTTAGGGCCTCATTGATGCAATAGGGAAAATAGTTTTCCTGATATCTATTTCATAGGGTTGTTGTGGGAAAAGCACTTTTTAAACCCTGAAGCACGATCAGTTACGGCACTTAATTCTAGCTCAGAAATTCTCGTTCCATATGCAGAATAAATTGAATACTTAAGCATTGTTTTTGTTTTTAACATCTGGATGCTGAAAGCTTGAGTGACTGAAGTTAAATGATGGCTAAGAGTTATTCTCTTGAACTTCATGGAAAGAATAGTTAGTGTCACTTCACCCGTTAACTCTTATTTCTCACAGGAATAAACAATATGCTCTCAAAAATCCAAAATGATTGATGATCATGCATGTGTGTGTAAAATACTGTTCCATGGGGGAATTTAGGCAGTTCAGAAATATACTGACTTCAAAAGAATCATGTTTTAGAACCAGAAGGAACCTTAGAGATCATTTAGTCTAGCTTCAAGGAGCCTTGAAGGCTCAAAAACATGAGTGATTTTTTTTTTTTAAAGACCACATAGGTACCAGTATCACATCTAAACTGCTGTTCTTCATTTCTACAACTTTTGCCTTTGGTTGAAGATGTCTGATTGAAATTTTCCAGTGATAATCTAGAAAGCTGATAACTGGCATGTTATCAGTAAGAACTGATTTGGACTTATTTGTAAGACAAATCAAAAGAGGAAAAAAATAGTATTTTGTAAAGAAGAGAATTAACCCAAGTAGAAGGAGTACTTAATTTAAATTACCTGTAGTAATATTTATAAAGTACTTATTAGCACAGTTCCTGGCACTTAATGGACACTTAATAATTGTTTATTCCCTTCCCCCTATATATTAGCTTTTAAATCTGATTATAACCTTGAAAATAGTAAATATATGATATCATTATTTTTCTTAAGTAAAAGACTTTAGTTGTAACTAGTGCCCACCTAGTAAGATATGAATGTCCTAGGTCTTTCCTCTGACATATATTAGATGTGTGACCATGCTCACCTCTCATTACCCTGGAGTAATTTTTAGTCTACAAATTGAAAATTATCCCTGGAGGGAATTTATATACAGGGAATCTCATAAAGAAAATCATAGTTCTAAAGGACAATAAAAGGGAAATGGACATTGGAATACTAATTAAAATTTGTTTTGTTTTGCTTAAATTCACATACAGTAGATGTTCAATTCAATTTTGTAATCCTTAGGGACCTTGCAGCAGGTTTTATTTTTGTTAGGTTAATGATCTATTTTCATAACCTGTTTCAGTACACTTATTTACCTCAACAGCTACATACACGGTGATGCACAGTAATATCAGTCTCTGCTTCTCTAGAATCTACCAGAGAACTGAGACATAGTGCCTTTCAGCTCTGAGCTCCTCTCCCTTCCCAACCTCCCACCAAAAAAGCCTTGCAATCATGCACTAAATTCAGGTATTTTACTAACAGAAGCCTTTTAGGCCCTTAACCCTAAGTAGATGAACTCAATAAGTATCACTTCCCAAGCTACAGCAAATTAGAGGCAGCAGCTAGTAGGATAAGAAGGGGTCTGCCAGCGACCAAGAAGTGATCGACAGCTTGAAAGCAAGAGAGGAGCCAGAACATTCCACACACACTACAGGCATCCCTGCAAGATTGTCAAGAGGAGTTTGAATATACTAGAGTACTACATAGCCTAATCTATTTAGGAAGATTTCCATCAAAATTAAAATTTTCAAAACGAACACATTGAGGCAGCTTGGTGCTACAATAGATAGAGGATTGGACTTGGAGTTAGAAAGACCCGAGTTCAAATTCAACCTCATACTTACTAGCTCTGTGACCCTGAGCAAGTCATTTAACCTCTCTCTGCCTCAGTTCTCTCATTTGTAAAATGGTGACTAATATTACCTACTTCCCAGGTTTGTTGTATGGGTTAAGTGGCTTTATAAAATATAAGCTGCTTCGTAAGTGCTAGCTGCTGCTGCTGCTGCTGCCGCCGCCGCCACCACCACCACTACCACCACCACCACCACCATCACATACAGGGAAGCAAACCGCTTATTTTAAAAAATACTAACCAAGAAAGTTACAATTTTTTTCATAGAAGGAAAATTATAGCTGCTTTTACATAGTAGATTTGTTTCTGAAATTTGATAATTAATTGAAATTTTATAAATTAAAATGCCTAAGAATGTATTTGGATCATATAAAGTGATCTTAAATCCATCTGTAAAACATATGGTTGCCCTATAACCTTTTATAAAAAGAGATTTTCTTACTGGGCTTTCTGTAATTTAGGTACATTTTTGTAATAAATTAGACAACATAACTCAAATGTTCTTATAGAAAAATCAGTTAGTGACACTGCTAGACCAGTAAGTACTTTACTGGCAGTGACAGTGGCCACCAGTATAGGCCTTATTTTGCATGATTTAATTAGATCTGTAATCAGTGTTATTTTCTGAAATAGTCACAAAATAAGCAAATGTAATAGTTGTTTCTTTAATATAAATATTCAGTTTTTCATGTACAAGGCATCTAGAAATTAAAAAATCCACAGATTCATAATTTTTAAGCCATAATTTATGATGACACTTATTGTTACATGTTCACTGCATTATTTAATATCCCCATCTTGGCTTTTGCATAATTGAGAAATCAAATAGGATGTGAAATCAGCCAGCATGTGAACTGGCTATGATGCCTTGCATTTTCATCATGATCCTAGAATTGGGATTTCTGTCCATGTCTTCGTCACAGTTCAACATTCAAAATTCAGGAACCAAGACCATGTGAAGTATGAATGTTTAATCCAGGTCCACCTGCTCTCTAGTGCCTTGCCTAAATTTGAGTTGGGATTCTGAAATGCCAAATAATTCTGGGATAGTTTAAGATTGCTTGGCATTTGAGAGAAGAGCGGAGCCTAACCCCTGGGAATAATTTAGGACCTTCATATTTAGATCACAGTGGTTACCCCTTACTACTTCATTCAAAGCAAACTGCTACAACTTAGCAGACCCTGGGCCAAATTTGGAGCTTGTAACACAGTCACTGAAGACCTTATTTTCTATCAACCTTTTCTTGAAGTCATCATTGTTAAGACCCATATGTTTATTGGACTTGACTTTGCTACTTAAAAAACTGATCTGCTTGTATCTTGCCTATCTCTTAAGTGAGGGTTTTGTTGTTGTTGTTGGTTTTGTTTCTTTGCCCCTTTATTAGGTGTATGCATGTGTATTTATGAAATGGACATTAGAAAAATGAATAGAGACAATTATTCTTCTCTCCCCTCTCAGTCTGTGAGTTCCTAAGAAGAGGAGGCCGGGGGGTGGGAGGAAGAACAAGCACCAGACTCCTGCTGTGTACCAAGCACTTTACAGATAGTATCTGTGATCCTTATAGCAATCCTGTGAAGTGATGCTGTTTTTATCCCCGTTTTACACACAAGGAAACTGGAGCAAATCAAGGTTAAATGACTTTCTTAGGATAACACAGTTACTAAGGGGTAGAGCTTCCCAACTCATGGCCCAGAGCTCTATCCAGGAGGATAATAGCATTCCTAATAGCATTCTAATCTTAAAGGAGCTAGGTAGTAGTTTAAAAGAGTTCAGAGGCCTTCCTTCTTTCCCCTAGTTCATCCCTGACTTTGTGTTCTGTAAAGCCAGTGGTTTACCTGTGTCTAGGGACCCTTTACCTGGCCAGGTTAGAAAAAAGGCTGATTCTTCCACCCTCTAACAATCTGATACCTTATCAATCACATCCCAGAACCTCTCCCCTTCAAACAACATTAAGTAAATGTAATTTGGGTGACTTAGAGTGAACCTGCCCAGTTTTATGCAGAAATCACCCAGGAACTTGATAAAGTGTCCAGTAGATTTGTTGCTGAATTAGGAAACCAACATAAATGTAAATGAAATTGAATAAAACTTAAAAGTAAGCTTTTTTGTTCAGGAGGCTGCATGGTAAAGTGAAAAGAGCTTTGTAAGAAGAGTCTAAGACACTTCACTACCCAAATTAGTTGTGTGACCACAGTTTAATCTTGCTTATTCTTACTTTCTTCTTCTGAAAAATGAAGATAGTATCTTTCATGCCTCCTTGACTCAAAAAAAGCTATTAAAAAAATGAGTTGATTTATATGAAGGTGCTAGATGATACCATACAGATAGAAGTTATTACTTTGTCTTTCATCTGATGGCTGTTTTACATGAGATGTAGTAGTAAGGCTTAGGCTACAGCTAGCTGGCCTTAAAGCTAGAAAATCCTGCTTTTGAATACATACCCTTCATAAGTCATTGAACTTCTTGGGCCTGTGTAACTTTATCTCCATTGGTAGTCTCTATCTCTTTTGATAAAGTCTCATCACTGGAAGTTTCCTATATGAAATCACAGGCCCAAGCCATTGATTTTGATATTCCTCTTTTTTGAAGAAATTATTAATTATAATTGAAATATTAAATGCTAGTTTTGGTGATCATGCTATTTTTTAGTTCTTCTAAAGGAATCAGTACTGTCTTATATTCTTACCTCATGAAATAGTTTCTTTATGTCAAAAGTCTGAAATCAAGGATTAAAACAGTTGTTTTACATTCATGTTCACATGAGAATATATTATTGACCGCATATTTTGATATAATCTGACATTTTTCTAAAGAACATTTTTGGAGATCTTTTATGTGTTTTTTTACTTGCTGTTTAACTAGTAGCAAAATCTCTTCCTGAACCCTGAAAACTCAAGATGGAGACAATTTTGATTTTAATAGTATTCTTTCATTTGTTGCAGATTCCATGCAGTGTTCCTAGTATAAGAATATTTTATTTACACCCATATTTTTTGTTTTCCACAAGGAGTCTTTGTTTAAAACATCTGGTGGGTAATTTTCAACCAGTACATTTATTTTGAGGGGAGGAAATTCAGTTTTATTTTCAGTTTCTTATTTTCTCTTTTCCCCACTCATTGAGAAAGCAAGAAAAACAAAGCTCATTTTGTGTGTGTGTGTGTGTGTGTGTGTGTGTGTGTGTGTTTATAGTCATATAATTCTGGGCTTTCTGTAATTTAGGTGCATTTTTGTCATAAATTAGACAACATAACTCAAATGTTCTTTTAGAAAAATCAGTGACACTGCTAACTGGCTAAGCAAATTCCCTTAGCCAGTGTTTTCTGTAGAAAAGAAAGATCAAAGATTTTAGCATCCATAATTGTAATACCCTGCAAGAAACTGTACAGAATGCTCAAAGACTGAATATCTCCTTTTAAAAAAATGGGACATAAGTGGTTACATGCAGTTTTGTACATACCTCTCTAGCATCCACAAGATTTTTGTGTAAATGCACCATGCTTATATATCGGATTGATTAGATTAATTCCTTGGAATATAACCTCCTTTTTACTTACCTTTTCCCTATTCATGTATTATGTTGAAACAAATTTGAATAAAGCTATCTTGACTTTTAATTTGGGAACCTTACTCTACAGTATAAGTTCTTAGAATCTGTGAGCTTGTTGAGGTGGGGGGGAATGTTTTATTTTGATAACTGTTTCAGTGTGATTGGTTTTCTTTGTAATTGTATATATATATTTTTTATGCCTTTTAAAACATTCTGAGGAGTCCATAGGCTTAGGCTGCTAAAGAGGATCCTTGCCTTCTGCAGAGACTCATGGTCAGTTTATGGTTGGAATATGTCCTCATTTCTACTATGTTAAGCTTTCAAGCTCCAATCTCACAAACGACTAGAGTCATAGTAACTATGCAGATAATACAATTTTTGAAATTATCTATAGTATATACCAGCTTTTGATCGGTCTCATTGTAAACAGTTATATTATTTTTCACTTATGTCACAGGATACCTGATTTTCATTAATGGAGATGATTACTCCGGTGATAAAAGTTGCAGCTCCTTCATGCCTTGCATGGTCTTTGAACTGCTGAAACAAACAAACAAAAAAATACATCACTTAGCGATCACCCTTATGATGATAGGTATTTATTGTATGCCTATTTTATTATTATAGGTATATCATTATATACCTATTTTATCAGATAAAAGACTCCTTCAGAAACCAAGAACTTAATTCAAGGTGTTCTCACTTTTTAGGAAAATGGTATCCAGAATTTATTTTAAATTGGAAGTTTTCAGTCTACTCTCTAGTTGACTTTTAGAAAGAAATAAAAAGAAAATTTAGGTGTGGCATACTAACCATAACTAGATATTCTAACTCTTGAAAAAAAAAGTAGCTCTAATTTCAGAAACCCACATAGTTTTTTTTTCTTATCACAAATATTTTAACATGTGGGCGTGTTTAGTTCTGACATTTTACAATTTGTCCTTTGTTTACATGCAGCGAGGAGTTATGGGCGAAGACGAGGTAATTCACTTACATTTGCTATAGTATAATTACTTCTCGTTGAACTTTTGCTGATTAGTGCTATGATTATTTACTTTAGTTTGTTTGGTTTTTTTAAACCTAGATGTGTTATACCTACAAGGTATAGCAATTTCACAGAAGATTTCACAGTTGATTTGGGTACAGATTTCATTATTTGAATCCTAAATCTTTAGCTTATTAATGCATATTAATGCTAATTACAATTAACGTACAATATATTTTCAGATTTATATTACTTAGTTTCTCTCTGCTATGTTCATGTAGTTGAATATTTTAAATATAGCTTCTGCTTACAGCTTAATTGTTGAAGGAATCAACTTTAATGATAATACTAGTAAATGTAATACATGATTGTACTCATATACATCTGACTATATAATTGCATTTTTTTCTTCTGAATAGTTCAGTTTTAGATTATTTCAAAGCTGCATTAATAGGTACCCAGTAGACCATTAGTAAACCTATTTTACAAAGAGATTATATTGTTCGTTACTTTGGTTATTTGAATTTTTGATCTCTTATTTTTTGTCTCTTAATATTCAGGGAATATCAATAGGGGAAAGAATCCTAAAAATTGAGCACTGAAGTCCAGTGTTAGACTAAGAAGCAGTCAGCATTTGGTTGTCCATAATGTGTGCTCTCTTTTCTGGATAATAAGAGAGCAACAGAAGTGACCTAAATAAGCTTATGGGTCATAATGATAATTTTGTAGAGGTAGTAGAGCCCTAATTATCCCAGGACTAATTTCTATATTTTAAAATGTCTACATTGACTTCATTCTTGAGCTCCAATTTCATGAAATGCTCAACTGAACTTTTTACAGTTTTCATTTTACACACAAAAGAAATCTAAGGATGTGAATTAAGATTTGGAGGGACTTTTCAGAAGGTCATTTCTTACAGCAAATTCAGAACCCCATAACCAAGTATAAAATGTTAGTGCTCATGCATAAATGTATAGGTTGACTTAGTTAATTATGCTATTCTGTGCTATTCCGGGTGGTTGTTTTTAAAATGAAAAAAAAGATTTCCTTCCCCTATACAATTTTCAAATTATTTCAGAACTATATTGCAACTTTAACATGTTCTTAAGTACACATTTTCCTCTTCTAAGATAGTTCTCTACATGAAATTGTTAATACTGAGTTTGCAATTTGCCAGTCGAATGTGCAAATTTATTTCCTCATGTTCACTAGTTTGATAACCCCAACTAGAAAGATTCCTCTTCATTCCTATTCTATCCGTTGATTTTTATGATCTTAATGTTGTACCTACTGAACAGTTCTTTGAACCCACATCTTCTGACTCTTATAGTCTAATGTTCTTTCCACGATGTGACATTGTCATTGTGTGTTTGCCCTGAATTTATTTTTATCTTTTAATAGATTATGTTTAACATATCAAGATATCATTCAACAGCCATACATTAAGTACTTTCACTGCTTATCCTGGGGTGAGAAAAATATCATAGGATTTAGAGCCAAAGGGAACATTTATAGATCATCATTAAGATATGATTTCTTTGTATAGTTTCTATTTTGGGAATGATGGGGAGCATGGCCAGGAGAAGAGGGATGTTAGATAACCACATATGTAATATACAATTATTATACTATAGAAGGAGTCATTTATTTTGCTAGCTTTCCCTCGTATTCACAGCCTTAATCAAAGCCAAGTTCCTGATAATAATCCTTTACAAACATTTCTACTATTGACACATATTTTATGTCTTATGAAATATCCTCCTGTTCATGATTTCTGACCTCAGTTACTGAAGCGTCCCGCCCCACGCTGTTGTTTTCTTTTGGCTGTTGGACAAAGCCATGATAACTGGATTACTGCTTTTTCTCTCATCTTTCACCTGCACTAACTAGTCAGTCAGCGAACAGGTTTTCAGCACCTACCATATGTCCAGCACTGTGCTAGGTGCTGCAGATGCACAAATACAAAAAATGAAGCAACCCCCACGTGCAGATGGCTTACCTTCCAGTGAGGAGACAAGTATATGTGAAGTCATGTATGTATACACACACATGTACACACAAATGCAAGTATTTACAGATTTGTTTGGGAGGTGGTAGGGCAGTAGCAGTTGGGAAGATGAGCAAAGATTTCATGCTGAAGATGATGCTTTTAAAATCTTTTAAAAAAGAGAGAAGGTCTTTATCCAGGAGGAAGTATAAAGGCATTGGAGTTTATCTAGTAGGGAAATCACATGATCTTATTTGTCTTTAAGGAAAATTAGTTTGGCAACAGTATGTAGAGGATGTAGAGTGATGAGACTTGAGTTTGGGAGACCATTTAGGAGGCTGTCATAAAAATCTAGATAAGAGATGAAAAGGACATGAGCTAAAGAAGGTAGCTATGTGAATGGAGAGGAGGCAGATGCAGATTGGTGTAAAGATAGAAATGGAAAGATTTGGCAAGGTCTCAGGGAGACTGGAAAGATTATGGCATCTTTGACAGAAATAAGGAAGTTTCAAGAGGAGGAGGACTTTAGAGTTCTGTCCTAGGTACTGTTATAGACTCTTCACTTCTCCTTTTATATTCTCTTTATTTCCTTGTTGACTACAATATGTTTAAATATCTCTGTGTAGCTGACTCCTCAGATTTATACACACATTTTGACATAGTCTCTCTGGAGCTTAGTCCTGAATCATCAGATGACTCTTGGGCATTTCAGACTGGATGAACATTTTGACTCAGTATATCCAAAACTGAACTCACAATCTTTCCCCCTACATTTAGGAGTTAGATTATTGTCAAGCTCCTCTAGAGCCTCAGTTCCCAGAGAAAATCAAAATGATGAATTAATAATACAAGTAACTCTAACGTATACTTTATTAGAGTTTTGTGTCATGTCCCTTGTTGTGGGAACCACAAAGGGACCTAGATTTAAGATGTCCCTCTGACACAAACTGGCTGTATGTGCCCCACCCTGCAAGTCCTAGGTGGCTGTAGCAGCTAGGTAGCACAGTAGCTTCAAATTTGGCCTCAGATATTTACTTTTTGACTCAGAACAAGTCATTTAACCCTGTTTGTCTCAGTTTCCTCATCTCCAAAATGAGGTAGAGAAGGACATGGCAAAACCACTCTAATATCTTTGCCAAGAAAACCCAGAAGGGTGTTATGAAGAGTTAGGACTGAAATGACTGAACAACAAATTTTCAGTGCTCTAGGCAATGCTTTTAGACTTTTATGTTACAGAAACTGTACAAACTGGCATAGACAAAGGGGTGTCCTCAGTCTGGTAGTTCCCTGCACTCACATCCCAGGTTGAGTTCTAATCCCTTTTCTAGACCATGAGTTTTATTAAGTAGAGAACATTTCTTGTCTGTACTTTGTATTTCCCTCAGGCCTGTATAGTGCTTTGCTTTCCTTCAGTACATGGTGTGAATGTTTCTGCATAGAGCTGAATTTCTACTTTGTTTACTGTATCACCTCCAAGTAACTTTTTTATTTAAAAGACATTCATTCAATTGGGTTGTAAAAGGTTAACTAAAGTAATTATGTTGTCAATCCACACCTAACTAGGAATTGTTTTATCTCCTCAGACTGACACAAAATGATGACTAAAATAAACTGAGCCTCTACTCGTCAATTAACAAGTCCAAAATAGAATTCATTATCTTTCTCCCAAAATCTTTCCTCCCCCTTCTTTTGTACAGTACAACGACAATCTCAGGTACCCAGGTTCGCATCTCAAAATTGTTCTCTACCTCCATTATCCAATCAGTTGCCAAATCTTATTCATTCTACCTTTCTGACATTTCTTACATCATTCTACTCTCTAGTGACTGAGACACTATCCTAGTTGAGACTCTCATCTCCTTTCACCTGCACTATCACACACGATACAATATCACTCCTTAGTGAGCTTTCTCCCTTTAGTCTCTTCCCTCTCCAATCCATTATCCACAGTGGAATGCCAAATTGTTATTCCTAAAGCACAATTCTGATTATATTATTCCCCTTGCTCATTAGGCCCCTGTGGCTCTTTATTCTCTGTAGGATTAAAGACCTGTGTCTCTTGTTGATTTTTGAAGTCTTTTACAATCTGGCTCCAGTCTGCCTTTATAAACTTAACTGTGGCTCAATTTCATCTCCTTCATACACATTACTATCCAAACTGAACTAATAATTTATGTCCTCTTTCCCACAGTTCCATCCTTCTAATCCTTTGTACATTTGTTCCTGTATTGAAATACTCTTGAAATACTTGAAATACTCTTCCTCCTTACCTTTACCTCTTGGAATACCTAGTTTCCTTTAAAATTTAGCTCCTGTGCCAGCTCCTATATGAGGCCTTTCCTGACTGCCCTCCCTTTTCTCTCCTCCCTTCCCCACCTACTAGCACCTCTTTACTCATTACCTTATATTTACTTTGTATTTCATATCTACTTATGTGCATATATTGTTTTCCAGATAGACTGTAAGCTACTTGAGAATAGGACCTGTTTTGTTTTTATCTTTTATCCTCAGTGCCTAGGGTATTGGCTGATATATTGCCATTAACATAGGTATTTAATA
Source organism: Pseudocheirus occidentalis (assembly GCA_028646575.1). Taxonomy (NCBI): domain Eukaryota; kingdom Metazoa; phylum Chordata; class Mammalia; order Diprotodontia; family Pseudocheiridae; genus Pseudocheirus; species Pseudocheirus occidentalis. The sequence goes on along the minus strand of CM053601.1, from coordinate 129,777,685 downwards.
AATGCTTATTTATTAATTGACCTTTGTCCTGAGTCCAGGGTGGCAATCATCTGGCCAAAAGAGTAAAAAAGCAAATAAAGGATAGTGAATAAGGAAAGGAGCTATTTTGCTTAATTTTGCCAACAAAAACTTGAGATCAAAATATTTCAGTAGATAAATTGTAATAGAAAATGAATGCTCTCTCACAAGGAAATGTGTGATCTACCCTCATGTGAACTTAATTAAGCCATTTCTGAAATCTAAAGAAGTGGATTTGCACAATGGCTTGGTATCCGTCCATATTGATGAAGGGAAAAATGATTGGAAAATAGGAAAAGAGAAAGAATAGGAGGAGAAAGAGGCCTATTGACTTTAAATAGGCATGTTCATTTATTTTTCAAAAATTCCAGAGACCATTCACATTTGCAAAAATCTTATTCTTTAAAAAGTCTGCAAATTTTATTAGCTTTTTCAACCCACTCCCAAGAGTTTTGTTATAATTAAACTGCCTACAAAGGAATGATCAAATATGATAGATAGTCCCTTCTTAAACTTTGTAGGGAAAGCTTGGTTTTTATCTTATCTTTTATCTTACCTGTTGCCTAACCAGTAAGACTCCGTCAAGCTGTTTTGTCCTGATATCACCTTGTCTTCTAGCCTCCTCTTAATATACATCTTTACATCTCTATACTCTAGCCAGATTACTCTCCCACTCAACACTCCCCTTTACAGTCCTTCACTTCAGAACCTTTGTTTTCTATACTCCATCTCTGCAATATTCTCCTCTTCCTCCCCTACCTCCTCCCAATGTCTTGAATTCCTATCCATTCTCTAAAGCTCAGTTCAGATGCCCCAGTATACAAAGCCTTTCCAGATCCTCTTGCTTGGTAATAAGGCCTTGAGTCTTATACAGTGTTTGTTATCATGTTGTACAGTTATCTGTGGTTGTCATTTCTTCCTCTTGAATTCTACCTTCGGTAAGGGTAGAGAAAAAAAGCCTATATATTTAGCTAAACTTTTTATCTCTTTCCCCAGGGCTTAAATGAGTTTCTGTACAACTTGGTATTTAATAAATATTTGTCAAATCTTCTTATACATTTCTAATACCTAAGTGATTCTTCAGATATTTCAGTTAATTTGGGAAGCACATAAACTGATTTTTACCACTAATGTGTAGAGCCAAAATTTTCATCTAAGAATGAATGTAAAAAATATATATATGCATTAATCTTATCAGTCTTTATTTATGTAGCAAACATAGTTTAAGTAAATTTTGAATGAGAAATAGTTACTTCTGAATTTTAGGTCATTTAATGTTAGGATAAGAATGACAAAAATGAGTCCAGTATAGGTTATCTTAACATACTTTAATAATGTAATTGTTGAGTGATTTTGTTCTGTTCTTCACCAAAAACCTTTGTCCGTTTTTTTTTTTTTTTTTGCTCTAATCCTGGAGAAATCTCACAAGTACTCGTTAAGTACCTGTTATGTTTTAGGTACTTAATAAAGGAGATACAGACATCTATGATAGAAAAACAGCAGTATAGAGAAACTTGTTTCATTGTGTACAAGGACCAAGTCATGGAAACTGTATAGGTGTTGAGATCAAGTTAAGATCCTTCTAAAGATTTAGATCTGTTTGCAAATTTTTATTAGTTTAGAATAAATTTTTGGTTTGCTTTCAGGGTTAGAAGCTATTTGGTTTCATACATTCTTAAGATTTTTTTCTTCCTCAAGGTAAAAACTAATAGAAACAAAAGCATTTATTAGCTACTTTTCCTTTTTATCATCTTCTGTTAAGTCTTAAAATTAGGTTTTTTTGGTTTCTCTTTTCTTTCAGGAGTTAAATTTTTCTAATCTTGCCTTTTAGATTTGTTATTTAATTCTTTTCTACCTAGCAAAATCGTTTTAGAAAACAACTTTTCATTAACATAGACAAATCAGGTAAATGTTGTCTAAGGTATTTCCTCTGAAGATGAGCATACTAAAGATGAGCATACACATATGTGGAATAGGCAGCCACCTGTATAATCTGATCTGAGTGAACATGTAGAGGTCCTCTTGCATCTAAATAGTTTCCAAACCAGCATGTCACTATGTATCTTTTAGAATTCTATAATAAAATGTTAATCCTCATCTGCAGGGGATAGTACATTTAATGTAATTTAAACTTTATCAGTTCTTAATGGGGGAAGGAGTGGTAGGAGGAGAAACTTGACTTATTAAATCACTTATTAATTTGTATCAGGTAGGTTGAGAACAAGGCCTTCTTAAGGATAAGATGACAGGTTAATTTTTAGTGGCTGGAAGAGAATGAACAAATGTTTAATTTTTTCTCTGGGAAGGTATTATAGTCAGACTCTGTTTAAGCAAAGGACTGTATAGGTGATGACCCAGAAAAGAACACTCAGAAGAAGCAATCAACAGGTAGTAAAAGAGCCAGAAGCAAGGGTTGTCAACAAAAGCCAAGAGAGTAGGAATACCCAGGAAAACATTACATGATCAGTCCATCAAAAAGGATGACTGAGAAAAAGCCATTGCATTTAATAGTTAAACACGGGTCATATGGTAAAGAGCAGCTTCAGTAAATTGATGGGTCTAGAAGCCAGAATGCAAGGAATTGGAGGAGTAGAAAGTAAAGAAGTAGAAGCAACCCACTATGTCTGGCTATGAAAAGGAAAAGATTAGAAAGACAGCTTGAGAACAGGGTGAAGTGAAAATAATATTTTTATGTTTTGGGGAGTTAGGAAAAAAACCATCAGATAGAAATTATAGATGGGGCATTGATCAAAGAAGAGATGGCAGGGGGATGGCATTAAGGGCATAAGTAGAGGATGACAAAGAAAACCACATCTTCCTCAAACAAAAGCAAAAGAGAAGAAATAAAGGGTGATGTTGAGGATAAATTAGGGGAAAGTGAAAATTCATGACAGATGGTCTTAATTTCCTCAGCATAGTAATCAATGACTTTCTTTGCCTAAAGAAAGAGGTGAATAAATGGGTGGCATTACATGACTCAAGAAGAAGGATTTTACACAAACTTCTCTGAATATGAGAGTCAATCACAGAGGAGTAAAAGGATTGTACTGGATTAGTGAGGGCCCATTTGAGACTACATAATACAAATTTGTAGTAAACTCAGTTGGAAGGTTATGTGACTTGTGGTATTTAGCAGCATGTGAATAGGAACAGAGAAGGCAGATGGTGGTGGTGAGGGGGAGACAATCTAGGGTTGGGGTTTGCAAAAGGATGAGTGGCAATAGGAATGAGGGGTGTGTGTGCAAGAGATTAGAGGGTGGAACACAGCATAAGTTGAACTGGTTTACATGTGAATGCCTGAGAGTGATTCCAGAGCAGATGTCTTAGACTGGGAAAATGGGAGGGGTGGACAAATGATTTGAAAGATTTTAAATTATCCCTGTCATTTTTTTATGTTAGATCTAGGCTTATGTTCTAGCTTGTTATATTTTTCTTAATCTTTTCTAACATGTTAGCTACCTTAGTTTTGTGTTAACTATGCATTTGATAAGCATGCCATCTATGTATGGCTTAATCAAACGCTTTGATAAAATTTTAGTTAAATACCTGTGGTACTCCACTAGAGATCTCCTTCAGAGTTAATATAAGCCATTCGGTATGACTCCGAATGTAGTCATTCAACCATTTTTTTAATCTGCCTTTGCACCATCATCCAGGCCACATTCCTCTTCCTGTTCCACAAGAATAGGTATTTGTAAGTTGGAACATAGTTTTCCACAGCAGCAATGTTTTATGTGTTATAAATTGATTCCTTGATCAACCCATAAATGCCTATTTAATGTTCATTTCAAATAGCTTAAGTTCTTTACTAAGAGTTTTAAGTCTTGGGGAAGAGAAAGCCCAATGGTACAGTTTAAAGGAATGAGAATGTGTTTTCCACCTTTTTCTGCAAACAGGACAAATTCTGGAAGAAAGGAGAGGTAAAGCTATATAGGAGTGTGTCCCTAGGATCAACTCTTCTAAGCTGCTACTTCATTTAAAAATGAAAATGTTCCCTGCTTTTTCCCTTTTTCTTTTGAACTTTTAGGTTTTCTGAAAAGTAGGGGAAGGAAGCATGGTATATAGTAGAAAGAATGCTGGACCTGATGTCAAAGTTTCTAGGTTCTTAAAACCTATGTTCTGCTGTTTGCTAGTTGTGATTTGGAGCAAATCAGTAACCTCCTATGAAAATAGGAAGTTAAAGGGTAGATGATCTCTGAGTTCCCTTTTGGCACTAATTTTCAGTGGTTCTCTACAGTTCATCTAGCATTGTTGGGGAAGAGGGAAGGAGCAGCAGTATTGATTTTGTGTACCATTTGTTTAAGTTTGGGGTTATCTGTATATTGAGAAATCAAAATAAAGTTCCAGTCATGAAAGTTGAGGTCTGTATCTACACACAACCATAATACTATATGTATTTGATGACTAAATTGTACCATAACTTGCAGGAGCTCTTTAGCTTCTTTTGTTGTGCTAGAAGTTTTGCTTCATCTAATATAGAAATAATCAGTCTGTCAGTTAGTTGCCTTGGAAATCCTTTTTTGTTACTATGAAGATTTTTTTTCCCTTAACGTCTTCAGTTGTGATTGCATTCATTCAAATGACAAAATTCTGCTTGTATAAAGGAATGTGAGCTATGGAGAAGATCATTTGTGGTAGTGGCATTTAATGAAGTGTATTGATTTTCTCACATAAATATATAAAAAAATTTAAGTACTGAAATTTTCAGCTTGGTACTGAAAATAGATGGGTTTTTTTCCCCCTCAATTGTTAGTGCTTATAGTATTAAAATAAGAGAGTAGTATTAGTAACATTTTTCCCACAAGGAGATAACTTCATGGATACCTTTGGTCTTTGGTTATGAAGAAAAAGCCCATCTTGTCTTGGTTTATCCACAGAATTATTTCGAACAGTCCACTTGATAAGCCTATCTTTATTCCTTGCCACATCTCACTACCTTGCTACCATTCATTGTCTTTATTTTGCAAGTATTAGTCTTAAAATGTAGGACCAGGAAGAAATGTACACTTTTTTTCCTCCCTTCTTTTTTTCCTTCATCCCCAAATTGTGAATTGACAAAGGAGAGTGGGAGAGTAGGAGCACAGAAGAGAAGCATAATTAAGGAAAGAAAAATAACTTTTCATCAGATTACTTTTGACTAAAGATTTAGAACTATAGCGTTTTCAGATTACTTCTAGAAATGATGCATTAAAATTGTTTCCAGCTATGAAGATTTGCTGTGTTAATTGTGCATCTTGTCACCATAGGAGGCATAACATGATGTGAAATCTTTATTCCCTCATGGTGTCTCTTGATATTTTGCATTAAACCTAGTAAAGTTAGCATTCTGATAGTATTTCTGGCAAAGAGACAAAATAAGTTTAGTTATTTAGTTAGACCAAACTTTTTTTTTTTGATACTGCTTCTAACAATAATACTTCTGTATTCAATATTGTGCTTCCATTCAAACTTGAGAACTTGGCTCTGAGACTTAGTTTTTTAAAATGAAATTTATTTTCTTACTGCAAAAAAGAATTTGTAATAATTTCAAAGACAATGAAGTTGTTCTGTATATGCTCTTAATATCAGCAGTAAAGTACTCTTTCAAAGTAAAGTTTGCAAAACTCATTAGCACTTAACTGACAGATTTGAGTCGAAACTTCATTTGAAAATGAAGAAAATTTTATATGGTTACTGTGTTCCCATAAACACAGAAGTAAGTTTATCATCTTAATTACCAAATTCATCATGGAATTGGATAAATTATTCTTTTTAAACTAGTATTCTTTTTCATAGATCTTGGTGCAAGGTCTTTTTGGTTTTGGTTTTTAAATGAGGAGCTCTTTAAAATGACACTACTTTTCTGAAGACAAAAGTAACTGAGTCTGAGACATTTCTAGTATGAAGATATTTGATAAATAAAATGAATAAGCAAAAGAATCCTTGAGCACAGAATCGAGATAAAGGGAGTAATACAGGAATTTCATAAGTATTGAAAAGGACATCACAACCCATATAATCCAGCTCATACCTGAAAAAGAATCCCTTCTAAAACACAACTCTGCAAGTAGTTATATTGTCTCTGAAGATCTCCAGTGAGACCATCCCTCTGAAGGGACTATCTCTTATCCCCTGAGACCGACCATTGCACTTTTGAATAATTTTGATTCTTAAGAAAGTCTTTTTCTTACACCAACCCTAAATTTGTTTCCTTGTAACTTCCACTCATTGTTTTTAGTTCTTTCTCTTGGGGGCAAAAATGACAAGTCTAATCCACCCTTCCATGTTCACAGCTTTTAAAATACATTTGAAGACTAGTTCATAGCTTTGTCAAATCTTCTCTTCAAACTTCTCTGTGTTTCTCCTTTCTTCGGGCATCATGTGACTTGGTCCTGATCTTAATATTCTTGATGTTCTTAGTGCTTGCCATTGTCTTCCAGATACAGTCTGACTGAGGCAGAATGTAGTAGGACTTGTATCTCTCCCCCTTCCCCCATTTTTCAAATCTAAGTCTCTTTTTAATGTAGGGTAAGATTTTATTTGCTTACTTGGCTACCAAATCAAATGTAATTGGCTTATATTGAACTTGTAATACACTACAAACCCCAGAACTTTCATGCCTTTTCCATCTTTTTCTTGTGAAGTAGATTTTTGGAACCCATTATCTTTGTTATATTTTATTGTATTCATTTTGAACTGATTTTATAATGTCATGAACTTAAAAAAAACTTACTGATGTCTTAAAATGCATGTGTGTGTATGTATATATGTATACATACATATACTTAAACAACTAATAAAACTTTTGACTTAACACTCCTCCTACATTAAACCCTCCATTGTAACAAAGAATTGTAGCTGAGTAAAACCAGCCAACACATTGGCCATGTATAACAACATATACCTTATTTCAAACCTATAGTCTGCTATTTCTCTGAGAGGAGGAAAACATGCTTCCTTGTTAATCACCTAAAATCATAACTACCATTGGTTAATACATAGAACAGGGTACTGATGTCTTTTAATGCTGTGGCTTAAAAAATTTATTTTTATATTGATGCCTTTGATTTTTGCATCATAGTCCTGTTCCATACCACCCCTCTCCTAAACAATGAGCTTTGCCTTTTAACAACAACAACAAAACACCTTAGCTAATGGTAACCAAACGACACAGAAACCGCATCCTGTTAAGATCTTTTTTAATCCTGTGTTAGATATTCCTCCTGAATGTATGTTATATAGTTACTTCTGCTGTAACATGATGTACGAGTTCCTAAAAAGCACTATGCAAGGTTGCAGAATAAAAACCACAGAGCCTGAAATTAGGACACAACACTTAACAACTTAATCAGTGACAGGAAAAAAAAGATCAGAAACTAATAAAAATGGCAGCATAGTTTTATTCACTTTAAATGGTTAAGAAATACATAAATATCACAATAAATATTGGCTGCTTAGGCCACCTTAGGCTACTGCTCTGGAGCTATAGCAGGCATAGCAGAAGGGGAAAGGAGAGTGGGAGTACAGACCATCCTTTCTTCTACTTACAGCTCCAGCTTACTGCATCAGAAGATTTGCAATACATATGGCAGTTCACCTTGAAAAATATGGTTTGCTTATGGGCATGGGCATCAGAAAGTTGCTTGTGCCTTGTGAAGTGCTATCACTTTCTGCATTCTCAAGTGTTTTTCTTGGAAAATTGCACAAAAAGAAACTGAATCTGATTTGTGTTGTTTCAGAATTGACTATATCCATTTGATAAGCATGTTATAATCTTTGCCTTTAGATGGGGATAGGTTTTCTTGTTAATTTCACCCAAGTAGGTAGCAAAGCCTGATGATTTTGCCTCACTTAACTATATAGTAAATAATGCTTAAATTATTTACGTTCACCATTTCACTTGAGCACTTAATGTACTTTTTAGGTTTGAGGCACTATACCTGGCTGGGAATACAAAGATAAATGTTACAAAAGTTTTGCTTTCAAAGAGCTTATGATGTAATAGCAGTCAAGTGTAGTTTATTCTCGCATGGATAGAGGTTGATAAGTGCAGAAATTTTATTCCTAATTGTCCTTTTTATCTAGATTCTAAATAAATCACTGCCCTCCTGTTTGCATGTGTCTTTAAAAAAA
>CM053601.1:129751823-129769055 GCA_028646575.1 Pseudocheirus occidentalis | reverse complement strand
TCAATGTTCTGGGCTGGGGGGTAGGGACAAAAAGGGGAGAAAATTTGTAACTCAAAACCTTGTGGAAATGAATGATGTAACCAAGAAAATAAATTAAAATAAAAAAAAAAGAGTTAAGAGAAGAATTCTTATTTTGCTTCTGTATTTTCTGTCAAGGAAAATGATCTTCCAATAAATTTCAAAGGACAGAACTAAAATGGTTAGCAGTGAACTGAAGGTCAAGATAGTCAGAGAGATGGAACAAGAAATTTGCAAATTATAGGCTGCTGAGCTTGTGTGCAAAATTTGACAACAAAATTTTAAAGGAATTATTTATCAGCATTTAGAAAGAAGCAATGATGACTAAAAGCAGAGTGATTTCATCAAGAACAGGGCACAAGAGACTAACCTAATTGTCTTTTTGGAAAGGGTTGCTGGATTGGTAGATCAAGGGATGATATAGATATAATTTGCTTCCATTTTGGCGAAGTGTCTGACAAGTCTTTTCTATTCTTGTGGATAAGATTGGCTATATCTTCATTTTCTTGTACAAATCTGTTGGTATAAGAACTACTAGTGAGGATTCTCTCTCAACAAATGCAGATCAGCAACTGCTCTGCAACCTACAGACTTAGGGATTTGCCTATGAGAACAGAGCAGCTAAGTAACATACCCAAGGCCACATAGCCAGTATGTGTTAAGAGAATATAAACCCAGATCTTCTTATCTACTACTCCACACTGCCTCCTGTACCTTTTTTATTCTATGAGATAGATTCTAACTGTTTACTGTGAGACAGATCACAGGCCAATTAGGTGGCTTCAGAATTAATTTTACTCCAATAGAATGCCTCAGATCATCCCATGGCTCTATACTGTCAAACATTTTTATCAGCAACTTGGAAAATGGAGGAAAAGTTGAAATGCTTATCAAACTAGTAGATGACAAAATTAGAAGAGACAGCTAATGTGTTAGATGACAGAGTTTGAATTCAAATAACAATGACCTGAATCTAAGATGGTTGAAAAATCTTTGTGTTAAAAATAAAAAAATCAGACAATGATAGGGGAAGTCTGTACTGGCTGGTATGAAAAAAAAAATTGGGGGCCAAATTTAGTTGATTAAAAGGTAAAAAGATCAGTGGCATGATTCAGGAGCATATCCTTGTCCCCCCTTCCTTCCCCACAAAACCCCCAAATTTCAACAAACTAATGCCACAGCATTAAAGACGCCACAGCATTAAAAAAGAGTAACAAACAATATCTAAAACAAGGGAGAAAACAGTATCACTATACTCAGATCTGAAAAGATCATATCCAGTGTGCTACAATCAGTTCTGGGTATCACATTTTAAGAAAGACAGGAATATCTCTGGGTAGGTATTCCAGTTAAAGAGTTAAGAAACTATGCCATATGATGAACAGCTGACAGAATGAAAAAAACCCAGAACACAGTTTGGTCTAGAAATGAAAAGGTAGGCATGACGACTGTTCTTTAATTATCCGAAGGTTTTGTCGAGTAAAAGAGGGTTGATTTGTTAAAGGTGACAAAGCTAAAAGCAATAGGAAGTTGCTGAATGGCAGATTTTGGTTCAAAGTATGGAAATTTTTCCTATCAATTAGACCTGTCCAAAAAAGTAGAATGTATTGCTTTGAAAGGTGGGAAGGTTGGGGGTGACTGGAGGGAGATGTCTGTCTCAGGATCAAGAGCTGTAAGGGACATGAGGTCATGTAGTAAAGCTCCTATCATGGAGTTTAAGTATGAGGAAACTGAGGCCCAGAAAAGTTAAGTAATTTGCTCAAATTAACACACTCAATATTCAAAGCCAGGATCACTGACTCCAATTTCAAGTTCTTTTTTCTATAGCACATTATACTACCTTCATAGGTCTTCACACAGAAACTATGTGGCTACTTCTCAGGCACAGGTTTAACTAGATGTGAGATCAGCTCTTCACTTTTCAGGTGAGAAACTTGACACTTAGAGAGGTGAACTGACTTGTTCAAGGTCACACAACTAATAAATACCCAAGAAGGAATTCGAACCTTGATCCCCACTACAAATCGAGTACTTCATTAACTACTAAGGGGTTAATAAATTTTGAACTGAATTACTGGATATAGATTAAAATTTAACTTGACTTTATTATCTATTCTGTAGTGCCAAGTATAAAGTTGGATGCACAGAGCACGTATCTGAATACTGTTTCTCTGCAATGCTGAGGTCCTCGTGCCAAGAACTAATCTAACCTCTGGCTTGTAAGAAAATATGCACCTTGCAAAATGAAGAGAAAACAGGGCTTAAAGCAACCCCTCACAGAAAGGATGCACACTCTGGAGTAAGAGAATCTGGATCCAAATCGTCCTTCACTCTCACATGTGACCCTGAACAAAAGTCACTGAACCAATCCAGGGCTTAGCTTTCTCATTTCTAAATGAAGTGGTTGGCAGCCTCAAAAGCCTCTTCCAGTTCTAGATCTACGATCTCATGATTTTAAAAAACTGCATACTACAGAGACCATTTACTATGGGTTACCCAGTTACTTGTTTCATGTCTTAACACATTTACTTTAAGCAACTCAATTTTAATGAATTTTTTATTTTTAATTTTCCTTAAGTCAATTAGTTTTATAGTGTGACACTTTTGTTTTCCATTATCACAATGAAAAGCTAAATAAAACCAAACAGAATTTAATAATAAAGAACGTTTAAACATTTTGAAGTCCAAATTCTGACTGCACAGAGCATAAGAGTGAGTCATAGAGGGAAAGTCAATATGGATATGCTAGTTAACTGTATTACACAGAGAATAATAAATAGTCACATACAGTTGGAATTAAGGGATTTTCATTTGTGAGTGTTCTGGGTTTCTATTCACTTTGCTTATGTATTTCCTGTACTTACTCCCCCCCTGATTTCAAGACCTAGGAAAATATTAATCTTGTATGTAAGGACTCAGTTAATAAATATGGATACATCTCCCAGCTGCTATCAATATTTAACCCCTACAAACTAGCTTTAAAATGACTACCTCTCCTCTTCTCTCCAGGAAGCAACCTTTCAAAGCTTTTACGGTACAAGGAATACTAGGATCCACATCTTCTACATACAGGGGACTAGAAGCTTTAGAACAGTAGTTCTCAACCTTCCTAATGCCACGACCCTTTAATACTCGTATGTGGATGTTTCTGCATGTGGGTGGACTTGCCTGGAGACAGATAGAGGAGTGGTGTCTTGGTTCCTAAGACCATCAGAAATATGTGTTTTCTGATGGTCTTAGGCAACCCCTGTGATGGGGTTGTTTGATCCCCAAAGGGGTCGCGACCCACAGGTTGAGAACCACTGCTTTAAAAGGCCTCCAGCTGATACAATAAAGAATAGCCCCTCCGGTTACTATACCATCAGAGATCTATAGGATACAGTTGAAATACAACTTGAAATTTCATCTGGAAATATCAGTCCAACTGCTAACAGGTACCACCATTTGGGCACTACAGGTAGCCTCTGTGACAAATCTTGTTGTCATCAATTCAAGTTTTATCAAATAATTTTAATATGTTAAGTCTGACATGACAAGTGTGTGTGTAGAAGGGATTGGCTTAAACATCAGCTTTTATTAAAGCTAATGACAGTACACTGAGAGAAGCAGCCATTCTGTAACTTGAAAAATGCTATGTCCTTAGGTATATAATTTTAATACAGTCTCACTTATTTAGCATAGAGAAGAATGAACTGTTTACTTTCTAAGAATTTTATGTGTAAATTATTAATCTGAGAAAAGAAAAAGGACTAATGATAGTACAGATTAAACCAAAGTCAAACAAAAAAGTAAAAGCAATTTTCTTCATTGAATGTACATGCCAATTTTAATTGTTACAAAATCTGGAATAAAAGTCTAGGACCTGTGATTTGGTTTATACTACTGTCCTCAACATTTAAAAAAAAGATCTTATACGTTATTCAGAAGTGGCAGCATGTGGAAAAGTTGGCTGACCTTGTCATGATTATGAAATACAAAGGCATTTTCAATGACTAATTAGTTTAATAAACATTAAAAAAAATCTAGTAAAGTGCTGGGAGACAAGAAAGATGAAATGAACAGATCTTTCCCCTTTCCCCCATGAAGGCGTTCACAAATAGGAGGATGGCTCCTGGCTGAAGCTAGGCAGGACATCTTAATCGCAATCGCATATGAGCAGAGAGTTGAAGAGAACCTCAGGAATCATCTAATATAGCCCATCACTTACCGAAATTTGTATTTAGAAAAGATTTATAAAATAGAAGAATAGTTAATAATATTATTTTCCTTGCTTTGCACATTAATCTGCGTTAAAATTCCCGTAGGAGTGATTTCAGGCATGACATATACAAGATCTTCATAAAATCTAAACAAACCTTTAAACTTTTAGTAATTTAGTTTGTATGACAGAAACCAATACAAGTGCTAAACAACTATTATTAGGAACAATATCTACTTTATATATTGCTAATAAAGATGTGAACAAATGGCTATTTACTACCATAGGAGAGTAGTAAACACTACCAAATGGTGTTCTATGACTAAATGAAATTAAGTACATACAAGCTATAAGAAAATCTAATTTCCGATTAAATATCATTAATAATTACTATTTTCTGACTATCCTAAAGTAAAGGTTAAAAGTTTTTAAAAAGTGAAAGGATTCTGAAGTCTTGTATGTACATTCAGAAATATTTTGATATTAACTCCTGAGATTAAAGATAAAAAAACTCAAAAGTGTTATACTATCACACTGAATTCTTACAGCTATGCTTCTGAATACATTTTACAATATGTAAAATTTAGCACATTTATGATATACAACTTACTCGCTTGTCAATATCGCCATGTTGAAGTTGAACAAACCGAGCACTAATGGCAGCAATATAGCTCTGCTGATTGGAAAAAGCAACACGCCCGGCACCTTTTGGGTACTTCAGCTCTGGATCTGTATCAATCCCTGCATAACAAACTCCACCATAGAGCCGGTCCATTATCATTGCGAGTTCCACTGTAATAGAAAATTTGTGAAAAGGGTTTAGGAAAGGTTATTGGTTAAAATAGATGTTAAAAAACTGGCTCATGCAAATAACAAATCAAACTACTCATTAAAAAATGGACACACTTCTATAATGCTTTATGGTTCACAAAGCATCTTTTTTCATAACCAAAAGATGTAGATAGAATATTATTTCCACTTTACAGATGAGGAAATGGTGACATGGTAGCTCAGAAAGATTGAAAGATCTACCCATAGCTGGCATGTAATTTAACTGAGGTCTAAGTGAAAGTCTCTTTTCACACCTAAAATTCTTTTACAAAGTAAAAGGCCTATGAGATCTCATTTGTGGGAAAACTTTAGTGTCTTCCCTCTGAGATTATCTCCAATTTATCCTCTATGTTACCTCCCTATATATTTATTTGCATTAGACTGTAAAGCTCCTTAAGGTCAAGGATTATTTTCGCCTTTATTTGTACCCCTAAGTGCTTAGCACAGGGCCTGCCACACAGAAGGGACTTACTGTTTTCTGACTGAGTGCTCCCTACTAGAACTGCAACCTGCTCATACTTTATTAGAGCTGCTGGAGTCAAAAAATTAATCACCAGGTTAGGGTATCTAAGCTGGTATGTAGGAAATTATTAAAGACTAGCTGTCCAAAAATCAATTTGTAAGACCATCCATTTATTCCATGAATGAATTATGGCAAGTTTAAGATATGTTCAGCTAGATTTGTTATAACTAAAGGTTCAATGATTTCTTTTTACTTATTACTTACTACTATTCAGTGGATAATTTATAAAATGATATTCCTTAAATGATGATTCAAAATTCAGTAGAGAAAATTGTATACAACCTATAATGCTTTAGTGACAAAAAGCAAATTACTGATGGTGCTTTTCCTAAAACCTGAGATCCTCATAAGCTGTCGCCTGAAAGACACCCAAAGATCCACAAAATTATTCATTTTCTTGGTGACGTGACCTCTCCCAATACAACTGCTAATACAGAAACAACAATTTGCAAGTCACTACTGCTTTTGGATTAACAATAAAATGCTTGCAGAAACATCATGGATTGAAGATCAGTACCAAGAAAAAGGTTTACTGAGAAGTAGGACTCACTTTGCTGTTAGGCATATAGGAGGATGAAACAACATATTTGCCATCATATTAGGACAACTGACCAGTTTTTCCTTAGCTGTACTGTCACTTTTGCTATGTTATCACAAATATGGAGGTGAGAGTTCACTTGTGACATAGAGGTGGCTGCCACCTCCCATTTTATGATACCTTAAGAAAAATGTGAATAACTGAAGATTTGGCCTGCTTCCTCTGAAAGATTCTTGGAATTTCTATTCAATCATGGACATTAGTGTATGTGTATCTGTGTATGTATATTCTATATCATTTATACCAAACTGTCAGAGTTTGAAGACATTATGTAAAAAATGCTTCAACACAACTGACAGGTAAAGAGACAATAAGATCTTGCTGTTTATTTTTGATTTTATAGTAGTATTTGAGACTCAGAAGAGCCAATGCAGCACTCCTTAAAAGATTATGACAGATTTAACTTTTGAGATAAAAGATTTGCTAAGTATTGACAAGAAATGTGTGAAATGAGAAGACCTGTTCACTTAAGTTGTTCACCAGTATCATGGAAGATATTTACAAAGTCAGAATGACACAAGAAATCTATACAGACAGCAAGGTTCTTCTAATGATTTGTTTGTAAATAGCACTGTACTAACTGAATTGATTCCTGAAATGGTACAAATTCCCTCAATGAAATATGAAAAATACAAAAGAAACTGAAGTAAGCATATATGACAGGATAACAAATATAATTTTTTTTCTTTTCATACTCAGTTTCTAGAAATACAGCCAGATGGGCAGGTGGAATTATTTTATTAATATGTTAGGCACAACAGAAGGTTGGATTCAGATTAGAGGAGAAAGAAGACTTTTGGAAATTGTGCAGCAGTCACAATGATTTCAAACCATTCTGGGCCACACAAAAGCCTACATGTTTAACTCATTTCCCACTAATTATTATGTGGCTGAGAATCAATAAACAGTTACTAAACACTCACTATACAACAAACAGGATTCTAAGCCCTGGGGATAGAATGACAAAAGTTAAATAGTCCCTGTCCTCAAGAAGCTTACAATCAAGCTAGAGAAGACAATATGAACACATATAAGCACATACAAAATGGAAAAAAGGTTATCTTGGAGGTAAGGGATGAGCATCTGGAGGAATCAGGAAAGGCTTTATAAAGAACATGGTACTTTAGCTAAGCTCAGGATTCTAAGAGATGGAAGTGAGGGGAGAGTGCAAAGGAGGAAGAGTCAATATAAGGGATCAGAGAAGGGGATGAAGAACAACAAAGAACAACAAAGTGGCTGAACTATAATTTGCATCAAAGGGAATATGTGTAATGAAGCTTGAGTTGTGAAAGTCATTTCATACCAAAAAGAGAAGTTTATTCTTTTTATTCTTGAGTTAATAAGGAGCCCTTGGAGTTTAATGATTAGAGAAATGATGTAGTCAGACTTGTACTTTAAGTAAATTACTTTGGTAGCTGTTTGTAAGATGGACTGAAGTGGGGAGAGATCTGAGGCAAGGACACTAGAAGCAGGAAAATCATGTTACATAAATGTCTTGGAAGAATCAAAATTTTCAACAACAAAGGACGATGGAAAGACAAAAAAACATTTAAACAGAATGAAGCATATTGCCAATTATGAGTTTCACTAAAAATAGGTTAATATGTTATCAAGGACATGTATGATTCTGGATGTGGAAAGGGGGTAGCCACACAATAACAATTAGAGATAAAACGTCTGATACATTGGTATTCCTGAGAATATTAAAAGAAATGGTATTCCTGAGAATATTAAAAGAATTAAAAATATTAAAAGAGAAGAAGTTCTCCAGTTCATTGATAGATCTTCTAGAAGGATTCATGGAAAAAAACAGAGAAGAATAAAGAGAAAAGGATGTGATCCCCTTTGGTAGTGGCAGTAGCCATACCTAGAAGTACTGGTTCAGTAAATAAAATAAAACAAAAAAACATTTTTTAGATACTGACCAAAAGAGATTAGTTTAAAGGTAGTACTGTTTTTAACTGACTTTTGGTGTGATATATGTTAATATATAATGATCCAGGATTCTGTTTTCTGGTCAAAAGATCTATCCTTTTAATCTACCCAACAACTCATTTAAAAAGCTTCTTTAGTTCGACATGTAAAAATGTCACAATTCAATTTTATTAACTATTAGAACATCCACAACTCAAAGTGCAAATGTCATTTAAAAATATTTAGCATAGTTCTTTTTAAAAAAATATGCCAGTTACTTGTGTAGGTATCTTCTGAGGAAGTTGCAGGCATGCAGCACATCTGTCTGAAACTTACATCATCCAGTGGTTATGGGAAGATCAAGAAATGGAAGGTAAAAATGTAACCTCTGGCAAAATACACCACAAAATACTTTATTCCCTGGCACTACAAATTGGGGAAATTTCTAAAGAATGTTCTAAATTCTGGATTTAATCTGAGTTCCAGAAAGTTAGTCATGTCTAGAGTATAGTGGGAAAAAACAAAAACAAAAATTTTTCCTTGGCTAAATATTTTGAAATACACCTGCATTTTTAGCGATTATCTTTATATTGGCTCTTCCCACAATATCAAATGATCACAAAATTTGAACTAAAGGATGCTGTTAAGATATATCTTGTAACAATTTATTTCAAGCCAATATTAACATATATTGATTAAACATGTACTTTGTGCAGAGTACCCTGCTATATACAATGGGGAAAGATACAAAGCTTGGATGAGAAAGAACTCCTTTTTTGGAGTTTAGTCTAGTGGAGGCTGAGGGTGGATACAAAACATATACAAAGAGCTAAAACATATTTACTTGTAACTACATAAGCATAAGGGAAGCAGTCCTGATAAGATACATAAAGCGCTATTTTTAGAGTTATAAGACCTGAGACTGGACTCTGAATCTTACTTCTGAGGCAAATAATTTTACCTCTGAGTCAATATTATCTTGTAAAATACATAAAATGAGGTGGGCTGGACCTCATAAGTACATGTGCCAGGCACTATGCTAGGAATTGAACCCAGAAAAAGGGAGAGTCTTTAACCTCAAGAACTTACTTTTTGGTTCTATATTCTATGCAAAGTAGGATGGTAAAGTTTCAAACTCCAAATTCCTATTTTCCCTCCTTTTAAACTCAAAAACCACTGATTTTGTATTTCTTATTGGCTCCCTTACATTGTATTTGTACATGCTTTTTTATTTTCCCTCCTAACTCTGTGATGGCAGGGCCCATCATCACCTTATTGCCTGTAGCAGATATTCAGTATTTTCTAAATGAACAAATCTCAGATATCTAAGGGTCCTGAATATAGTCCACCAGTCCAACAGGATTACAAATTTAGAGACAGTGGGAACTTTATGGGCTATCTAACTCTTTCATTTTAAAGAAGATGAACCTGAAGTTCAGGGAGTTTTAAAGGACTTGTCCAAGGTTACACAGGTAATAAGCATAAGGTAAAATCTGAATTCGGATTCTCTACTTCTATGGTAAATCTTTTTAGTCTTAATTCCTCCTATTTAAATATAAAGAGTAAAGCCCCCAAACTGAAGAGAGCTTTCTAAAAGATATACCTAAAAAAAAGAGTTTGTTGGGTTAATGATTTTCTTAATTTCACAAATATAAGCTCAACTTAAATTATGCTTCATTAATTTATTTGAAAATTTATTAAACTGAAATGCTCAAGATTTATAAAGGCACATCAATAGTGATTTTTCTACTTACCTGCTCTCAATGGCCTTGGGACACCTCCAACAAAAATTGTTTTTCGAGGATCAAGGGGTTGTGAACCATCCATTACAAAGTCGCTATCACTTAGATTCCAGGGACGGATCTGAACCTAATTTTAAAAAAGTGCATACTACTTTAAACCTTTCTACTAAGAAAGCACATTTAGACTGTTGCCAGTCAGTCTCAGTCCTAGTAATTAATTAGCCAATTTCCACAAATCTAATTGCTGGTCTTGAACAAGGATCAAGACCACCAATTGTCTCAGAATCTATGAGAATGGTAGACTATATCTGAAGTAATTTTGCAGATCTGGCAATTAGCAGCTGAAAAGTTGCATAATATCTACTTACTGGTTTGTCCTTGATAGTAGGGCTAGAAACACATAGATACAGCTTTCCATCTTCTTCAATACAAGCATCAATCAGTGCTTGAACAGAGCTCTCCTCTTGGAAGAGAAGGAATGCATAACCTGAAAAAAATAATTTTTTTAAATAAGAGAAAACACAACTACCCCATTTTCCTTCTAAATGTTAATACTGTTTATTGAAAAAAAAAGGAGCATAAAATACACATGATAGAAAACAAAATCAGTCTCATCAACAATAATATACCATCAGCGATGCCATAGACAAAACAAGGTTTTTGTAAGAGATAGATGTGGGGTGTTGGAAGATGTTAGTTCATTTTAGCTCCTTGTGGAAGTTTCAGGGACAAGTAAGAATCTTCCCAGAAAGTATGTGTTACACTGAAAGGGTATATAAGATTAATAAATACAGATCCTCTTTGTATTTCCATACTACTCTGAAGGAAGTGTTTCTGGCCTTGAGAGCATCCCTGAAGATTCTATGCTTAATCTCTGAATCAACTATCAACCCAAACTAATCAAACAAGTCTATATTTGTAATAAATCTAGGAAGATTAATGTGGCAGCTCTGTGGAGCATATTCTTCTTTCTCTCCAATCCACCCTGTAACAACTGCCAAAATCACCTTCCTAAAGTACAAATCATAGCACTCCACAGCTCAGAAAGCCTTACTGTGCCCCTATCAATCTGACCCTTCTTAGTTTGGCCCAATCTACATTTCCAGATTTACTGAACATTATTTTCCTTCATATACTCTATTTCAACCAAACCTAACCTACTTTCTGCTTCCTGAATATGGTATTCTATCTTCCTCTTCTGCTTTTGAAGTGCATCACTATGCCAGAACACACCTCACCTCTAACATGTCCTATTAGAATTTCTAGCATTGAAGAGACAAATTGCATGTATACATGATAGGATTTTAGAGTGGAAAATTACTTTGAACGAAGCTCAGCTCACGTGCCATTTACTACCAGAAGTTTTTCCTGATGTCCTTAGTTATTAACACTCCTCAATTTAAGATGTATATTCTTATCTGCTTATATGCTGTATTCTCTCCTTCCTACCACATTCACAAAGTAAAACATAAGATACTTGATGTGAAGGGCTTTTTGGTTGTTTTTGGTCTTTGTACTCTTAGAACATAGCATAGGTATTTAATAAATGCTTGTTCATTTAGATAGCCTGGTCTCTGAATAACTTCCCTAAATCAAAATAGCTGTATTAGGAGCAAGTGTACCTTCTCCTGATGCCTCCTACATACCTGAAGTCATGCTGTTGTGGTTTAAACCCAGGGACACCAAAAACTGTTGCAGTTTCGAGATGTGCTATGGTGGAACTGTCTCAAAGAATTCAGTAAGACCACCGCTAATTCAAGTATAGGCATTTATTAAGATTGGTTCCTCTCAGGAAGTGGGCTAAATTTCAAGAGGAACCAGCAACTTCAGAGAAAACAAGATGGATTTTTACAGGGTAAAGATGCAATTATAAAACAGAAATCATGAATATTAAAAAGGCCGTAGGGGTTTTGTTAAGGGATTAGGTAATGGAGGAGGGGTCCCATCTATGGTTCAGTGGTTAAACATTCTGGTCATGCTGCCCTCCAATTGGCTAGCTATTGTGGTCCTGTCTGGTCAAGATAGATAGTTAGGTATTGTGGTCCTGTCTTGGGCTAGATGGATGATGTGATTGTGGTTGAGTACAAGAACACACCTGTTTCTGTGGGAATGGGTCTGGGGGCAGTGACTAGGTAAAGGCAGTAGCTGGGTTCCCATCACATGGACACACCTGCTGTTTCCGTGGGAACTAAGAATTCAGGGATACACCTGTTGTTCCAGTGACCGGTGAGGCACATATGAAGAAGTTAGGACATTGGTAGGGGTGGAGGTGGGGCCAGGTAGGTATAGTGGGCCTGCTGTTCAGTGGGGCCAGGCTTATAATGAAGTTAAAATATTGAGGCTGGGGCCAGCTTTATTAGGATTCTATTAATACTTAGTTTTTGGTCATAAGTCAGGAACCCAGGGAACACAATGATTACTCTAAATGTAAAGCACATACTTCAGCTTATACTAGAAGTTCATAACCAAATGGTACTTCTGGCAGCTGAAAAGTACAGGTGATCTTAAATATGAAATTTCCATATTAATATAGAGAACTGTAATCATTGCTCAATATGAAGGGAATTGTCATGCCATGAAAATTTATTTCATTCTACAATAAGGAATTATTTATTTAGAACTAAAATACAAAACAAAAACCAAAATCCCCAAAACATTTTGCTGCTAAAACTGATATGTATCACAACTACAACAAAAAGCCAACAAAGTATGATAAGAGTATAAATTAACTACTGCTCTTAGTTTTAGAGATTAAAGTATTTGACTCCATAAAGGACTCAAAGCACATGCCACAAACTGTTAACACAAAACACAAATTCATCATCAGAGTTTTATACACATGCTTAAGCAGCCCAAATCTCACCTCTGATCACTCCAGTTTGAAATGATCTAGTCCTCCCCTAAAATCCTATTTATTATATGTCGTTTAAATGGCAATTAATCACATACAACTTTTACCTTCTGTACTGACGTTTTTATGTCTTATTTACCTTGACTACAAACCCCATGAAGGGCAAGAAAGTTTTATTTTTGTATCTGTACGTAGTGCCTAATGTAGAAAGTTAAATAAGTGTCCCTGAACATAATAAGCACTTAATAAGTATGTTTTTATAATGAATGTTTAAAATATACAAACTAGGGAAAAGAAGCTACATCACATCAAACTTAAATTCTCTGTAGCTCTGTAATGTCAGAATGGCCTCTGTGAAACTTTGGGAGGTTTACCATACTTTCAGAAGTATGGTAACATTTCATGTGGTAACTTACTAGCCTGAAGCTTTAAAAAATGACTTAATTCTTTCCTAGACATAGAAAAAAATATGGCAGAATACAACATCAATAAAATGCAAATATAAAACATAGTAGCTAGTCAAAAAACCTGATTTCCCCCCTACTTATTTGAAAGATTAAGTTTATCTGATAGGATTACTTTTCACCTGAAATAGTTTTACATTGATTGAAAGAGATCTGGTGCTTTTAAAGTGGGAGAGGGCACATGGAAGTGACAGACATGCGCATGGAAGTGACAAACATGTGCATGAAGTGACAAACATGCAATGTCAATGAAATGGAGCTATGAATCTACTAATATTTATTGCTAAATCTCTCTCCTAGAAGGATCACACATTTTCCTTTTATCATACACTCTAGCACTCTCCCCTCAAACTACTTTTCATTTGTGGAACAGGGAAGGTGGCAAGACTCCTGCTGGCTCAGGGTTCCTGTAAACAAGACTGTTTTTTTGTTGCTGTGGAAATTAATATTTAATGACTGATTAGAAAACTGCTGTTTACAATGAAATTTTCCTCATTCTCCTTCCCCCATTTCACAAATAAACTATGCTTTTAAAAACAAACAAGTACAAATGTCCTCTAGTCTTCATATCTTAAAAAGAATTATAAAGCAAAAACAGCATTTAATTCTTTAAGACATAACAAGATATGTACCATGTTTACAGTCACAGAAAACAACTGAATAAGAACCATATAAATTTCATACCTAGGAGGAATCTTAACTCCTGATTTAATAACTAGAGAAACAAAGGCTCAAAGTTGTTAGTGCTGTTTTCTAGGTCAGCAGAGAAATTAGTTAACACAACTGGGACCACTATACTACGATGTTGTTTCCACGCCCCTCCCTGGTGGTCAGAACACACTGTCTCAGAGTGTGATGCAAAAAAAGCAAGAAGCATTTGGGTTGCGCCAAACACATTCCAACGTACACAGAGACAAAGATGATTCTGAATTTCAGCTAGACCCATTAATACAGTTCTTGGATTCAATTGGTCATCATGGGCCATTTTACTGGTTGGTTTCTTCTAATTAACAGAAGTGCTAAGGGGAAAGATAATTGTAGATGGCCTAAAAGAATGGTTCACATATGCATGCATGCATGCACAAAGAACATACAATCAGCTGAAAAGAAATTCTAAGCACCAAGTGACTGATATTTATCAGAAAAGGTAAAATAAGAACGAAATCTCTCAGCTCATATATACTGTATTATATATTTTACCTTTTGGTGGGAAGTAGGACTTGCTTTCTGCTTTGTGAGGCCAGTCTACTACCAGAGGCCCAAATCGTCTGAAACTAGCAGTAATTTCATCTAAAAAAAAGCATAATGATAGGAGTTAGAATTCAGCTTTTCCAATTCTCCTTCGAAAAGATACTCTGTAGTTTTTAGATTTAATACTTCTTATTTCTTACGATCTCCAGTGGAGGGAAAGAAAATTTGGAAAGTTAAAAAAAATTTAATACTTTAAAAAAAAACCCACAATGTAAGCTAGAAAATATATTGTTAGAACCTGAAATAAGAGACAAAAACAAGCTTATAAAAATAAGTATTTTTGAGACTTGTTAGATTCCCTCTACAAAAAAATCATTCTGAAAAAAACCCAAAAATATTATAACCAGGATGAATCATATGAAAACCAGAATAATCAATTCAATATAAATTTAAACTTATCTTTCAAATTTTTAAATATTCAGAAGATAAAGTCTATAACGGGGATCACAGTACAAATTACAAAGCATAATAAGATAAAGTAACATCTAGGCAGCATATGCTAAGTTATATCTAGAGTAAATACCCAAAGAACTTTCTGATCTAGTATTATTTTTATTTCATAAGCAAAACTATGCTATAAGTTCTACTTTAAATGCTTCCTTAGAGATCAAAAGAGAAAAAAATTTGAGAAATTAAGAGTATATAGAATTAATCAAGATATGCCACGCACAGGGCAAACTGGTTTCATACTGATTCACCTCATATCCTATTAAAGAAAACTGCGATGTTGAATATTGCTCAGAATTAAGTATGCCATTAATCTTGTCCACAAATCTTGATACAAAGGAATGCATAATACTTTAATAGATTTAAGAAGGAAAGTACCTACAATTTATCAGAGTAGTTCTCCTTTCAATAGTTAAGACTATTCAAGATAGCTACTTACCTGTCCTTAAAAAAAAAATAACCCACACTGTCTCCAATTCCAGTGTTCCTCTCTAACTAAAAATATCAACTCACCTTCATCAATATCAGGAGGAAGACCACCAACAAAAACTTTCCGTGAAAAACGTTCTATCCTCTCTCCATTCTGATGAGCCGAGTAGCATGTGGGTGAATTTAAGACACCAACTTGATCACTGTGGCCATCATCCAGCAAGCCATCATCTATTGGGAAGAGGGAAGAACGGCCTAAAACATACAAACAAATGATAAAATTGTAATTCAGGATTTAAGGAAATAGTGTTTAAAAAAAAAAAGCCAAATACACATAATGGATGATATACTCAATAGTTTGCAAATACATTACATGAAGAAAAATTAGCTTCTCCAAAGGAAATTAAAAAATTATTGATTATTTTATGTTTTTATGAAGGAAAGCCACAGTTTTTAAAGCTTGGATGAAACAAATTGCTCTTCTTCCATTAACAAAAAAGAGAATAATATTGCAAGTCAAATAGCCAGGCTTTCTTACTTCTTGGAGAAATTAAGAAGAATCTGGCTGTGTGGGGAAGGTAAAAGTCTGCTTGGATAGGGCCTATAAGGGAATGAAGTTTCTGCATCTTTATGGCAAGGATGAAGTTAATGGCCTGAACTATACGAACAGATAATGAAGAAAATCTAGTTTTAGGTAACAGGTAGATGGCAGAAGCTACAGCTACAAAAGTGAGATAAAACCCTAAGTAAGTAGGTAAGTTAACATGCTTTATAACCTAAAGCTAACACACTTGAATATTTACTGAGAGTTAGTTGGTAATATGAAAATGACCAAGAGGCAGTCCCTAACACCAAGGATATTAAAGTCTAAGTAGCATTGGGGGAGGGAGAAGACAGGTAAATAATAGTCATATAAAACAAAAGTAACTGTGGTAAGTGCCACAAAAGTGGTATCAAAGAATTACAGAATATGGAGGAGGAAAGGGATGGTAATCAGTGAGACTTTATTAGGAGATTGAAATTTGGCATTTGAACTGAGCGAGCCTTGAACAGTGAATAGATTTTCAAAAGGTAGAAAAGTCAAAAAGGTAGTCAAGGTGGCGGAAAAGCACAAGGAAAGGCAAAGAGAAAAGACCAGGTATTTGGACATGGCAAGTTCTATTTGTTACTTAATGAGATGGCTGGAAAGTAGAAAAGAAGACTGGTTTTAGAAGGCCTTGAATGTTGATCATGGAGAGTCAATGACAGATGTTTTTGTTAAGCAAAGTGATGTAATCAAAATTCAGAGATGGGGAAAAAAAAAGATACGGAAAATTAGTAAGCAATCTCTTCTATGACAGTAAAGGTTTTAGTTACAAAAGTCAAGGGAAGACAGTTTCAAGGAAAAGATAGTAGACAACCAGGGTCAAATTGAATAATGCCTGGGAAGAATTATTAGGTTTAGTAATGAGAAGTCACTATACATAGTAAATTTTCATTTATTATATTTTTATCCCCAGCACATAGCACAGTATAAGAGAGTGCCAGTTTATAGTTTAAAATACGGTGCTTTCGGGGGGCAGAGCCAAGATGGTGGCATAGAAGCAGCAAAGCACCACAGCTCCCACACAAACACGCTAAAAAACTCATAAAATGGGACGCTAAACAGATTTTCAAGCTCCAAAACTCTCCACAAGACAGAAAGCACATCTGTTGCTACAGGCAGCGCAGCAGGCGGGGCTCTTTGCAGCAGTCTGGGACCCGGAGCCGCAGCCGCAACCCCTGGCCGGGTCAAGCCCTGGGGCATCGGCTGGGAACCGAGTCTATAGGAGAGCAGATCAGCTGCACTGGAGGCACAGTTACCACATTTATCAGGCCAGAAGAAAAAAAGGCAAAGAGAAAGGTCAGTGGATTTTGCTAGCAGACAGCAGGGGGGCTGACGCGATCCATCTGGGCCAAGGGCTCTTGCGTTGAGCGGCCTGGATCT
>CM053601.1:129738562-129751323 GCA_028646575.1 Pseudocheirus occidentalis | reverse complement strand
AGAGAGAGAGAGAGAGAGAGAGAGAGAGAGAGAGAGAGAGAGAGAGAGAGAAAGATCAGATATCTGTTAGAGGCATTAGAGTACTCCATCCAAAACACTGGCTCTCAGAACATTGGTTCTCAATCTAGGATTCAGACTGTGTTTATGAACCCCCCACTGACACATCATAGCCTCTCTGTCTGTTAGTAAATGACCTTCATGAGTTGATGTTAGTGAAAAAAAATATCCACCCAGTTTTCAACCTTCCTGATGATAAACCTCCTTTCCATAACCAAGAATAGCCACCATTTGTCACTGTTTCCACATTCAAATATTTCTTAGGTTGACAGAAGGTGTCATGCTTGTGTTCTACTAAATATTGCCTTTTGGCACATGATTGCCATCTTCTTACCATAATGAGACATCAAGTAAGGATTTAAGGCTCTGCTGTGTCATGGCTATAATCATGGGGGCGGGGTGGGGAATGAGGAGAAGCAATTTGTTTAGCAAACCTGAAATTCTTTTTTTCTTTTCTTCATATATTGATTTCATACTCAACCCTATTTAGATGTCACCTTCTTCATAAAAACTTTCAAGATTGCCCCATCTGGTGATGGCCTTCCCTTTGAGAACTTATATAATACTTGTTTAGAGAATTCATTATTGTGTCATCTTGTGTATTATTATTATTGCAATATTCTGTATTATATCTGTGTTGGTGTTTTATTTCCTAGATGGTAAAATACTTGAGGGCAAGGATCCTGTCTTAGATTTTGTGTTTCCTCCCAGAAGTTAGCATGATTTCAGTCAGCTTTTACATGAGCAATGGACCTTGTAAATCTCAGCTCGAGTAGAATCAGCACCAGGTGTTTTGTGCTATGAAAGGAGCCTAATAGCTTTCCAAACTTCTTCTTCAGCTGGAACTTCTGTTAGGGAGGAATTGACTTCTACCTGATGAGATGGTCAATGGCCTTAGCATTGATTGATGATAGTCTGTTGAGAACACTATGGAAGTGTTCAGCCCGTCTCTCTAGGATCATCTCCTTATCACTAATCAATATGGCTCCATCAGAGGCATTCATTGCCAGAGCTTACTGTGTTTGGGATGCTCCAAAGGAAAGGATGGGAGAGAAGAGGTATTTGACTTACTACCAAACTGAAATACAGAGCCATTGTGCAGACCTCATTGTGTATGCCTGTGAAACCTGGACAGTCTATGAGCACCATGCCAGGAAACTTAATTGCTTCCATTTGAATTGTCTTAGGAAGATTCTAAAGATCGCCTGGCAGGATAAGGTACCAGACCCTGAGGTCCTTACTCGAACTAAACTGCCAAGCATTCATACTCTGCTTCAGAGAGTGCAACACTATGAGGGAGGACTATAAGTCAAAATACCAGTATTGGGAAGGGCCACAGAGGATAACAATCACAAAATTTTCAAGTAGGAAGGGATTTTAGAGGCCATCTAGTCCAGCATCCATCAGAAAGGATCTCTACAACAGATTTTTTTAAAAAAAAATAGTTATCTAGCTTTTGTTTGAAGATCATGAGAGATAAACAATCCATGACTTTCCAAAGCAACCACTTTTACTTTTGGACAACTCTGATTATTAGGATGTTTTCCTCATTTAGGACCAAAATCTTCTCCTACTTCTTCCTTTTGGAGCCAAACATAACACAATCCCTCTTCAGCCTGACAGCCCTTCAATAATCAAAGCTAGCTTTTATTTCTCTTTGAACAGTCTTGCATCTCTCGTCTATAATCTCTTCACAACACTGGTCCACTCCAGCTTAACAAAGCCTGACTAAAATATGGTGCATAGAACTGGTTACAATCGTCTATGTGCAGTTTCATCAGGGAAGAGTTCAGAACTATTGACTCATTCATTTTGCAAACAGCATTTCTATGTACATAGCCTGAGATTCCTTTAGTTTGTGTTTTTGATATGCATGCACACATTTGGGGGGCGCAATATTGACTTATTGAAATTGAAGTCCATTAAAGGTGGAGAGATCTTTTTTACATAATTGTTCTCTAGCCATGCCATCCTATACATACATACATACATACATATATATATACATATAATTTATTTCTAAAACTCAAGTGTAGAACTATACATTTATCACAATCAGATGTCTTTTTATTAAATTGAGTCCATTGTTCTGACCTGACAGTATATCTTTTTTAACCTGTTTCCATTTTCCAACCTCTTCATTCTCCTTTTGAGTTTTTCCTAAGAGAATCATCTGTGCTTTCATTCTTATCTTTGGTAAAAATAGTGAGCATCAGTGGACAAAGGACAAATCTCTGGTGAACTCCATTAGTTGCTCCATTCAGATAAACAGTGGTCCATTAAGGAGGACACTGCAGATCCAGTTGTTCAAGCAGATCTAGGAAATACATAATTGTACTGTTGACTAAGCCCATATCTTTTAGTCTCATCTGTATAGAGAATTTATTAAGTGATTTTTCAGAAAACTACATGTATTATTTCTATAATATTCCTCTTTCATCTGTAGCTTATGTCAGAGTGCGGGAAGGTGGGGTCTTTTTGTAAACTCTGTTAAATAACAGAGCTGCCTCTGTGGAACAAGTGGAAGACGATCACTGGGCTGCTGATATCCAACTGATACCATAAATCAGGGGTGAGGAACCTGTGGCCTCTACTCCCTCAAGTGCTGCCCTTTGACTGAATCTAAACTTCATTTGAGGACCTAGAGGACCACATGTGGCCTCGAAGCCACAGGTTCCCTGCTCTTGCCATAAATGTTCCTTGCTTTACAACGATTCTTTTTTAAGAAGTCATGTTAATTACCTTATAATTCAAACTTGAGCATTTCAGGCTAACACAGGGACGATGGATTTTATTATCTTTCATTGCTATGCTAATCCTCTCTTCTTAACAAATAATGTGTCTCAAATACCATAGCACAGTTTTTAACTCATTAAAGTTTAAAACTGTAGTAAGACTTTTGGGATAACTCTGTGTTTCCTGTGGTAATTGGCTTAGTAGATACATTTAGATAGTTTTCATTTATTCATACCATTTCCAGGGAAAAAAATAAACCTAAAAGGATTAATAAGTTCCCAAGTAAATAGATATTTTATTACTCCTCATTCAGTAGCCTCCATCCCTGGTCATAACACTGTCATTCCCAAATCTCAAGTCAAGGTCCAGAAATTGAAATCTTATTCTCACACAATGTTTCCTTTATCAACTGTTCACTTCTGGTATTTTGTATATACATGCCTGTTAGATGGCCTTCATGGAAGCAAAAATACAATCATTGCTAAACTCTCTTTGTCTTCTATACTTGGATCTGACAGCTTTACTTGATTGTCCGTCTTTTTGCTGGTTGTTATGGCTAACTCTTTTGGCTAGCTGCCAAGGCAAACTTCTGATATCTAATCTCAGTGGTGGTGTTCCTGACTGAAGCTTTATCTATAATAGGCTCTTCTGCTTTCTCCAGAGTTTTCTCTCACCTTTTCCCCCCCTTCAGTTAGCTTGTTCAGCTGCTTTTGATTGGCAATTAACAGCTTCTTGTCTAATCCCTGATGTACACAAGAAGATCTACTTAATTACTGTTTATGAGAAAGTTTTAAGTAGAAATTCAACTTTCAGCTATTTCTGGTTCCTTTTTTTCTTTTTTTAGCTTCTACTTTCTGATCAGACTTTGGATAACTACCCCTGCTTTGATTCTCATTGACTCAGCATCTTCAGACAAGTAAATTGAAGAGGTGAAGTGATTCATTGAAAATCCTGTGACTAATTAGCAGCAGAGCCTGGATTAGAAATCAAGTTCCCTAAATCTGAAACAAGTGACCTTTGCATAGTACAATACAGAAATGAGGGAGGCAATATAAATTATATCAGCCAATTTTGAGGCAGAAGTCTTTTTCTTTTTCTTTTCATCTTGAGATGATTTTCTGGTGTGTGTTAGTGTGTGTGTGTGTGTGTGTGTGTGTTCCCTTTAGATTTATATTGTAATAGGAATTTTGTCTTTGTTGATAATATCACTCCTAGAGATTATAAATGACTTAGGTTTGGATCCTTGGACTTCCCTTTGACATCTCTAAAATGAGAATGATGCTGCTGCTTAGCACTTTTCTTCACTCCTCCAGAGGGATTACATAAATAAACCTAAAAGTGTTTTGATAAATGGTAGTGATATTGATAAATAGCATGCATACATATAATGTATACAAGTTAATGAACAAAATCACATTTTGTACCAACTTTTAAACATGCCATATAGTTTTCCAATAATTTGGAAACAAAGAGTGATATAATGGTGAAAGTAGTGAACTAGGACTCAGGAACCTTGCATTTGAGTGCTTCCCCTGCCATATATGACTTTAATTAAATTGCCTTTTATCTGGTCCTCACTTTCTTCATCTATAAAAATAAGGGGGTTGACATTCTAGAAAGCAGTTTGGTACTATAATCCCAAAGTCACTAAACTGTGTATATCCTGTGATCCAACAATACCACTACTAGGTTTATACCCACAAAACATCAAAGAAAGATGGCAAAGACAAAAATGCATGAAAAATATTTATAGCAGCACTTTTTTCTTGTAATAAAGAACTAGAAATAAAGTGAATGACCATCAGTGAAGCAATAGATGAACAAATCATAGTCTATGAATATAATAGATATGAATGTAATATTAGCACATCATAAGACATGATTTAGAGGAACCTGGAAGAACTATATGAATGAATGCAGAGTGAAGTGAGAAGAACCAGAACAATTTACAGAGTGGCCACAGCATTGTAAAAGAAAACAACTTGATCAATTATAACTCAGGAAACTGATGAAGAATCATGTCTGGGAGATTCTGCAGTATTAAGGGTTTCTGTATTCTGTTTCAGTATTAAGATTCTGCAGTATCAACACAAAATTATCTAGGAATGATAACCTCAGAAGATCTTTTCCATCTCTAGGGAATTCATCTTAAACTTGTACTTCATGCTGGATCTCCTCCATGATAATGGCATAGATATTTGTAGAACATATGTTTTAAGCTTTCTCTGATATTAACAATTAGAGGTTTGACCACAAACGCAAAGTCCAACTTTGATGTTCCATTATATCATAGAGTGACCCTGGGTTCTCAAGGTCTCTCATTTTCTACCTTCTGGAAAAAAAAATAGGGTCTATCAGCAGTTGGCTTTCTCAGGTCTAGGCCAATTATGACTCATCACCAGTGTTTCAGTCAGTTGAGGATAAATTTTTTGGCTATAACAACTTATAAAGGTAAGGAAAATACAAAATGGCCCCTACTCTTGTTCAACCCATTTCTGTTTCTACTGTGACAGTGGTGGTACCAATGTGTTGCAACTTAGCAGAGGTTGCTAAGAATTATACAATTTTTAGATAATTTGTATATTGTAATTTCACTATAAAAAGAAGTTTAAATTCTCCCCCTCATCCTACCCCCCATGGCTACTTTGAATTTCTTTGAATTTCCTCATCATGCCCCCAGGAAGTTCATCATTAAGAACCTCATCATCCTATAAAATGGAATCAGCTTTTGTATTCAGACCTCATCAATACCCTTTGCCCCTCTTATTGGAGGGTGGAACAATGGGCTCCTCCCAAAATCTTCCTTTCAGGAAGAGTTGAAGGACAGCCATTTTTTTCATTTCCTGCTCTGCTGCATTTCTTTGGACTTCTCTTTGCACTCTTTGGATTTCTTACCCTGACCAGGTACCTTCCCCTTCTCTGCTCCCTTCTTTTTCAGCTTCCTTTGGAATGTTATCTTCCCCTTTTAGATTGTAAGCTCCTTGAGGGCAAGCACTATCTTTCTTTTTTATATTTGTAACCCGAGCTCTTAGCACAGTGACTTGTATATAGTAGGTTATTAATAAATATTTGGCTGACTCATTCTGCCTGGCCTTTGAGACTCTCCACAATCTGGCATTCTCCTTTCTTTTCAACCTTCTATCATATGATTCCCCACCTTGAACACTTCAGTCAAATGACCAATCTCTTCTCACTGAACATACACTGTGTTCTCTTACTTTCTTGCTCATGTTATCCTTTATGTTTAGGATATCCTTCCTCTCTGCCCACCAACTCAAGTAGCACTTCTTTCATTAAGCTTTCTATCTTTACTCTTGATAATAAGAGTTGATAATAAGCTCCTCTCTTGGAACTCACAAAACACTTCATTTGGTATCTCTTTAATGTACTAGTATTTTTCCTTCAAGCATTGTAATTATATATCTCTCCACTAGAATTTAAAAACAATCCCTATTGTTTTTTAATCATACCTTGGACAATGCTCCACACACAATGGAGACTTAACAAATGGTGATTTGGGTATAGCTATGTATGGAAATCTAACTTTGTCCTTTGCTAATGTTACATGTGTTAAATAACCTTACAAAACTCATTTAAAGATTTTTTTTATTATGAACATAATCATGGACAAATATTTCTATACTTAAAGAGAATAAAAGTATGCTGAAATAAATTGTGAGGCTTTTATATTTTTGTATTTAAGAAATATTACTATATAAACATTTTAACAGGGTAGTAAAAAAATTCCATCTGTTTCTATCCCCTTTTGTACTTTTTTTGTTTTCTTCTCTTCATTAAAACATTTATTAATGTTTTCTCTGTGCCTTTCTCTCTCTGCCTCTCTTTCTCTCTCCATCACTGCCTACTAGCCTACTACCTCCCTGAGTAGGTCTTCCCTTCTAACAAATGCATATGATCCAGCAAAACTAATCAATACATTGCCCATGTCAGAGACTCCACTCCTATCTTATTCTCCACCTTGAGTTCATTATAATCTGTCAAGAGATGGGTTGTAGGTTTCATCCTAAGTCTTTTGAAGTCATTATTGTTCGCTCACTCCTTTGATCAGAGTTCTAAAGTCTTTCAAAGTAGCTTCGTATTATTTTTGTTATCATATACATTGTTCTTGTGGTCATGTTCATTTCAGTCTGTATCAGTTTTTATATTTCTTATGTTTCTTTGAATCTGGGATTTTTATAATTTCTTATGGTATAATAGTATTCAATTAGATTTTTATGCCATAATTTATTTAGCAATCCCCTAATTGACGGACAACTAATTTTGTTTCCAATCCTTTGTTACTACAGAAAGCACTGCAATAAATATTCTTGTACATATGGATCCTTCTCCTTTGTACATAATTCACTTGTGATATTTTCCTGATAGTATTATCTCTGGGTCAAAGAATATGTAAAGTTTAGTGAATTGAAGAGTATAGTTGCAAATTGTTTTTCCAAATGGTTGAACTAATTCATAGCTCTATCAACAATGCCTTAATGTATCTATTTGCTCACAACTTCTCCAATAATTGGTATTTTCTTCTTTTGTCATCTTTGCCAATATGATACATGTAAAGTGGGATCTCAGTGTTATTTTAATATGCAGTTTTCTCAATATTAGGGGGATCTGAAACATTTTTTCATGAGCTTGTTGGGAGCTTTCATTTTTTTTAACTACCTATTCATGTTACTTGACCATTTATCTTTTGAAAATGGCTTCAAAAAATATTTTGTATCAATTCTTTCTATGTCAGACATGTAAAGGACAAATTTGCTGTGAAGACTTTTTTCCTAATGATGATGATGATGATGATGATGATGATGATGATGATGATGATGATGATAATGATGATGGCGATGGCTAACACAGACATAGAACTTGAAGGTTTGCAACGTGATTTACATGTCATCTCACTGATCCTTCAATAGCCTTAAGTATTTTTTATTATATTATTCTATTTTCTGTTATATTATCTCCTGAGGCCAAGAGAGATTAAGAGACTCTCTTAGGGTCATATAGCTAGTAGTGGCTGTGGGATGATTCAAATTTAAGTCTTCCTGACTCTAACCCTTTCCCTGCTGTGCCACCTAACTGCTTATGATTACCAACGAAGTACTTCCTTTCTAATTTAATGACTTTTGTCTTGCTTGTATAAAATCTTTTTAAAATTTAAATAATTTTTTTCTATATTTTGTTAAGAATACCCAATCCCAAAGTGTGAAAGCTACCTTCTCCCCTACTCACATTTTCTTGGACCTTTTATACACATCTATAAGATTATTTTTTTATGGTATAACAACATAAGATGTTGATGTAAAGTCTAAATCTAATTTTGGCCAGACTGCTTTCTAGTTTTGCCAAATAGACTCATTACTGCAGTAGCTGAAATCCTTTCATTTATCAAATAAGAATCTACTGTGTTCATTATGGTTTTTTTGTTTTTGTTTAATGTATTCCACTGACCAATTTTTCTGTTTTTTGTTTTCATATTTTTTTATAATTTTGTTAATTATGTGTTTGTTAATGTAAGTTTTGGCAATTATGGCTTTTTACTATACTTTGAAATCTGGTACTGCCAGAACCTTGGTAATTAACTTCCTTCAGTTTCTCTTCCAGATAAATTTTGCCATTATTTTGTCTTGCTTTCCAAAATTGAGAGAATATCATAATATCAGTGAATAGAAAACCAGCATACACACCAAGAAGACTGTTCTGTTCTGCCTCTGACACATATTGACTGAGAGAACCAAGGAATGGATGCTTACTCTTTCAGTACTCTGAGCATCTCTCCAAGAGTATGTTGTAGAGAAGGTGCCAAATTTTACTGGAATTTCAAAGGAATTTCCTAATCTGAGGAGCTCCTTATACCAATGAAATTAGAGTCTCAGTCCCTATCTCTATAAAATAACCATTTGATATTTAAATCGGTGTTACACAAAATCAGAGCATCAATTTAGGTAACATCTTTTTAAAAATTGTATTTGCATTGCTCAACCATCATAAAATAATATTTTCCAGATTTTTATATCTCCTTTTATTTCTATACATAGTGCTTTATAGTCACATTTATGTAAGTCCTGAGTATATTTCCAGATAATTTATATATAGTTATAAATTATTACCTTGAGTGATCTTTCTTTTTTCAGTTTTTGAGTCTGACTTTTATTAGCAATATACAAAA
This sequence comes from Pseudocheirus occidentalis, assembly GCA_028646575.1. Lineage (NCBI taxonomy): Eukaryota > Metazoa > Chordata > Mammalia > Diprotodontia > Pseudocheiridae > Pseudocheirus > Pseudocheirus occidentalis. Next base: position 129,742,349 of record CM053601.1, on the reverse strand, counting down.
ACACTAATGATTTTTGTGACTTTATTTTATAACCTGTTACTTTACTTAAGTTATTCTTTAATTAAATTAATTTTTGTATTTTAATATCATGATTTCTAAATACACTATTACACTATCTAATAATAATGATAATAATAATAACAATTTTACATCCTCTTTGCCTGTGTTTATTCCTGCATTTTTCTTGTCTTACTGATGTAGCTAAAATTTCTAGAACTTTGTAAAATAACATTAGTGACAATGGACATCCTTGCTTTTACCTCTAATCTTTCTCAAAGACTTGGAATGTTTCTCTGTTACAGATAATGCAATTTCATGGTTTTCCTACTAGCTTTATTTCCTAAATGCTCTCCTTAGTTTTGATTCTACCATCATCAGCCCCACACCCATAAGCTGATCACTAGGAAACTTATAATTCTGGAAATTGCTTCATCTTTAGTAATCAAACCTCATCCATACCCTTAGTTGCTACTCTCTCATTGGAGGACTGGAAGATGGCGCAAAAAACTCTTCCCAAACCTCTGTTTATAGAAGGTTTAGAATCTTGGTCAACTTCTCATTTCCAGACTGCTCTTCTGCTTGATTTCAAGTCCACATTTATTGGTGTCCCCACCTATGTCCCCCATGCTGCACCTCCTTTCAGCTTCTTTTTTTTACAAATTATCATCCCTCCCCCTATTAGATTGCAAGCTCCATGAGGGTAAGGGCTACCTTTCTTTTTCTTTTTTGTATCCTGACTGCTTAGTACAGTGCCTGACACATGGTAGTGGATGCTTTATAAATGTTTATTATAATTTTCAATGGATATTTTTCTATTAAGGAAAATTCTACTTATTTCTATTGTTGAACAAAATTCTATTAATATTGTTTTCTCCACTTACTGTATTCTGTATTTAGGCTGCCAGAAACAATGTTTATTTAATTTAACATTAATGTAGAAGGCATTTCTGCCCTAGAGATCATTCTATTATGCCCCACTGCCAGTCTGCCCCAGACTATTTTAGGTGACATTTATAGGAATCTTGAAGAGAGAGAAGGGGAAAGAAATAAGCATTTCTATGGCTTCTTATATTTAATATTACTTTATTATTAAATATTTATTAAAATTATTAAATATTTAATATTTAATAATACTTAAAATTCTTATTAAGTGTTTTGCCAAGAGCTCCTTTGATCCTCACAACAACTTGGCAAGGCAGGTGCTGTTATTTTACAATTTCACATTTTACCATTGAGAAAACTGAGACAAACCAAGGTTAACTGACTTCCCCAAGGTGGGTTGGTTGTTTTCCTCTGTTCTGGAAGAGGATCAAAATGACACCACTTTGCTAGAGTCAAGTTATAGTATGACAGACTATGGTTGATCAAACCTATACAAGCTCAGAATGCTGTACCACAGATAGGGCACAAATAGTTCATGTGAATAATTGGGGTGGATTCTTTAAATTTGCTCATCTCATGTTTCTTTCCAGCTACTTGAATTCCATTTTGCTGATAGAGCCCAGCACCTTCTCTGATAAGGGCACACCATGCTGGGCAGTCCTTGTGGGAGTGTCTTCCATGTTACACAATCAATTCCAAAGTTCTTAAGAGAGACCTTGGAAGAATGTCCTTGTATTGCTTTTTCTGACCACCATGTGAGCACTTGTCCTGTATGAGTTCTCAATAAAATAGTCTTTTTGGCAATTATACATTTGACATTTGGCCCACTTGGTCAACCCATCAGAATTGTGCTCTCTGAAGTAGAGTTTGAATGTTTGGCAGTTTAGTTCAAGAAAGGACCCCAGTGTGTGGTATCTTATCCTGCCAGGTGATCTTCAGAATCTTCCTAAAACAATTCAGTTTCCTGGTATGGCATTGGTATATTGTCCAGGTTTCACAGGCATACCCAGGGTCACACAGCTATTAAGTGTTTGCAACTGGAATTGAACTCAAATGTTCTTGACTCCAGAGAGAGCAATCTCTTCATTGTACCACCTAGCTATTTTTCTATTGTGCTACAAAAGTACAATATATAAAAATATAATTTTGGGTTAATATTCCAGAATAATTGAGTAACAATGTCACCATCCATTTCCTTCTTGGACCATTCTCTTCAAGAAATCATTTGGACTCCTTCCGGATAGATCAATATCTCTACTAGATGGATCAAAGAATCTCTACTGAATAAAAGTGGGTAAATATCTTCTGAATAATGGAAGATGGTGCTTCCCTTTGAACAGAATAGAGAATGTCTCCCTAGGACAAGTCTTAGGTTAATTCTTTCAGGGGATAAAGAAGACAAGAGGATCTCTTTGTTGAATTTCAATTTTTATCCTTATTCCATTTCTTTGTGAAAGATCTTTTCCTCCTTAATCTATTACCCACCTTTCCAAGGAACCATTCTAAAGGGTCTTCAAAAAGGACCTTTTTATATTAGAAAAAAATATCATTACTTAATATTTTCAATTTCACAAATAATTGAGTTTTTAAAATATGCTTTTATGCCATACTTTTAGTAGTTTTAAAAAACTGAATTTTTCCTGAAAATTTTTATAACTTTATTAACCTAATCAACCTAATTAGCCTAAAGTGTGGTTTTTATTATTTTTGTTATTATTATGATCTGTTATGCTTTTTGCTTTTCCTAATGTTGAAAAAAATTGTATTCCTGGCATAAGTCCAAATTGATTGTTTCTTTTAAATATTTTATTGTCATTTCTTTGACAATATTTTGTTCAGTACTTTTGCATGAACATTCATTAAAATAATTTTCTTTTTTTGCTTTTTCTTTCCCCTCTGTAATTTAGGTATCAGCACCATAATTGTTTCAAAAAGAATTTAGCGTAATTCCTTCTTTCTGTTTTTTGAAAGTAATTTACGTAGTATTGAAGTTAGTTATTCTTTGAATGTGTGATATCATTCTCTTACAAACACATCTGCTTGGAGTTTCCCTCCCTTTTGGAATTCATTTATGGCTTGTTTGTTTCTCTATTTCTTGTGTTAATCTGAGTATCTTATATTTTTATAAGTATTCATCTATTTCATGTAAACTATCTGTTTTGATAGCATACAATTAGGAAAATGAGTTTCAAGCAATTTATTTTATTTCCCTTTCATTTGTTGTGGTTTCTCCTTTTCTATGTTTTGATTCCAGTAATATGGTTTTCTTCTATATAAAAAAAAAAAACCAAACAAACCCCAAAACAAATTAGCTAAAGTTTCTTCTATTTGGTTATCTTTTTAAAAAACTTAACTCCTCATTCCATTATTTCTGGGGGTTTTTTTGTGATGGTGGTTTTCAAGTTTGTTTTTCATCTGTGATTTTCAAAATTTGTTTCCCTTCTCTTCTCTTATCCAAATTCTATACAATCTTTATGGCCTAGCCCAAGATCCTCCATGATGTCTATTTTGACCACTCTATCCCATAATGCCTTGTTCCTTCTCCCAAGGGGTAAAGCTTATTTTTCACCCTCAAAACTATGTATTACATTGTCACATTGTTTTCATTTTGTTTTGCATTGTCAAAATCAGAAGACATTAGCTCACAATTATTTATATAGTGATTTAACGTGACAGAATGTTTTCTTTCCTTCTTTTTCCCTCCAAATTATAAACTTCCTCAAACAACTCAATTCACTAGACACATGTTCAGTGCCTCCTAAACAAACTTAGGAGGCAACTAGTGAAGCAGTTGATAGGGCGCTGGATCAGGAATCAGGAAGACTGAAGTTCAAATTTGGCTTCCGTCACTTACTAACATATATCCCCACAGTTGTGTGCAACTGGGCAAATTTCTTAACCTATA
>CM053601.1:129721083-129738462 GCA_028646575.1 Pseudocheirus occidentalis | reverse complement strand
CAAAGAAATTATAATGTGGGATGGGGAAGTGCTGTAGAAGTTGTGAAAGATGACTTTACTAACCACTCTAATTGGCTTGAGGTTATTTACTATCTAGAGGAGACCTGTGAATCAGAATAAGCCAATTAGGAAGCCAATTGAGCATCCCCTAAGTCTGACATACAAGAGATCCTTTGCAACGTTTGCTTGGCGTACTTGTGTTGGCAACCACAGCACTGACTTAAGCTGGTTTGTACCAGCTCTGACAGAAAGCACTATCATGAGAATCCCGGTTTCAGAACCTTAGGGACTTTTTAGCCTGATCCTCTTCCTTGTTCCACATAGGCATTCATGATCTCTGTGAAATGGCCCCACCCTTGGAAATAGAAACTGAACCTAAGGGACTGTGGCAGTACCTGATTGGGCCATGACATGGTGAGAAAATCAAAATGACGGTGGCAGTATCTGATGACATAACCATTCCTACATACCTTTGTGGTTTCTCTTTGTCTTTATGGTCTGTGCAGCCTAGCCCCAAAGGGAGCTCAGTTCTGACTGTAACTCCACATGCATGCATGCCCGCCACTTTGAGAGAAAAGAAGCATGCCTACGCCCTAGTTCTGTTTGTCTTTCTCAGACTGAACTCTGGAGGTTGACAAAGTGCAGATGAGAGGGCTTGACAAAAAGCTACAAGAGGTCATTTTCCATTAGGCATGAGGATGGGTAAGGTTAAGTATTGGCTTAGTGGTAGCTCTTAAGTGGGCCTTGAAGGAAGAAAACAATTTTAATAAATACAAAGATGTTTGAGGAATGAATGTTGACCTGGATGAATATTTTTTAAAAAATAGGGAGAGAGTATGATGAAACTGGAAAAACTTGGTTGAAGTAGAATATGTGATAGGATATAGGGAATAGGGACTGGGCCTGTGATTCCATGAAGATAGGAAGCTCTTGAATGAGGAAACTCCCTCCGCCGATGCAGGTTGGGAATATCTTTGTAAATTATAGGTTGACAGAGATATGTAGAACGCTGACAAGTTAAGTAATGTATGTGAAGTCATGTAGCTGGTATGAATCAGAGTGGGGATTTGAAACCAGGTTCTCCTTACTCCTGGGTAGGCTCTCTTTCTCTTTGTTCTGTCTCTGATTGACTGGAAAATGGTGTGTAAAATCATGGAAATTAGCCTTGAGTACTGAAAGGATAAGTGACTGACTTGAGTCATATTGCTAGTATTCGAACTGAGCATGAACCCACCAGGTCTTCTTGGCTTTGAGGCCCATTTTCCCATTATGCCAAAAATGCTTATCTCATGATACATACCATTGGCCAGTTTTGCAGACTTAAAGTTGCCATTCATTGTTCTCTCCTGGTAAGTCATAAGTAAAACAATATAAAGCGACTGAATGAAAAGAGAAATTACTAGCTAGCTCCTTATCAAAAACTCTAGAGTCTTTCAAGCATACATGTGGTATCCCAGATTGTACATCATGTGCCTAAATTAAACTGGGCCTACACATTTCATAAAAGAGCTTGACTACTAAGTCATCTTAATTTTCATGATTTTTCTATAAATTTTTTCAATTTTCCATATAGAAAGAGAGAGACTGAATGATGGTGTGAGGTCAGAGAAGTGCTTTAGAGCATCCCAAAAGCCCACCAAAAGTTCCATAAGCATTTTGTGAGATGAAAAGTGTAAACTTGAACTTAGTTCTGTAGAACAAGACTGTGCTTAAATGAAAGGTGTCTGAACCCAAGGGGGTTTGGGGTTTGGCAAATCATCCCAAACTATTTTTCAAATATCTAAGGAGGTCAATAGAATCCAAAGCACATTTTGCCAAGAATTTTTTCCCCTTCGATGTGTAAAGCTGTGGACATTTCAAGATGAATGAAATCCATATGTTTCTTGTTCTCTAAGACTCTCTAAGACATCACTGGGCAAAGTGCTTATCGATGTCCAAGAATTTTTAAAGAATTTTTTTTAATGACTAGTTTCTCTATTAAACAGGAAGTTACAATTTGTTCTTGGTGAAAAATACCTGAATTCAGAGAGGTGTGTGTCAGGATAAACTAAAATCAAGTAGATTTAGAATTTCACAAGATGGCTCCTTGGCTCCTTTATTAAAAGCTGTGTTCTTCAGGTCTGTGGAACACAAGTACACACCAGTATCTACCACCGTAAAGTCCTCTTTTTTTTAGTGCTGTATCATCAGGTTGGTGGCATAACCAGAGGTGTATGGATGAAAAAGATGCAAATCAACTTAGAGTAATATAGAGCTGGAAAGGACCTTGCAAGTCATTTGCCCACCATCTTCATTTTACAGGAGGGCAAAATGAGATCTAGAAAGGCTAAAGGGACATGCCCATTATCACACAGCTAGCAAATTGTAATGGCAAAGGAGGACTTAGCGCCTTATTTCAGTTCAATTCTTTGAGCCTTGCCTGTGATTATATAAAGTCTTCATTAAGAAACAGAATCTGTGAAACCCACAGTGGGAAGGCCTTGTCAAAGACAGGAATAGGAAGGATATAAGAGGTGGGCAGAACTAATGACAGATAAAAATCTTGAGCACAGCTGGGACTTAGCAGAGCTGAGAAGGAGAAAATTTGTGGTGTCTGGCATTCTTTGTCTGTTCTGTTTGTGTTGATTTGTGTTTGTGATACTTTGTATTTCTCAGACCTTGTTTGTGAGTCTGTGTTGATTTCACAGGCAGAAAGTGAATTCATGATGGTGCTGGCAATGTGCATGAATGTTGTTTTGACTCTGTTAAGCTTTGTCTTCCCAGGAACAGAAACTGTGACTTGAGGTGGACTGAACACTGTGAATGTCAATATGGAATGGGAACTGGACAAGGAGCTAAGAGCTGCCTGCCTGTGAATCCAGGTAACCATTGGGTGAATTCAGGTAAGAGCTGGGACCATGGAAAAGGAACCATGAAGTTTGGAAACCACCCTGAGCCAATATGAAAAGACCTTTCCTTGAATACTTAGTGCTGGCTGACAAGATCATGATTTATTATGATTTAGGGGTGGAAAAACTTTGTACTTTGTACCTCGTACCCTTTAAGGATGATTGAGTTAAGGATGATTACAAGCTAGTCTCCAATCAAGAAGAAAGGAGACTTTCTAACTGAGAGATTAAGAGAATGTGACCTAGAGGTGGGAGACCTTTGTACTTTGTATCCCTTAAGGAAGCCTGATCCTTAAGGATGATTGCCTTTGTTTACTGCTTAATAAATAGAGAGTTCACTATGCTATGTGATCAAAACCTTAAAGCTATTCACAATAACAATTCTCTGGAAAACTACTTGTTCTTGGCTTTACACAAATGACAGAGCCAAGTAGTAGAACACAGGGCTTCTGATGTCTGGTTTTTGGCTTTGCTGTAACATCACACTACTTATGGTCAAACCAATCAAAAGTAATTGAGCAAAGGAAAAATCATCTTCTATGGGCCAGGCACTGTGCTAAGCAGTGTGGAAATATTATGTTATTTGATCCTCACAGCAACCCTGTGAAGTAGGTGCTATTATCATCCTCATTCTGTAGTTTAGAAAACTGAGGTGAAGTGACTTGCCCAAGGCCACACAGCTACTAAGTATCTGAGACTGATTTAGGACTTCTTGACTAAAGGCCCTGTCCATAGACTTTATTCAGTGGACCACCTAGCTGCTCACTATGTCCCTGCAAAATAAGTAAGACCGAAACACACACACACACACACACACACACACACACACACACACACACACACTATGGTTTTTGACCTCAGGGCACTTGCTCAGTCTAACATGGGGGTGCTCTGTGATTCCCACCATATAAGTAGGGTTAGCCTCCTGACTGACTGCCTTGTGAGAATATACTCCTTCTTTATTGTGAAGAGGTTGAAGATGACAGTTCACTCCCTACTGGGTGGAGTAGAGAAGGAAGTCCTCCCCTTCTCTCTCTCTTTTATCCTTCTTTCACAAGTGAGCCTGGGGGTGTTTTTGTTCGGTGTCTTTATTTTCGGTTTCTTGGGCTAGCAGTGATACCCGACTGGAACTGGGAGTTGGAGCCCTGAATGTGGTGCTGGCATTACAGGCAAGATGGTGTGGCCCATCAACCCAGATGGGAAGCCCTGAGAGCCAGATTGCCTGGGACTTAAGCCTGATGGGGAAGGGGAAGAGTTTGTACTTGGAACCAGAAGAGGGCTCTACAGAAACTAAACTAAGATAGAAACCTAGTAATTCCAACTCTCTCCCCAGAGATTGGGATGAGAGTAGTAGAGGGGGTTGGAGATCATGCCTCCCATGTGTAGGGGGTATAAATTTGTATAGTTGTGATTATACTTTTGAAGTCAATATTTTTTTGTAAAAGCTAATCAGACTGCTAGTGGATAAACAGAAGTGGGATCCAGAGGGCTCTGATTACACTTTGGGAGTACTGTGGGTGAGGTTTAGAATCATTTGCAGAGGGCCCAGGTCCTCCCCACTCCATTCTCCCCAAAAGCTACAAGAGAACCCTATGGGTTGGTGAAAAACAAGCAAGTGCAAGAAAACCAACACCTGGGGGTGTGATATAATGTAACATAGCTGACCTTCTGGCAGTGGGTGCCAGGGAAGTCCGTGTTATACATGTTTGCCAAACTGGGATACAAAAGAGCAAAAAATCTTCAGTAATAAAAACAAAAATGAGCACTGCCTACTTATTTCTCCTGTGGGATTTAATGGTAACCCCCTGTTTTTTGAAGGTTAGAGAGTTGAAAAGGTTTGGAGAAATTACTACTCTGCTGGCTACCTGAATTATAAATGAATAGACTTGAGCTGCTATCAGAGCTTCATCAGGCATTGGAATCCAAACCCCTAGATAGTTCTAGAAAAAAAAGTCAAAAGAATAGCCCAGGGACCTCATGAAACAGTTTCAGAAGCTAAAGAATGACAGTTGTCAGTCTCTCTCACATAGCCATGTAAATCAATCCTTTCCTCCAGCTTCCTTGGATCTGTTTCTCAGCATATGGGGCTTGGGAATGCCTTATTTGATCTCCTCATGCCCTGACTTCTCCAGAAGCTTAGATCTCCGAAGTTATGTGTCCTCTGGCCCATACTAGCATACAGAACCTTAACTAGAAATTCTTGTGTCAGTGGCAAATTCACTTGGGTGATGTGTAGTGTGGGGAAGATGCAGAAGTACTAGCTGAAGGACAGCCCAATTCCAGCTTCAGTCAAACTGGGGTAATCTGGCCACTGGAGAATCTAGTTTATGGGACTGGGAGGGGAAGAAGTCCTTAGAAGAGCCATGCTGAGGCAATCCAGGGGTTATTATGCTATATTGTGGTGTGGGCTTCTGGAAGATCATGAGGGAAGGTGTGGAAATAACGATCTTTATGAGGAGGGAAGTATTTCTCCTTCAAAGGAAAGAAGGACACATGTTGGCTAACTGAGGCCCATTTACCTTGTGCTCTGTCAGCCTTGAATAATCTGCTCTTTTGCCATGCCCCCTGTCCTTGAAAGGCCAGTCCTGAGGAAGGGAGTCATTTGAAGTAGACAATTATGTTTTTAATCTTTCACTGAACCTGTATAAACATGCAATTATTGAAGAATACTTTGTGATATTATTGTAAGTTGGACCCCAGTGTAGCATGTGAATTCTGACCCAGGCCCACCAGCTAGCCACTACATGGGTGCTCTCCTGGAAGCAGTAAAGAATTGGCCCAGCAAGTAGAGATAAGTGTCAGAGATGAAAGAGAAGTGCCCAGGGACCCAGATGCCTTCAAACACACTGCCTACCTGCACACCTAACCCTGCCTGCCTCTTCTGTCCTTTATTCTCTTCATCTCAGATTCTGAATTTGCACCATCTGAAGGACAGAGATGCCAGTTTCTACTAGCAGATGACTTCATTGCTTCTACCACTTAAAAACTACATACAAGAAAGATCTACACCAACAAAATACCAGCACTTGTCTAGTACACCTAGCTATACATGACTTCTTTGGTCCTCCACAGTTCTCTTGTACTGCTCCTCTGGCCATCCTACCCACCATAGAACAAAAACAACAACAAAAAATTAGGCAAACAAATTTGTCTTGAGTATATAGATTCTCTACTTATATCTCTATAGCTCTGTTACCCCTGTGTCCTTTGTGATAATGACCATTTCCCTGAAGTATTGATTAGCCCATTAAATTTTTTTCTGTTCCATTAAACAAACACAAGTACCTACTATGTATCAGACCCTGTGCTAATGATCAGGAATACAGACAAAAATGAAATGGTTCCAGTCCTCAAGAGTTATGATTTTTACTGGAAGGAGAGGGGGAGAGAGAAAAAAGAGAGAGGGTCAGGGGGAGAGACAGAGACAGGAAGTAAGAGTGAAAGAAAAGGAAGAAAAGGAGAGGGGAGAAAGAGAGAGAGGGAGAAGGAGGGAGGGAGGCAGTGAGACTGTGAGAGAGAGAGAGAGAGAGAGAGAGAGAGAGAGAGAGAGAGAGAGAGAGAGAGAGAGAGAGAGAGAGAGAAACTGTATGTAACAATACAACAACTCTCAGGTCAGGTGAGGATTGTGGAAGAAATGACTGCAGAGCAGAGCCTTAAGGAAGCTGAAGATTACCAGAGGCTGATATGAAGACCTCCATTGCAGGAATGGGAGTAACCTGAACAAAGACAGAGAGATTTCAGATGTCTTCAAAGAAGCTAGGTGTCAAAGTGGATGGTGAGGAGGAGAAAGATGTGAGAGATGTTGAGGTGGTAGAATGGGCAAGATCTGATTAAATGGAGGAGAAGGAAGAGATAAGGGAGAAGGGAGAAGGAAGAAAGAAGAGGAAAGGATAACTCCAAGTTTGTGACTATGGTGATTGTGAGAAAGTGGTTCATTCAATTATGCTGGGAAAGTTAGGAAGAAGATTAGTCTTAGCAGGGGAAAATATGAGTTACTTTTCCCCTTTTGTATCCTAAATTTCAGTTAAGAATAGAACAACAGTTAATTCTGTTTCCACCAGGTAGCTTACAGGATCTAAATTCATTCAAGTCATAGCACGTAACTTGTTCTTAAACATTCAGCAGCTCAAACAGCAGAATATATTGTTTCTAACAAATTCTAATAAATTATTGTTTCTTCCTTTGTGATCATTACATTTATGTTCTTAAAAGGTATGCTGTTGGAAAATAAGCAAAAAGTAGAGAAAAAGGGTCTTTTAACTTTCCTAAATCCCAGGACTTTTCTGTAGATTAAAGAAGATTAAAAGGAATATGTTAATCTTGAATTTAGAACAAGTCACTTTTTTTCTTCCTGTTGCTTGACAAGGTTTTGAATTAAAAAATGAACTCCTGCACCCACCAAAATATTCCAGAATGGTCACAGACTAACATTGGGCATTAGCTTTATTTATTAGTCAAGTGAAGTTAGAATCCACTTGCAAAATATTTCAAGCATTAATGCTTTGCCCCAAACCATAGAATCCAAAACCAGGGTTTGCTGGACAAATAAGAAATTCTCTGAGTGTGTTTACATATATTTTGAATACTAGTGAATAATTCTACTCAACAAGGATTTTTTAAGCCCCTACTAAGTGTCAATAGGCTTTGGAGATGCAAAGAGTAACAAAGCATAGCATAACATAACATAACATAACATAACATAACATAACATAACATAACATAACATTACATAACATAACATAACATAACATAACATACCACAATACAACACAACACAACATCCCACAACACAACATGACACAACATAACATAACACAACACAACAACATATCATAACACAACATGCCACAACATAACATAACACAACACAGTACAATATAACATAACATACCACAACATGCCAGAACATAACATACCACAATACAATATATATGACATAACATAACACAACATAACATAACACAACATGGCATAACATAACACACCACCACATAACACAATACAACATAACACCACACAACACAACACAGCACAACATAATATAACATAACACAACATAACATAACAATGCTGAGTTATTTCACTCACTTATTATAGAGCAGATATTTATGGAGCACAGTCTTGTTAGTCTGTTAGTCCCTCCTTCTCCGCCAGTAATAATATTTCAGTTTACTTTATATATACTTTGTATTTATTTATCTGTGCATGTTATAAATGTATAAAAGAAATGTAATATTAAATCAAATAAAATGTAAACTCGAGGACAGGGATTGTTTCTTTTTTGTCTTTGTATCAGCAGCATAGTACCTTGTGTATAGTAGGCACTCAATAAAGGCTTACTGAATTGAATTGAATTAATGATTCTCAAAAAACTTCCCAAGGCGAGCTATAAATGAATATCTGTAAACAGGCTTTCCAGAGGGTCTCATCATTGCAAACAAAATGAAGACTAAAGTAAATTTTTCAAAGTACTAAATTGTGATAGGGATCATATGCCTCATGGCAGAATAAAAAGTAATTTCATCTCAACAGTGAAGTATGGCCTTCCAAGCAATAAAAATAATTTATTATCCTGCAAAGGTTGACAAAAATGTAAACATCTCTTATGAATAGTGTGAAAATTTTTTGGCATAAATTATAAAAGATATTTATCTCTAAGTCCCAAGTTCTTATTACTCATGGGAAAAACAAATTTATTCTACAAAATTGAAATAATTCAAACTTATTTAGTGCTTTGTAGCTCATAAATTGTCTGCATATACAATAATTCTTCTGTTCTTTATGAATACCCTGGGAAGAATGTTGGAAAAGTGTTTTTATGGTATTTTTACAGACAAGGAAATTGAGGCTCAGAGATGTAAGACAACTTGCCCAAGATTACACTGTGAGGAAGTTATGGAGCCAATTGTGAAACCTACCTCTTTTAATTCCAAATGAAACGTTCTCTCTGATGCTCCACATTGGCAAAACAAGGCTGCTTTCTTTCAAACTCTTTCTCACCCAGACATTTCTGGTTGTTATTAAAAAGTACAAAACTTAAATGATTCCAGTAGACTGTAAGTTCTATGAGGGTAGAGACTGTATAATTGGCTTCTGTATTTCCAGATTCTAGTATAGTGCCTTGAAAAATACTAAGTGCCTAATAAATGTTTGTTGGCTTGAATGATGCTGGATATTGGAGACATTTGCCTTCTTTTTCATTTATCTTCCCAACAAGAGATCTATCAGAAGTCCTAAAAAAAACACTGACGTTGCTAGATCAGAGATTTATTCAAGGCTGAGCTCAGGTTCTGACTCTTATGAGAAGCTTTTTCTTTTTCTTCTTTCTTTCTTTTTTTTTTTTGGCGGGCAATTGGGGTTAAGTGACTTGCCCAAAGTCACATGGCTAGTAAGTGTGTCAAGTGTCTGAGGACGAATTTGAACTCAGGTCCTCCTGACTCCAGTGTTGGTGCTCTATTCACTGCTCCACCTAGCTGCCCCAGAAGCTTTTTCTGATCCTCTGGATTGTTATTGCTCTCTTCTTTCAAGTGATTTTTGTATTTACTTATATAAATTCTGTTTCCTTCAGTAGAATCCAAGATCCTTGAGGTTAAGGATCATTTTTAATCTTGTAGAATACCTGAAGCCAACATAGTACCATGTACATGACACTTGGTGTCTATTGAATAGTTGAGAAAAAGGAAGAGAAGTAGAAATAGGCAGGAAAGGGAACAGAAGGAAAAAGTGAAGAAAAATGAGGAGAAGCTATTTGGTTTAGAAATCCTCAGCTGTTTTCCTAATGAGGGACTATGCTAATTTCTCTTAATTCCACAAGCATTAATAAATACCACTGTTCCAGGGATACAGAGACAAAAGACAGTCATTGCAGTTGGACAGCTTTCATCCAACTGAAACTCACAATCTTCGTCATGATTTTCCTGTAGGGGAGAAAGTATGCTTGTGAAAGTACAATTTGATGACAAGATATAGGTGTTGCAGCTATACCCACTCAGCTCTGTGAACAATAATATTGAATGCATGATGGTGGCAACCAGATCAAATGTGTATGTGGATAGATAAATATAAATATACAGACATACACACACACACACACACACACACACACACAACCAGATTAGGCATTCCCTGGTTGAATGTGATCTACTGTAGTTGGAAGGTTCTTGTTTAATAACACCAAGAAAATTGATAATCACTTCTCAAAGAATCAAGAACTGACTGGAGCTCTCTTTCTAAGATTCTTCAACCTGCTTATATCCTAACTGTTGATGTTTTTCATTGACTGCATCATAAGCTCTCTCTACTTCATTGTTTTCAAAAGAGCCAAGTGGCCCATTACTGTATGAAAACAGACCAAGAGTGTCAGAGAAATTAGTGGAGAAACAAACAAAAAGAACACACCCCCTATGAATTTAGAAACCAACTATCTCCCAATTTGAAAAGTGGGCCCCAGCTTGCAATTCTCTTAGAGATTTAAATGCTCTTGAAAAATTCCTAAGTAGTAGCAGTAGTAATAGTAATATTAATAATAACAATATGCTATATGATACTAGCAGCTTCTCAAAGCAGGAGATGGGTGATATTACGGAAAAAATTGTGAGGTCAAAAGAGCTGTTGAATTGACATCAGCACTTATGTGCTATGTGATTCTGAGCATGCTGGTAGACTTCCTTATGCCTTAGTTCTCACTTCTCTAAAGTGGAAATAATATTTGCACAACTAGTTTTGCAACACATAGCACAGTGCCTGTGCTAAGCAACCACAGTTGCTTAATAAATGTTGATTGAATTGAGTTGAATTGAACTGCAGGGTTGTTTTAAGGAAATCACTTTATAAATCTGTAATCTCTATAGCTTCCTGAAAGCTTATTTGATATTTGATTCTTAAAATGATCATAGCAGATAAATAGAAATCAAGTCCTTCTGCCAGATCACACTTGTCATTGTAAAGATGAGGAAATTGAGATTCTGATTCATTATTTTCAGTTACATAATTAGTTCTAATCAGAGTCAGGGAGTCTGAAATGGAATTTAACTCTCCTGACTCCCTTCTTGATGCTCCTGTCAGTGTAACATAGCAACTGAACAGTATTCTTCATATTATGTTAGCCAGAAAATTGTATCCCTTTCTTTAAAACCAGGTCAAGTATAAACTTGTTAAAAATGTCCATGCTACCATGCAGAGCACTCTGTTTGCAGCTATCAAATCCACCCAAGGAAGTGTTATCATCTGCTGGTACACGGTGGAACACAGGGTGATAGAAGGTCACAGGTGATTGATTAAAGGACAGTCTTTAACCACTTATGACCACTTGAAATCAATTATTACAAAGAGATTCTAGAGCAAAGGTTTTTAACCTTGTATCCATGTGCTTTCAATGAATCCATGGATAGAATTAAGAGGGAGACATCTATGAATTGAGTGGGAAAAATAATTACATCTTTATTTTCATTAACCTCTAAATAAAATTTAGTATTTCTTTCAAATCTGAATGCAAGCAACAACTATCCTGAGAATGGGGTCCATTTACTTCACCAAAGGGATCTCTGATATTAAAAGGTTAAGAGCCCTTGTTCTAGAATATTTTGGGTAAATAGATTCCATGATGAAAATGCCTCATATTTGTTTTGTGATTATATATACAGTGCACATTTATATATGCATATATTTCTGTTTATATAACATACATGCACAAAGATAGATATATATACACACACAGTACACATATAGGCACATACATGTGTGTATATACACATATGCATGTACACACACAGAAAAATTCATCACAATTTCAGTTTTCTACCCAGCTATGAACTACAGGGACCTTGAAGTTGTCATAAACACACCCAGATACATATATACAGACATACTATATATATACATATGTATAAGTATACATTGTATGTCTGTGTATATACAATATATATATAGTATATATAGAGTATAGTATATATATACACACAGAGATATGTATATACACACAGATATATGTACATACACACAATATACATACACGTATGTATATAGACACACACAAACACATATACACAAAATTATATACTTACATATACTATTTACCCTGTTAGAATGTTGCCTTGTTTTTTTTATCCCTAATGCTTATTAGCATTATGTCCTATGTTTGCCACATAGGAGGCATTTAATGAATGCTTGTTGATTGGTTGGTTGATTGACATGTGAAGAGATCATTTCAATCCTCATAGAACTTCCCAAACCATAGTGTGGTTTTCTGGGAAGAGCAACACCTGGGAGTCAGAAAACCTTTGGCAGCTTAGTAGGATCCCATGGTCTCTACCATCGGGGACAGCATCCTGAGGTGGTGATGTGGTTCCTAGTTGACTTGAGGATAACAATTTGGGGTGGTTGTCCTTGTTGATAAAATTAGTAGTTACAGCTCTGTTCTCTATCAGCACTCCCTAAAGGTCAAAAAAGAGCCTTCCTTAGAGTAATATGCAACTAGCGTCTGGGCCAGGTATACCCTTCCAGGGGTTGTTGACTACAGGGAGAAATAGCAGCTTCAGCATCCCTGTAGTTCATAAGCTGGGTAGGGAGCTGACATTGTGATTGATTATTCTATTAAATCAGCTCTTTTAATTGTTTCATGATGTACTTTAATTATATGACCCCTCCAGCTGTTGACAGAAGCCTTGCTCTTAAATGTTCCTTATCAATTCAGTTGGAGAGCTTCTGGAGAGCTCGGACACCCCTGAACACCTCTCACTATCACATTACACATGCAGCCCCACCACCAGGAGCGTTGCCTGGCAACAGCCTCAGCCTTTCCACTTACCAGATAGGAGAGAGAAATAGACAACCAGTAAAACCCCAGCACAGTAATTTCTCATCCCATTTGTGGCAGAGAATAAAGTGAATCTTCGGCTTTAATGGTATCTCTAAACTGCAGCCTGAAGATATTTTTGCTACAAAGAGAGAACCATTAGTATCTACAGCCTTTCAAGCCACGGGCCTAGTTAGGACTTCTAGCTGCCCTCCTTTAGATACTGCTTCATACTCAGGGGCTAAACAAGTCATCAATAACCCTGATAACAGACTGGCTACTTAAGGAGATGTGAGTGGGAAAAGATCTGAAGTCCAAGCTTGTGTGGACTCATAAATAAGTTAAAGATGCTCGGAGTTGGAGGGACCCATAATCCAATCTCCTCATTTTGTAGATACAGAACAAGATATAGATATAGATGATATAGAACAGATATAGATAGAGAACAAGAGAGAAAGACAGAGAGACAGAGACAAAGAGACAGATAGACAGGCAGAGATAGACAGAGACAGAGAAATAGAGAGAAAGAGACAAGGAGACAGAAACAAAGATACAGAGAAACAGAGAGACAAAGAGAAAGAGACACAGGGAGGCAGAGAAAAAAGACAAAGAGGGATAGTGATAGAGAAAGAGAAAACAACAGAGGCAGAGAGACACAAAGACAGAGACTGAGAATGAGGGACAAGAGCTTTTTGGTCAGATTATCTGCCTCAAATCTCTACCCACTCAAATCTGTCCTCAACTGTTGAAATTATCTTTCTAAAACCAGTTCTGACTACGTTAGCTTCTTATTCAAGAAACTTCAGTGGTTTCCTGATACCTCCAAGATCAAAGACAAAACCCTGCATTTGGCATTCAAAACCCTTCAAAAGTCCTTCACAGACCTTTTCTTACTTTCTATTATTCTTACATTTTGTTCCCCTACATATACTCTGCTACCCCATGATACTTGTCTTCTTAAGGTTTTTTACACATTTCATTTTCTAATTCCGTCCATTTCCACTGGTGTCCCCCATGCTGAGAGTGCTCTCCATTCTCATCTCCATCTCTTGGTTTCCCTGGTTTCTTTCAAATCCCAGTCAAAATTCCATCTTCTCCAGCGAGGATTTTGAAATTTTGCATATTTCTTATTTGTAAATGGTTATTTGCATATTGTCTCTAGACTGGTTGTTCCTTGAAAGCATGGACTATTCTGTTGTTTTTTGCCTTTTCTTTAATGTCCCTATCACATAGCACAGTATTTGGCACGTAGGAGTCTTAAATAAATGCTAGTTGACTGAGAGTATGAGCCTTGAGGTCCGAAGATCTGGATTGAAATTCTGACTTTGCTACTTAGTAGTCATAGTAATGTAATTAGTATTATGTTACTATTTATTTACTACGCATTAGGTGACCTTAAGGAAGCCTCTTTACATCCCTGAGCCTTAATCTCCCATTTCTAAAATTTCATGAACTGCCTCCCTGGGTTTATGAGGAACGAACTTGCATGCAGATTGCTACAGAAATATAATTTTTTCCCTTAGTAGAGTATTGTATAATACTCAAGGGTCACCACCTCCATAAAGCCTCTTCTTAACAACCTTCCCAGTTGTTAGTATTTTTTCCCCTTTTCAAATTACCTTACCTTTAATTATGTTGGCATATGTTGTATCCTCTATCCCTTCCTTTAGCTTCCAACTAATAGAATGAATCATACGATGATAAATTTAGAGAAGGGACCTCAGAGGCAGGGGCCATCTAGTCCAGTGCCCTCATCTTACACATGAGGAAATGAAAGGGAGACTGTGACTTGTTCAGGCTCAGCTGGAACTTGAACCCAGCTTCTCTGACTCCAAATTCAGTGCTTTTTCCAGTGTACAACAAGTATGAGTTTCCCAAAGGCACAACTTTGTTGAATTTTTGCCTTGATGTCTCCAGTCCAGAGAATCATACCTTAGAACTCAGAGGTACTTCATGATTATTTATTGATTTATTTCATTGAATGGGATTTAGAATGGAAAGGAAACTTATAGGTCAACTAAATATCTGTCTCCCCAATTTTCCCCCCATTTATAGGTATGAATACTGAGGTGAGTGAAATGAATTGTGCAAGGTCACACAGCACAGAAGTGGCAACAGCAGGACCCAAATCCCTTTGATTCCGTGACCAACTCTCTTTCCATTACAGCGTACTGTGTCATGGTTGCCTCTCAACAACATGGGAGCTAGATGGTACTGTCATTTCTACTCTTAGTTGGTCAAAGTGAGTTCTAGTTAAACACTGGCCTAAGGTCACACAGCTAATAAGTGAAAGATTAAGGATTCAGACTTAGAGCTTTTCAGTTAAGACCTAATGAGCTTTCCAGTATATTCTGCTTCATGCTTGTAACCAGGGATAGTCCTTTGAGACCCCGCTCTTAAAAATGGTGGGAGGGTGAGATTCAGGGTCTTTAGAAATAAGTGAATAAGTGAAAGATTAAGGATCCAGACTTAGATCTTTTAAATTAAGACCTAATGAACTTTCCATTATATACTGCTTCATGTTTATAACCAGGGATAGTCCTTTGAGACCCTGCTCATAAAAATGGTGGGAGGGTGAGATTCAGTCTTCAGAACGTATGAGGAAATCCACATACCTATCACCCACCTCTGAATCGTATTTGTGAAAAGGTAAACGATAAATAATCTAGGCCAAAACGCCTGCAAAAATGTACTATTTCAGATCTTACAGGCTCAGACTGGGCAATAATTCAGCTATGGATTCCCTGAGCGGGGTAGGTGAGACAAATAGAGTGTCAGCAGAGGGCAGCAGAGAGTCACCTGAGCCTGTGGCTAGGTAGAGGCCAGTTCATTCCCATGTGTGCACTCTTAGTCCTCAGGTTCTTTCCTCTGTAAAATGGGGATAATAATATCTCTATATATCTAATTTACAGCGATGTTGTGAAAATCAAATGAGATAATGAATTTAGAGAACTCTTCCACTTAAAGCAGGATCAGGAACGCTAACAATAGCATCATCATAAATTCAGGATTTCAGAGCTGGCAGGGATGTTGGAAGCTATGTAGGACAAACCACATCTGACAAATGATTTTTTTCTCTACCATTAGAGAGAATGGAATAAACATTTACATAGTTCCTGTTATGTGCTAGGGACTGCGCTGAATATTTTAAAATATTATTTCATCTGACCCTCACATTAACCCTACGAGCTCTGGTTTTTGGGACCAATCTACCTATTCCACTGGGGGAAGTCTTCCCATGCTTGGGGTAGACATCCTTCTAAGTCATCAATGGGTTTGAGGCCTGTCTGTTACCCTCAGTCTGATGTAGCTTGCCTACCTAGATGGTTTTAGTAGCTTCTTGAAGACACAGGTGACAGGTGGCCCCCAAAGATGGATAAACAGCCCTGAAAAGAACTCAGCAAGCCCTCACACCAGAAGCGCTGGTTTTCTGTGAACAGCTCATACTTAGACAACATATGTAGAGAGTGGTAGAAAAGGATTCTCATTTTATGGTTGAGGAAACTGAAGCAAGCAGAAATTAAGTGACTTATCCAGTGACACACAAGTGGTAAATGTCTGAGGGTGGGTTTGAACCCAGGTCTACCTGACTCTAGGACCAGAGCTCTACCTACAGTGCCACTAACTGCCTCTGACATTACTAGCAAATGGTTATCTGTCCTGTGTTTGCTTCTAACTACCCTCCATCATCTCCCCTCTCATCCCCTTCCCCCTTATTCTCCTGTAGGCAAGATACCCAATTTAGAGTGTATGTCATTCCCTCCCTAAGCCAAATTCAATGAGAGTAAGGTTGACTCATTCCCTTTTACCTCCCTGTTCTTCCCCTACATTGTAGTGGTTATCCCTTGCCTCTTCTATATGAGGTAATTTATCCCATTCCATTTCTCCTAATCTCCTCTCATTATATTCCTTTCTCACCTCTCAATTTCACCTTTTAAATATCATCCCTTCCTATTCAATTGATCCTGTGCCCTCTGTCTATGCATACCTGTACACATATATACACACACTCACATATGTATTCATATGCACATATGCCCTCCTATATAGAAATATAGGTATGTACATATATATATTTATATATGCATTTATAGTCCCTTTAACTATCCTCATACTGAGAAAAGTTTCTTAAGTTACAATGATAATTTTTCCATGTAGACATGTAAATAATTCAACTTTGGTAAGTTCCTTATCATTACTTTTCCCTGTTTACCTTCTCATGCTTCTATTGCTTCTTGTATTTGAATGTCAAATTTTCTATTCAGTTCTGGGTTTTTCCCTCAAGAATGCTTGAAAGTCCTCCACCTCATTGAATGACCATATTTTTTCCTGAAACATTATGCTCAGTTTTGCTAGGTAGGTGATTCTGGGTTTTAATCCTAGCTCCTTTGATCTCTGGAATATCATATTCCAATCCGTTCGATCTTTTAATGTAGAAGCTGCTAGAACCTGTGTTATCCTGATTGTGTTTCCACAATCCTCAAATTGCTTCTTCTTGGCTGCTTGTAATATTTTCTGCTTGATCTGGGAACTCTGGAACCTGGCTATAATATTCCTAGGAATTTTCTTTTTAGGATCTTCTTCAAGAGGTGATTGGTGAATTCTTTCAATTCCTACTTTGCCCTCTGGTTCTAAAAAATCAGGGCAATTTTCCTTGAGAATTTTTTTCAGGATGATTTCTAGGTTCTTTTTTTGGTC